>CAJGYO010000019.1:54724430-55301643 GCA_904845875.1 Miscanthus lutarioriparius | reverse complement strand
TTCTTATTTGAACTTTTGACCCTTTGATGCTGACTTTGGGTGTCTGTGGACCACCGAGGAGGCTAATCTTCAAGGACAGTCCGCCCCAAGCCGAGGGATCGGGTCTTGGCGGCAATGGTGTATTGCGCCAAGTGGGACAAGAAGACAAGGGAGCTCAAGAAGCGGGAGAGGCGATTGAGGCGAGGAAGCATGGGATCGAGAGAGGATGTAAGCGGTGGATTTGATGATGATGACGACGATGAAGATGATGGTGGTGAGGTAGCTAGCGATGTGGATTGGGGTGTCCCGGAGGATGAGGGCATCTTGACAAGTGCCCATCCGCCCTGCAGAGAATCCCTCCTGTTCCGCATGCGGAGGGAAGCGAGTCCACAGTCGGCGGAGGTGGGAGCCAGAAGAATCTGCTGCCGGCAGGGGTGCCGCCGGAGGATCGATGGATGGGAGGAGATGGATCCAGGCCGCCCCGAGGTGCGGTGGAGGGGTGGCTCGACGCCACGCCTCATGAGCTGATGGAGGGGCGGTTCCGCCACGCGCCCATGAGCCGATGGGCGGCGGCGGCGCCGCGCCCTGTGGACAAGGGGCGAGAGCCCCTGCATTGGGGGCAGGGGCGGGCTTGAAACAGCCCCGCCCACATGAGTTGGAGCAGGGGGTCGGGGTTTGTCCCCAAAACGTACTGTCGCCCAAAGCGCGTAGTATGTCCTTATTTTCCTTCGTTTTCCTTTATTTTTCTGTTCCAATCTTACGCTTTTTTCCTATTTTGTAGATTCTTGCGACGGGGCCACCCTCTGGGGCCAGCGCCCAAGAAGAGCCTTCACCTTCAGACGGGGCGGATGACGCTACCCGATGTCGCCCCTGTTTTGGGCGCCGTGGTTGCGACCTCACTGGCCGGTCCGGCGGTGTTCATGGCGCGCTGTGCCCTTGGTGGTTTCTGAGCAGGCGGTTGTGACTGCGCGAAGCCAAGAGCGGCCGGACGTAGTCATGGTGGTGTCCGAGGGGGTGGCGCAATCCGAGCCCTTGGCGGCCCAAGTGACGGCGCCCGACGCGGGCCAGGTGGAGTCAGATGCAGCCGCGGTGGCGTCCGAGGGAGCAGCGCAGTCCACGCCACCAGAGGGCCCGACGGAGGTGGCCGTGACCGTGACAAGCCCAGCGGGGTCGGACACTGCCACGATGGCATCTAAAGGGGTGGCGCAATCTGCCCCACCGGTGGTCCAGGCCATGGCGCCCGGGGTAGACCGGACGGAGGAGGATACGGCCGGTGGGTCTTCGTGCGTCTTGGCCGTGGCGGAGAGGACCCACAGGAGGTCGCCCCTAGCTCTGTTGTCGGAGGGCACCCGTTCCCCCACGTGGGGCGAGCCGCCGCTCCAGTGGATGGATGCTCGGGACCCAACGTCGGCTCTGTTCTCGCTTGACGATGTTGCCGAGAGCATGGAGCGGGAGAACCTTGACATCGGGTTCTCGGCTGTGATGAATGCCTTGAACCAGGCCAGTGGAGCCCTACACGAAATCATCGTTCCTTCTAGCTGGGTATCCGCCTCGTTTTGCTCTTTCTTTTTGTATACTTGTGTTTTTGTATTTTTGATACTGGTCTTCTTTTCAGAGTGTTGTTGCCCGTAGCCAAAACAAGTCCCGGTTTCTCCACGAGCGAAAGGCGGAGTGGGACCGCCTCACCGAGGAGGCCCGGCTGCGAGGAGATGTGAGTGCGTAGCTTGCTATCGCCCAGCAGCAGGAGGCAGAGGCATGTCGGGACGCGGAGGAGTTCCATGGGATGTTTGAGGACCTGTTGGCAAGGATGAAGGTGGACGAGGAGGCGACCGCCAGGCTTCGTAAGGAGAGGGACGAGCTGCTATAGAAGAATGCTGCGGCCAGTGAGCGGGCCGGTGAGCTCCTGGCGGAGCTGCAGATGGAGCGGGACCTCCAGCTGAAGGCTGAGGAGAGGTCCGCGACGTTGCAGGAGAAGGCGAACCAGGATGCCGTGGTGGTCGACCGGGCCATCTGAGAGCGCGACGAAGCGCGTCGGGAGGCCGAGGCACGCCGGGCGGATCTTGGAGTCGAGGTGGCCCGATGGCTGGATGCCGAGGAAGTTTTTGCCAGTCTGCGCGCCGATCTCGCCGAGCCGCGGGGGCTTCTTTAGGTCGAAAGTGATGAGTATGATCGCTTGTCTTCCACCGTCCTGGCGGTCTGTGATGACCTACAGGTGGCGCAAGAGGAGGGGGCTGGTTCCCTCGCGACTCGTGCTGCTAGTATCACGGCACGGGTGGGCCAGCTTGGGGAGAGCACCTTTTGCCTCGGGATCACCTAGGCCTTCACTGTCGCCCATTCGCATTATGCTCAGGAGATCAACCTGGGGGTGATGAGCCAAGGCTTTACGCTTGTCTATGAAGACGCTGAGCTAGATGAGATGGAGAAGGCGGTGACTCCCCTTGCGTGGAACCTGGCAGACAAGTTGAAAGAAGAGGTTCTCCCTTTCGCAGAAGTAGTTAGTGGAATTAGTTTGATAAACATTTATCTCTAATAGGTGAACAAGTGTCGGTTTATTCGTGTTCTGGAACAACTTCATGATTTTGTTTTGTAATTTCGTTTTGTTTGTTTTTACGTTCTTCCCTTTTAGTGATAAAAGAGGTTTAGGCGATCGACCCTTCCGTTTGTTAAGACCACAGGGCCTAAGGTTTTTTAGGGAAAACCTTGATCGTGCTGGTGAGCAAAAATGTCGTAGCTGTCTAGGCGTGGGCTTTTTGTGGTCTTACCAATATGTTTCCCCAAACCTTGCCGCCAGTCTTGATGCGAGGAAGAGGTCAGATGCAATGACTTTTGAAAAAAGAAAGGAGGTAGCCGTACCTTTATCAGCCCCCGAGTGAGATCTGACCCCTTGCGGTTTGCTGGTGTTGGATGTTACTAGAGATCGGAGCGAGAGAAGTGAACTTACGTTTGTATTCGCTCATACCCCTTACTTAGGATCTTTGGTGACCGCTGCGTGACCGTGCATTCGGTCTTTACCGCTGGCTTGGCCTTCCCCAAGCCCCCGCGCGTGGTGAGGATTTGGTCGAGGGCTGGCCTATTTCGTGACGTTTCATCCCATTCGCAATTCTTCATAATTTGGAGGGCTTGGGGCGGTGTCACCTACCTCGGTGGCTTGGATGACATGCTTGATAAGTTCACCACTCCTTGTCCTGCCTTCCAACAGATTTCCCCTTAATGGGGACTCTATGGGCTCGACGAGAGGGTGGATTGAGCTTTTATAAGGTTGAGATGACCCTACCTGCCTTAATGCGGGTTGGGCAAAGGCCTCTGAGGCTCATCTTCGTTTTCCCCCTGGTTCTTGTTTGACACGAGGCGGCCTCAGACCTCTGGTGGGTTAGCCTTTGAATCTCTGTCTTTGGATCGAGCGGCTCGAGCCCCCGAGCCCTGTTAGGGTCTGATAGGGGTCGGCCGTATTTCACGCTTTACCCCGTTCTCGATTTTCGCAATCAGAGGGCTGAGTAAACGACACTTGCCTCGACGGCTCGAGTATCGTGCTCAATGAGCTCGCTAACGGGTATGTTCGTGTGGAATCCAGGTCCATCATTTGCTGATGGGGTTGGCAGGGCCCTCAGGTGGCACTCCACAACTTCTTAACACACCTCCCAGCAGATGCCCGAGCCGTTCGATAGGCTCCGGTGGCCCGCTGGCCTCTCCTCGGTGGAGATTCTGTGGGTTTGGCTCAGGGTTAGAATCGAACGAGAAAAGGTTTGAGATGTCCCATCCACTTACGGAGCGGGTTGGGCGGGGCCACTGGGCTCATCTCGATTATTTCTCCTTGGCTCTGTTTGACACGAGGCGGCCTCGAGCCCTTTGCGGGCCAGCCTTCGAACGTCGGCCTATTGCGGCTCATATCAAATGAGGCGACTGCTATTTTGTGACGCGACACGAAGCGTTGGGATGCAGTGATTTGCATATGCAATGTTTGAATGTGTAATTTTAATCGAAATGAAGGCAGGTCGGTAACGTTACCTTGGTTGTACGTGCGACGGAAAGCTCCTACAAAACGTGTTCACGCTGGGGTTCGAGCTCTCGCTGCGTCTCGTGATGGGGCGTCATGCGACTGCATGAGTATTTTTGATTCTCGTATCTTGGTGGCGATTCGAGCCGTTCGATTTGACTTGGGTGACTGGCGGCTTCTCCTTGGGGGAGGGTTTGTAGGCGGACCTCCAAGCCCTTCTCGAGAAGGTGGATGCTAAAGCGCCTCTGGTTTCTCACGTATGGAGGGTCGAGGCGAAGAGGGTGTCTAAACAGTAGACACCCTTGGCAGCCCCGAGCAATGTCCGTGCCCCTCGTCGTTGTTGGGATCGGAAGCTTTGGTAATGAAATTGACGCGCAAAGTGGGTAAACAAGGGTGCTTATCTTTCAGTGACCGTGATGGTCGTGGGTTTGGTCTTTACGTCTAGGCAATCCGATCGGCCCAGGTGGCTCGTTGGGCCCCCCTAGGTAGGGGTTCCGTTGTCGGGTCGTTCCGTGGTCCTGTCTGGGGAAGCGGAGGGTCACCAGGACGCGTGTGCGCTTTGATTCCCACGCTTGGCGCATGGTAGTGGTGGGCCATGCCCTGGCAACGTCTTGTTTGATCGAGAGCGCGTTCTGTCAGTCCAGAGCGCATCTCGTCGGTTCCGGCACGTCCCCTTGGATTCCCGTCGGCATTTATTTCCCACCTGCATTTGTATTGACTGGGGAAGGCGGAGAGTTTTCGTCCCAACCTTTTCGCGTTTTCTCGGGCACGAGCCCTCTTCCTTAAATAGGGAGGGGAGGGGAGTTCTTGTCCCACTTCTTGGCCCCGCCTCGAGCCGCTACCTCTTCTTCTTCTTTCCATTGAATGCGTCCCGCATCGCGGGCGGTTCTGAGTGAGGGAGGGTAATGCGGAGAGAACTCACTAATCCGCTTCGTGAATCTGGAGTGTGATGTCGGTGGAGGTCATCCAATGTAGATGAGATGGTATGGGTCACCTTTGCTATGGCGATGTGTCAGCCGCCGTCGAAGGAGAAAAGGAGCCTTTGGAAGGAGTGCCGCGTCGTTGGCCTCGCCGTCGTCCGTTCGTTGCGGCCTTCCTTGGCGACAGCGCCCTATTCGAGATGCCATTGTCGGGGTTGCGGCCGATGATGATGGCGTAGCCCGGATGCCTCGGCGGGCAATGGGCACCACAATCAGCATGGTGTGGTGCTCGGCGTTGCAGATGATGGCACGCTTTTCGAGGATCTCATGGAGCGGGCGGGACATCACCGATGGAGAGCGTGGGCGGTTGCCGTGGTAGATGAACTGGCCCGTGTACGTGCTAGGACGTTGCCGTTGGAGAGCTTGGCGTGGCGGCCGCAGTGGTACTTGTAGTAGAGCTAGGTAGGGACTGTAATTGAATAAGTTTGTGGGGCGGCCCCCGAGTAAGCAGTCTTCTGAATTTACGAGTATATTAGTCCTTTTCGTGATGAAATCACTTTGTAAGTGGTGAATTTGTGCGAAGAATGAACGAATTTTCATCTTTTTGTCGAAGAGGTTTTGGTGCCCTCCGACCTTCCCATGGTTCAAGTCATAAGAAACTAGGAGTGCGGGCGAATTAATTCTGATCGTGCTGGTGAGCAAAGAGGTCGTAGCCACTGGGGCGTGGGTCTCCCGCAGTCCTACTAGTTGTACTCAGAATTTGTTCTCAGAATCTTAGTCCTTAGGACTTGTTTACGAGAAGGGCGGAAAACTTAGAGAATGTTTGCAAATATAACACAGGAAGTTTTTTGCAAGCGTACTTGTATCATTCATATCAGCCCCCAAGTGAGGTCGACCCCTCGCAATTTGTAGGGCCGATGTCACTAAGGATCGGGTTTTGTAAAGACAAAAAGCGATAAGGAAGAATATGTGTTTATTTAAGGGTAAAAACGCAGCGTAGGCATTCGATGTTCTAGGCGTTGGTGAAGACCTTGCCGTCGATGGTTTTCAACTTGTAGGCACCTAGATGGAGTACTTCTACGACGACGTACGGCCCTTCCCAGGGTGGGGAGAGCTTGTGGCGGTCCTTGTTGCTCTATACAAGGTAGAGAACAAGGTCCCCGACACTGAAGGCTCAGTCCCGTACCCGTCGGCTATGGTACCACCATAGCGCCTGCTAGTACTTGGCTGAACGTAGGAGGGCGACGTCATGGGCTTCGTCTAGTTGGTCCATGGCGTCTTGGTGGGATGCTTCGGCTCCCTGTTCGTCGTATGCCCTGATCCTTGGTGCTCTGTAGTCGAGGTCCGTCGGGAGGACGGCCTCAGCACCGTAGACCATGAAGAAAGGTGTGTAGCTGGTGGCCTGGCTGGGAGTTGTTCTCAGGCTCCAGAGTACTGCGGGGAGCTCGGCGACCCAGCGTGCGCTGAACTTGTTCAATCGGTTGAAGATCCTAGGCTTGAGGCCCTATAGGAGCATCCCGTTTGCGCGCTCGACCTGCCCATTCGTCTGGGGGTGCGCGACGGCCGCAGTCGATCCGGATGTGTTGTTCATCGTAGAATCAAATGAATTTCCTGCTGGTGAACTGCATGCTGTTATCCATGATGATGGAGTTTGGTACTCCAAAACGATGGATGATGTCGAGGAAGAACAGCATGGCCTGCTCGGATTAGATCGTGGAGATCGGCCGAGCTTCGATCCATTTTGTAAACTTGTCTATGGTGACAAGTAGGTGGGTGAAGCCCCCGGGCACCTTTTTGAATGGCCCAACTAGATCGAGCCCCCAGACCACGAAGGGCCATGTGATGGGGATCATCTGGAGTGCCTGGGCTGGGAGGTGAGTCTGCCGAGCGTAGTATTGACACCCATCGCAGGTGCGTACGATTTGCTCGGCATCGGCTACTGCAATGGGCTAGTAAAAGCCCTATCGAAATGCGTTTCCAACAAAGGTCCTCGGTGCGGCATGGTGACCGTAGACCCCACCGTGGATGTCGCTTAGCAGAAGTCTTCCCTATTCACTGGGGATACAGAGCTGTAGGATCACGGTGTGGCTTCGTTTGTAGAGTTCGCCTTTTACAAGAATGAAGGACTTGGCGCGACATGCGAGCCGTCGAGCTTCTGTCTTGTCTGCTGGTAGTGCATCGTGGAGGAGGTAGTCAATGTAGAGCGTTCTCCAGTCATCCAGAGGGTCAGGCTCCATTGTTGGATCCACTTCAAGCTCCATGACCTCGGGGTCGAGCGGAGCCATCGGTAGATCGGCCCTCGGGGCCGAATCAGATGGGCCATCATCGGGCGGTCCTGTCCTTTCGTAGCGCACTGAGGGTTTATGTTGATCACTGGCGAACACACCCATTGAGCCAGACATGGCTTTTGCATGTGCGTCGGCCGCCTCGTTGAGGCGTCTTGGGATGTGATTGAGTTCGAGGCCGTCGAATCTGTCCTCCAGTCGTCGGACTTCTTGGCAGTATGCCACCATTTTGGCGTCATGGCAGCTCAACTCCTTCATGACTTGGTTGACGACTAGCTGGGAGTCACCCCTGATGTCGAGGCGTCGGATGCCCAACTCGATGGCGATTCGTATTTGTCGACATTATTTGATGAGGGAAAGTGGAGCCGGACCATATACCTCATGCGGACCCCGAGGGGTGATACAAAGACCAGCCCTGCACCGGCCCCCTTTTTCATCAGCGACCCGTGGAAGTACATCGTCCAGTACTCTTGATCGATGACCGATGGTGGCATCTGGACCTCGGTCCACTCCACGATGAAGTCAGCCAACACCTGGGACTTGATTGCCGTTCAGGGTGCATACGTGATCCCTTGATCCATCAGCTCGAGTGCCCATTTTGTGGTTCTCCATGTGGCGTTCTGGCTATGGACGACCTCGCTGAGGGGGAATGATGTCATGAGTGTCATGATGTGTGACTCGAAGTAGTGGCGCAATTTCCTCTTGGTGATGAGTACGGTGTATAGGAAATTTCTAGATTTGGGAGTAGCGGGTTTTGGAGTCGGACAGTACCTCGCTGATGAAGTACACTGGGTGATGTACTTTGAAGGCGTGCCCTTCTTCTTCCCGCTCTACTACCAGGGCGACGCTGACCTCTTGCGTGGGGGCCGCTATGTATAGCAAGAGGGATTCTCCGTCGCTCGGAGGGACCAGGACCGGGGGTTTTGTTAGAAGTAGCTTGACCATGTCGAGCGCCTCCTGGGCCTCGGCTGTCCACTCGAAGCGGTCGGCTTTCTTCAAGAGTTGATAAAGGGGGAGTCCTCATTCGCCGAGGTGCGAGATGAATCGGCTGAGGGCGGCGAGGCACCCTGTGATTTGCTGAACCCCCTTTATGTTCTAGATCGGGCACATCTTTGTGATGGCTGAGATTTTCTCCGGGTTGGCCTCGATGCCGTGCTCGGAGACAATGAAGCCGAGCAGCATGCCCCTCGGGACCCCAAAAACACATTTCTTGGGATTGAGTTTGATGCCATTTGCCCGGAGTTTAGCAAAGGTTCTTTCATGATCGGCGACAAGGTGGTCAGCCCGTTTGGACTTAACTACGATGTCGTCGACGTAGGCCTCAATGGTCCGCCCGATGAGGTCCCCAAAGCAGTTTAGGATACAGTGCTGGTAAGTTGCCTTGGCATTCTTCAGTCTGAACGGCATTGAGATGTAGCAGAACGACTCGAAGGGGGTGATAAAAGACATCGCGAGCTGGTCGGACTCTCTCATCGCGATCTGGTGGTAGCCGGAATACGCGTCAAGGAAGTAGAGGGTTTCACACCCTGAGGTAGAATTGACTATTTGGTCTATGCGTGGCAAAGGAAACAGGTCCTTTGGGCACGCCTTGTTGAGACCTGTGTAGTCGACACACATCCTCCACTTCCCGCTCTTCTTTCGCACAAGAACGGGATTTGCCAACCACTCTGGGTGGTGTACTTCCTTGATGAATCCGGCGGCCAACAGTTTTGCTATTTCTTCACCGATGGCCCTGTGTTTTTCCTCGTCTAAGTGGCGTAGGTGTTGTTTCATCGGCTTGGAGCCTGGGTGGATTTTTAAAGTATGCTCGGCGACCTTCCTTGGGATGCCTGGCATATCCGAGGGTTTCCACGCAAAGATGTCTTTGTTGTCGCGGAGGAAGTCGACGAGTGCGCTTTCCTATTTGGAGGAGAGTGCGGTACCAATGTGTACTATTTTACCCTCGGAGCTGCTAGGGTCTACGAGGATCTCCTTGTAGCCCTCTGCCGATTCGAACAACCCGGTTGATTTCTTTGCGTCGGGCATTCTTTTGGCAACCTCCTTCCTGAGGGCGGTGAGTTCCCTGGAGGCGACGACCGCAGCGGCGTGGCCGCAGCATTCGACTTCGCACTCGTAAGCGCGCTGGAAGGAGGCACCGACGGCGATGATCCCATGGGGGCCCGACATTTTTAGCTTGAGGTATGTATAGTTGGGGACGACCATGAACTTCACCTAACATGGTCGTCCTAGGATGGCGTGGAAGGTTCCCAGGAATCCCACCACGTCGAAGGTGAGGGTCTCAGTCCTATAATTAGACTGATCCCCAAAAGTGATGGGCAGATCAATCTGCCCCAGCGGCACGGCCTGTTTGCCAGGCACGACGCCATGGAAAGGCACTCAGATTGGGTGGAGGTTCGACCGGTCGATGCTCATCTCGTCGAGCGTCTTTGCGTACATGATGTTGAGGCCGCTGCCCCCATCCATCAGTACTTTCGTGAGTCGCTTTGGGCCGATGATCGGGTCGACAACAAGCGGGTACCTTCCTGGGTGTGGGACGACATCTGGATGATTGGCCTAGTCGAAGGTTATGGCGGATTCAGACCACAGGAGGAAGGCAGGCGTAACCGGTCTGGCCATAGAGACCTCACGGCACGCGACCTTCTGGCGGCATTTGGAGTCGTAGACCGTTGATCCTCCTAAGATCATGAGGGCGCCGTTCAGCATTGGAAAGGTGTCGTCCTTCTCCTCGGCGTCGTCTGTGGTGGGGGCAGGTTCCTTCCCCTGCTCCCCTTTGTTGAGGCCTCCGGACAAGTATTTGCGCAGGAGGCCACAATCCTTGTATAGATGCTTGGCGGGGAAAGCATGGTTTGGGCATGACCCCTCGAGCATTTTATCGAAGTGGTTTAGAGTGCCCTCCGTGGGCTTCCGGCCACCCTTGCGGTCGGTAGCGACCACGAGTGAGTCATCGCGCTGTTGCTTCTTATTCTTTCTTTTGGTGGAACGGTTGGAGGCGCCTTCGCCGGCGCCCTCGTCCTACCGTGCCTTGCCGTCGGAACAGTCGAAGATCGCTCCGACCGCCTCCTCTCCTGAGGCGTGGCTGGTGGCGATGTCTAGGAGTTCCTTGGTGGTCCGTGGGCCCCTACGTCCTAGTTTATGGACCAAAGACTCGCAGGCGGTTCCAGATAGGATGGCTCCTATCACGTCGGCATCGGCGACGTTAGGGAGCTTGTTGCACTGCCAGGAGAAGCGCCGGATATACCCACGGAGGGTTTCATCGGCCTTCTGGCGGCAGTTCTTGCGGTCCCATGGGTTCCCAGGGCGCTTGTACGTGCCCTGGAAGTTTCCCACAAAGATCTCCCTCAAGTCCGCCCAACTCTGAATGGCGTTGGACGGTAGGTGCTCCAACCATGCTCGCGCCGAATCGGCCAAGAATAGTGGGAGATTGCGAATAATGAAATCGTCATCATTCGCGCCACCGGCTTGACAGACAAGCCGATAGTCTTCGAGCCAAAGCCCGGGGTTTGTTTCTCTAGAATATTTAGGGATGTTGGTAGGTAGTCGGTACCTTGGCGGGAAAGCAGCGTTGAGGATGTGCCGGCCGAAGGCCTGAGGGCCCGGCAGGCCGGGGCTCGGGCTCTGGTCCTCGCCGCTGTCGTAGCGTCCACCACACCAAGGGTGGAAGCCGCGTTTGGCTCCTTCTCTTGAGTCATTGTAGGCATGTCTGTGGGCGTCGATGGTGTCGCAGAACCGACCAATTTGTAAGAATACAAGTACCATGGCAATCCGCAAGCGGTCGCACTGTTATACTTGAACCCATATAAACCCGGTAGTCCGTCGAGTACCACGACAGGCCTCGATAAACGATTTACAACAACCAAGATCGTACAGGATTCAACATACATGCCACATATTACATAAATTTCATAGATACTTTTCATCATCAGAGTACGAATAAAAGTTATTACAAACCGAGTTTGATAAATAAAGCAGAAGCAAATAAGTTCGAAGATAAAGTTTCCAACATAGTTTGATACAGTGCCAAGCCAGATCATGGTCCACAAAAGCAAAGATAGGAATTACCAAAGAAGCCTGCCCAAGGCTTACTCCTCATCCACAACGGGATAGAAGCAACTCTTGCAATAACCATGATACACAGTGCCATCTGCAACAATGGGAAAATAAACTCTGAGTACGAGAAGGTACTCAGCTAGACTTACCCGTCATGAACCAGAAATAAAATGACTCCAAGGATTATGTAAGGCTGTATAAGTGGAGGTAACTCGACAACATTTTTGCGTAAAAGCAATTGAGTCATGGTACAGTTACGATTTCTTTATCAGATTAATTATAACTATCCATTTCTAGATTAGCAACTATCCCGTGCCAAACATGTGGTATATCATTTAGAAGCATACAATAATAACCATAGCAGGTATTGGAATTCCATATTCATCTGAACCATCATGTTTCATAACACAGTGGCTACGATGTTGGGACTAGCCAAGTTTCTCACTATCCGGGAGAGACGGCGATTCAAATCAATTTCAACCAGCTGGGAATTTATTCCTAACACAAACCCAGGTCTACCAGCCACGATAGCCTTAGGTCACCTTTGGTACAACTCAGGTACACATTTCACGGGTCCGTACCGCGCCGCACAATCTGGAACACCAGATGCCAGGATGCTCAGGCCAAGCCTGCCCTTGGGCTCAGTCTGATCGTTCCCCGGAAGGAGCGCACAACAGAATGGTTCCCAGCCTGAGTTGAATTACTCGGCTTCGCGGTCGGAACGAGTTATCCGGCCAGCTAAGTGAGAGGCATGCGTTCAATCTTGTCAGAAGCGCCAACAACAGTACGGTCCTTAATCGACACAGACGGGGATAAATCCACACCCAAGACCTCCATGTCTTGTTGCTTCTCTATCGACTTCCCGTCCGGTCTCGATTTACTTTTACCTCATGGTTCTGTTCCACGATAGCAGATATAGCCAACCGTGCTACGGGATCCACCTACATCTCACAGGTGACAGGACATCACCCAACTTCTACCGGTCTAAGCATGGCTAAGCATATATTCTATCCTGGACCTATACCGGTTAAAGGGTTAATATCTGGACAAGGAATTTACATGCATCAAGTGGTTTCATTCAACTCTTATAACCTAATGCATCAATCATAAGTACGTAAGTAAACATTTGTAAATTACTAGGAGACTTATAATGCTTCGGGGCTTGCCTCACAGGAAGGAAGTAGGGCGGTGGTCAGGGCACTCTAGAAGCTCTTCAGGGTTCTGCTCCACGCCTTCGGGAGCTACGGCTTGCGGATCCTCCTACTGGTTCCCTTCCTCTGCTTCTTCGAATTCCAGCAACGTGATCTCTTCCTCCGATCCTAGATGCATGAGTATGGCATAAGTATTACGAATGCATATATGTTTAACACGTGCATCATGTTTATTGAGTAGGTGCATATCTCTTCTCGATTATTAATTAACTACTTCTACAATGCATCGACTATGCCCCAAAATAGTAGCTACTTGTTTCACTCATAACTGGAGTTCTACTAATCCAAATACAGTGATCCTAGACTTTCTGGAAAGCTTATCAAATTCTCTACCATTTTGTTATTAACCATTTTTACAGTACACATCATTTTCCACATGCAACTCATCAAACTACAGAATCTGTCCGGAAACTATTCAACATGCAATATAAAGTAACGATACTTCTACTTCATGTAATCATTCCAAATTTGACAACTTAAAATCTACCAACAGTGTAAGCATACTAAATACATTTTAGATAATATAATGGGGAAGTTCAAACTATTTATTTAAATGCCTTTATTATTTTATTTAGATATCTAGGTTAAATAATAAACACATATCAGATGTACTTCATAAATTCTCAAAAATTTATAGTGCCTTACTAATGCTATCAAAGGACTACTATAAAAATTTCATGTCATTTTACTAAGTAGAACATCCTATACAAAAATGACAAGGAAGCAAGGCTTGAAATAGCATAAATGGAAAATCCTATTGAAAAGTGTCAAGCAACAGATTTCCTATTTTTCTTAGCATCCATATGGTACTAGGATTACCTCCAACAAATTTCATGAATTTTGGACTCATAATTAATTTATAAAAATTCATGCAAGGATTAACTATTCATAAAAGAAAAATCTATAACTATAAATCTACCCATGCACTGGTCCTCCAATTTTTACCAGAGTTCATATATGCTAAGACTAGCTTACCACAAAAATTTCATAAATTTTGGAGCACAGGAACTCTAGATATAAAATAAACAAATTTGAATGCATTCAAAAGCACATTTCAAATCTCTATTTAATTCTCCAAAAATTTCTACTGTAAGTGCCAAGGTAATATTTTTAATAAATACTAAACTTCCTAATGAACACTAAAAAAATTATTTCACAAATTTAGGAGTTACCAAACTCAAGATACAAAAATCACAAATCACACTTAAATCTGGAATTTTTGAACTAGCCCTCAACACTGCTGTCGCTGACCGGTGGGACCCGCTGGTCAGGTGACCCCACGCGTCATCGACTCAAAACAGGGTAGGCGGCGCTGCTTCGTCACTGTGTGGCCAAGTTCGCCGGCGGCGAGCTTTACCAGCGACGGCACCTAGTCTACGGTGACCCTCTAGACCTTGCGCACACATTGTGCTATCTAGGCGGGCGAATCATCGGCACGAAGGACGACGGTGTCGGCCATGGCGGCACGACGGTGCTGCACTGCGTGTGCCGGTCGTCTCCGGCCACAGCGAGGCCAAGCAAGGCGAGCAACAGGACCACGGCGACCATGCGAATCGAACTACATGACCTAGGAGGCTTGAGGCGCTCCGACGAAGTACGGCCACGGCAACGGCCATGGCGGCACTCCGGCGAGAGTGTTCCCGCGGCGACGCAAAGCGAGCAGCGGCTCACCTAAGGCACGATCTCAGGTGAGGCAAGGTGGATCCGATGGGGAAGGTTGAGGCAAAGCCGAGAGAGCGACTAATTGGCGGATGCAGCGGTGGCTAGCGCAGGCGAGCTCGGCGGAGCGTCTGCAATGGCGATGGCAAGGCGGGACAAGCATGGCTGACGCTATGGTGAGGAAAGGGGCCGGGAAAATGAGAATGGTGAGCACGGGAGGGAGCGAGCGGACGCTGGAGTGTTGAAGCCACGCTCAGGCGCGTCGTGGCCTGACCGGACAGAGCAACGGCGACGCGCGGCCATCGCCGCGAACACGCGGCGTTCGCGTTCTGGCGCCGGTCGGCCACCGAACGGCTTGATTCAGTTCGTCAGTCACGCGCGCATTAGCCTGACAGCGAGTATTGCAACGATGACAACTTCGTTACCAATGGCTTTCAGCGAAAACTTAGTACATCAAGGTTGAAGTCTAAGGTACCAGCTACAACTTTCGTTCAAGGATCATGCTCCAATTCTCAACCGAGACTGAGAAAAATCACCCCCAACATAGGCCTGTCAGTCTGTCAGTCAATCAAAGACTTAGAAAATTCGTTAAGTGTTGAAAGCTTGATTTTGCTGGTTTTTGTGGGACCCATTCAAGCATGTTAGAAGCTAAATCAGTCAATGTCCCAAAAATAAAAGTTGTTCCTTATGTCAAACACTACAACTTTGCTTTAGTGAGCTCCTCCATGCAAGGTTTCTAGCACCTAGTTCAACTTTAGTCAAACATGTCACTTTTAAATGATGATACACATCAAAGCATGGCTTAATGACCAAACTAGCCCTAGCCCTAAATACCAAAGTTGTTCATGATGATATCCTAAGCATGTTTAAGCAATTTGCAAGGTCATTCAATCATTTCATGTAGTAGTCACTCATAGGGCCATTTAAAGTAATCACATGAAACATGACTTAAAGGCTTGATTATTAAAAGTGACTTTCATGAACAATGCTCTAATTGCTAACCCAAGTGTGGTTACATGTTTTTGTGACTCACATCTACCAGTTATATGTTTTCATTCATGATCATTTGCATATGTACAAAGAAACATGCGATAACAAGCAAATGTTGCAGACGTTTGTAAATGCTTGTTTATGAATGCGTGATGATCATGCTGATGTTATGCAAGTCAAGTTATGCAAGGCTAACACCCGAGGTGTTACAGCCCCTCCCCCTTATAAAAATCTCATCCCGAGATTTGCAAGGCCTACCATTCTTGGGAAAAGGCGGGATAAACTTCTCGTAGATAATCTTCTCTTTCCCATGTAGCATCTTGTTCACTATGATTGTTCCACACCACCTTATAGAACTTAATAATCTTACTCCGTGTCACTCTCTCCATCTCTTCTAATACTCGAATTGGCTTTTCTTCATAGGTCAAATCCGATTGAAGCTGCACGTTGGTGGGTGCAATAGCTTCTTCCGGTACTCGAAGACATTTCTTTAACTGAGAAACATGGAACACATCAAAGATTGCACTCATCTCTAGTGGTAGTTGTAACTTATACGCAACATTTCCTTTTCGCTCCAAAATTTTGTATGGCCCTACATATCTTGGTGAAAGCTTCTTTTTCATCCCAAATCTTTTCACACCTTTCATGGGTGATACTCTCAAGTATACATAGTCACCCACTTCAAAAGTCAGTGGTCTTCTTCTTTTGTCGGCATAACTCTTTTGTCTTGATTGAGCTGCCTTCATATGTTGTTGGATGATACGACTTGCTCTTGGCTTCATTGACAAAATCAATACCAAAGTATCTCCTTTCACGGGCTCAATCCAATTCAATGGAGTTCTCGCACTTTTCGCCATACAAGGCTTCAAATGGAGCCATTTTGATACTCGCTTGATAACCTGTTGTTATAGGAGAATTCAGCTAAAGGTAACCATTTCTCCCATGAACCTTTTGAAGATATAACACAAGCTCTAAGTAAATCTTCTAGGATTTGGTTCACTCGCTCCGTCTCATCCGAAGTTTGCGGATGATAAGCTGAACTTCGATTACCTTGGTTCCCAAAGCTCGGTGTAAGTGCTCCCGTAAACGAGCTATGAACTGTGGTCCTCGATCCGAGATTATAGTCCGGGTACTCCATGCGTCTCACGATCCGGGAAACATATATCTCCACGTATTTTCCAACTATATACCGGTGTTCACGGGTATAAAGTGTGCTGACTTGGTGAGACGATCTACAATAACCCAGATTGAATCGTGACCTTAAGGCGTCATTGGAAGGCTGTGATAAAGTCCATCTTTGATTTCCTCCCATTTCCATCCTGGAATAGGCAATGGTTGAAGTAATCCAAATGTTTTCATATGGACGGCTTTCACTCTCTGCAGTTATCACACCTAGCAACATAGGTCTGCGATCTCTTTCTTCATCTTAGTCCACCAAAAGCAGGTTCTTAAATCTTGATACATTTTACTACTACCCGGATGGATAGACAATTTGGATGAGTGAGCTTCATCTAAAATTTGATTCCTTAGCTCACGGTCTTTTGGTACCACTAACCGGTCCTCAAACCATAATACACCTCTTTCGTCCAATCTAAAATGTTTGGTTTCTTGCTCTTGCATTTTTCTCTTGATGTGACTTATTCCTACATCGTCTCTCTGTAGTCATGTATGATTTTGCCCTCAAGCGCTAAACCGATTGTGATATTGTGTAGTACAAACAGGATGTAACAAGTTGAATCCATCTTCTAACAATGCTTCCACAAAGTGTTGCAATGGGACTTTCGATCGAGTGCATCGGCTACTACATTAGCTTTATCCGGATGGTAATGCACTTCTAAATTGTAGTCCTTAATCAATTCTAACCATCTCCGTTGTCTCATGTTCAGCTCACGGGTCGGGTAAAGATATACTTGAGACTTTTGTGGTCGAGATAGATATGACATACATTGCCCAACAAGTAATGTCTCCATATCTTTAATGCATGGACAACGGCTGCAAGTTCCAAATCATGTGTAGGGTAGTTGACTTCATGTTTTCTCAATTGCCGAGAAGCATATGCAATTACTCTTCCTTCTTGCATAAGCACACATCCTAAACCTATTCCCGATGCATCACAAAATACATCAAAAGGCTTTTCAATGTCTGGTTGTGCTAGCACAGTCTTTGTAGTCAACAAAGTTTCGAGGGTGTGAAAAGTCGTTTCACATTCCGTGTCCATTTGTACTTCTCATCTTTCTGAAGTAGTCTGGTCATAGGCTTAGCTATCTTTGAGAAATCTAGAATAAACCGACGATAGTACCCTGCTAACCCTAGAAAACTCCAAACTTCATGAACCGAAGTTGGGGCTTTCCAATCTATGACCTCTTGTACTTTTGATGGGTCTACTGAGATTCCATCTCTTGATAAAATGTGACCTAAGAAAGGTACTTTGCTCATCCAAAATTCACATTTGCTAAACTTGGCATATAGCTTATGCTCCCTCAGTCTAGATAGGACAATCTTCAGATGCTCTTCATGATCTGTCTCATTTTCTGAATAAATCAATATGTCGTCGATAAACACGACCACGAACTTGTCAAGTTCAGGCATGAATACCGAGTTCATCAGGTACATGAAATAGGCTGGAGCATTTGTTAGTCCGAAAGATATAACCAAATACTCGTATAAGCCGTACCTAGTAGAGAAAGCAGTTTTAGGTATATCCTCCGGTCTAATCTTTATCTGATGGTAACCTGATCTCAAATCAATTTTGGAGAATACCTTTGCCTTCGCTAACTAATCGAACAAGATGTCGATGCGGGGCAATGGATATTTGTTCTTGATGGTCACATCATTGAGTGGTCTGTAATCTACACACATTCTCAGTGACTTATCCTTCTTTTTCACAAACAAGGCTGGGCATCCCCACGGAGATGAGCTAGGTTGGATAAGACCCTTGTCCAATAGATCTTGCAATTGAACCTTAAGTTCCGCTAACTCATTGGGTGGCATTCTATAGGGCCTTCTGGATATGGGTGCGGTACCTGGCACTAATTCAATCTTAAATTCCACGTCCCTATCCGGTGGTAGACCTGGTAATTCTTCTGGGAATACATCCGGAAACTCACAAACCACTGGGATATCACATATGGTGGTGGTTTGGATAGCACAGGCTAAATGTTGGGGTTCAAATTCGCGGGAGAGTGGGACTAGGAAAGCATTCCCTCCCGTGGGTTCTCTCAACATAATAGTACGGGTGCTAGTGTCAATAAGAACACCATGATCCTTCATCCAATTCATGCCTAAGATTACACTTATTGACAACCCGGGCAATATTATCAAATCCGTGGTGTACTCCCTCCCTTGTATCACGATGAGTACATTTTTGACTATCTTTTTGGTAGTAACAGTACCCCCTGCTGAACTTATGTTAAAACCCCCTTTGTTTACTTCAATTATTTCTTGATCATGTCTAGATGCAAATGCTTGACTCATAAATGAATGAGAAGCTCCCGAATCAAATAAAACAACACTGGGATACTTGTTGACAAGAAACATACCAGCCATGACAACTTCTCCGGTGGGCACTTCCTCCACAGCGGTATAATGCACTTGTCCTTGATGTGCCCTAGCATTCACCTGCCTCTGATTGTTCTGATTTGGGTTGCCATTCCTCTTGGGGTGGGGGCATTCCTTGGACCAATGACCCAGTTGGTTGCAGTTGAAACATGGTTGATTACTTCTGAATCCGGTGGAGCTGTCCTGATTGCCATTTCCTTTTGGTAAGGCAATAGTGAACGCCTTACGGAATGGTTTCTGTGGCCTATTATTCTGAGCTTTCGGTGGTGGAGGCCTAAACTTGGGTGCAGGTGGACGGAATTGTGGCCTAGCTGTGATAGGCGCTTTTGACTGGAAAGATCCGGAGGCACCGGCCTCAAATGCCCTCTTGCGACCCTTGGCAACTGCATGCATGTTATTGTGGTTTTCCTGGGTCAAGGCATCACTAATAAACTCATTGTACGTGGCACACCTAGAATTTGCCATAGTCTTCATCAGTTTAGTACCCAGACCTCGCTTGAAGCTCTCTATCTTTTTCTCCTCGGTATCCACAAAACCTGGAGCATATCTAGACAAGTTATTGAATGCGTGCATATACTCTGTGAGTGACTTTGTTCCTTGAGTGAGCCTCATAAATTCGGCTGCTTTCATGCGCATCAGGCCCGGGGGAATATGGTGTCCCCTAAAAGCCAGCTTGAACTGTTCCCAGGTCACTCGCGCATTAGCAGGCAGGGATGACAGGAAATGTGTCCACCAGATCCCTACTGGTCCTTGCAATTGATGAGAAGCATACTCTGCTTTTAGATGCTCCGTGACCCTCAACAGACGGAATTTCTGCTCAATGGTATTCAACCATTCATCGGCCTACAGTGGTTCCTCAGCCACCTTGAAGATCAGAGGCTTCGTGTCCAGAAACTCCTTGAATGTACTGTGCTGATTTGGCTCGGCCCCTGGTTGATGTGGGTGGCCACGAGCAGTGTTTTGCGCGATAAGGCGCAAAGCTTCTTCCATTGTCCTCTGGCTCCCCAGGAACTGGGTAAAGAATTCCTGAGCAGACGGCGGCGGTGGGGGTGGCAAGTCATCATGGTTGCCATCTTGGCTGCCACCAGCTCCAGCACGGGTGCGCATCATCTACGATGTTGCAATAATAAGCGATTATTGGTTGATGTCAAGAGATTGCAGATGAATTAGGTACTCATGCCAAACTGAAATTACTGGAGAAAATTCTCAAAATCACAATAAAAATAGAGGCATAACAATTCATTCTCGCAACATGACATCCCCAATTTGACCACTCATCGCGCTCATAATGCATGCAAGTTTAAACCGTGATTACCGACAAAGGACTAGAATTGCATTGATGTTCATCCAAACGTGTGATTAATCAACATTACATGATAGTCGGTTTACTAATGCCAAATTCGAACTACAGGTCCATTACATTAATAAAGGTGATACATTAGACCTTCCACTAAGTACTAAACGATCTAATCCTCATCATGATCACTATTGAGGTCAGACGTAGGATCATCTCCTTCCTCAGGTTCCACTTCTTCTTCAGGCTCCACTGCTTCTTCTTCTTCCTCGTACCCTTCTAGATCCATTTCTGCGGCTCCAGGTGGGACATAAGGGTGGAGCTGGTTGTTCAGTAGATGAACCTCTTCATGTAGATTATCGTTGTATTCTTCTGCATTGGCCAGCTGCTGCTCCAGCTCAACCTGTCGAGCTCTTAGGACATTTTCCCTGGACCAAGCTGCATTTCGCTGGTGAGTTAACCGAGTCATCTCTACAGTGAGCCTCTCAATCTCGGCGTCGTGCTCCCTCTGAAGCTGTCGTCGATCCTCGTGGGCATGACCAAGAGCACCAGACACACGTCTGAGGCTACCTTCTACTCCATCTAACACTCTCATCATTGCGAACATGGCGCTCATGGCAGGGTTATCACTGTTCTGCCCTTCTGCTACACCAATCTCCAAAGATCTTCCTCTTGCCTGCTGCCATGAGTCAGTGGAGGGGTTACCCCTCGGAAAGACTCTAGCCAAGGCGGCTGCCAGCTCCTAAGGAAAACGATCCATGATATCCCTCAGGATCCCAAAGGCTGCCCTGCCAGCTGCTTCTTCAGCAGTCCTGCCAGTTGACTCGTAACACCAGCCTGTCCACTCAGAATCGTCACCTCGGGGGCGAACAACGGCCTCCACAGTAACTAAGAGACCTTCTCCCAACTGCTCATTCGCCCAGAGGTAGCGGGGTTCCATTCCATTAGGATAGCCTACATAGCTGAGCACTCTCCACAAGAGTGTAGGCATCCCAAACTCTCCAAGAAACGTATGACGTTGATGGGTACGTGGAGCAAGCTGACGGCTGGGAGCTCTGCCTCCGGTGGACTTGCGAGCAGTCTGCTTGGTGCGTGCCATCTGCACCATTAACATGTACCCTTTGGTGAGACAATGCCAAAATGGATAAGAGTTACATAACCGAGTAAGAATTTTATAAGGGGAGGAACAATGTAGTTATGTGAATGGTAATTATCATGATGCATGCTCGTTCCGTACGTCCTCACAAACTTAGGAAAAATTTGTTTCTAACGGGAGACACGGTGGCATACATACGTTCTCTCGTAATTAGCGTAACTAGTCGAGCTACACGTTTCGTTGTTAGTGTACCTGCATAAAATTTCATTTCAGCCCTAAACCCATAATGAATATGCAGAATGTAATTGTAAATACTTCCATATATGTATACCCATACATATACTTCCGTATCAATCTACCCGACAATAATTTAAACCCACAATTAAATACGTACCATATACACATGCAAGCATGCATACATAGCCGTACTAAAGCTACTCTCCCCGACCGCATGCTCACATCTTGTGGTCATACACTCATCATCTTACCTTGGCGTAGAGGCATTTGATCCATACATTACCACTCAAGTGAATGGCATCCATACAATAGCACGCCATATGGACGATGAAGTAAAAACCCCCCATGTTAGTACTTAATTAGCCACCTAATAGTCCTTAATTTGGGCATAAGGAAAGTGATCATTGGCACACTTTAGATTTCAAATACCTATTATATCACTATTAGTTGCTAGAGAAGGGTTTTTGGAAAACAAAAACTTTTGTTTTAAATACACTTGTGACAAATAACGTTGAATCTTGCTCTGATGCCAGCTGTCGCAGAACCGACCAATTTATAAGAATACAAGTACAATGGCAATCCGCAAGCGGTCGCACTGTTATACTTGAACCCATATAAACCCGGTAGTCCGTCGAGTACCGCGACGGGCCTCGATAAACGATTTACAACAACCAAGATCATACAGGATTCAACATACATGCCACATATTACATAAAGTTCACATATACTTTTCATCATCAGAGTACGAATAAAATTTATTACAAACCGAGTTTGATAAATAAAGCGGAAGCAAATAAGTTCAAAGATAAAGTTTCCAACATAGTTTGATACAGTGCCAAGCCAGATCACGGTCCACAAAAGCAAAGATAGGAATTACTAAAGAAGCCTGCCCAAGGCTTACTCCTCATCCACAGCGGGATAGAAGCAACTCTTGCAATAACCATGATACACAGTGCCATCTGCAACAATGGGAAAATAAACCCTGAGTACGAGAAGGTACTCAGCTAGACTTACCCGTCATGAACCAGAAATAAAATGACTCCAAGGATTATGCAAGGCTGTATAAGTGGAGGTAACTCGACAACATTTTTGCGTAAAAGCAATTGAGTCATGGTACAGTTACGATTTCTTTATCAGATTAATTATAACTATCCATTTCTAGATTAGCAACTATCATGTGCCAAACATGTGGTATATCATTTAGAAGCATGCAATAATAACCATAACATGTATTGGAATTCCATATTCATCCGAACCATCATGTTTCATAACACAGTGGCTACGATGTTGGGACTAGCCAAGTTTCTCACTATCCGGGAGAGACGGCGATTCGAATCGATTTCAACCAGCTAGGAATTTATTCCTAACACAAACCCAGGTCTACCAGCCATGATAGCCTTAGGTCACCTTTGGTACAACTCAGGTACACATTTCGCGGGTTCATACCGCGCCGCACAATTTGGAATACCAGATGCCAGGATGCTCAGGCCAAGCCTACCCTTGGGCTCAGTCTGATCGTTCACCGGAAGGAGCGCACAATAGAATGGTTCCTGGCCTGAGTTGAATTACTCGGTTTCGCGGTCGGAACGAGTTATCCGGCCAGCTAAGTGAGAGGCATGCATTCAATCTTGTCAGAAGCGCCAACAACGGTACGGTCCTTAATTGACACAGACGGGGATAAATCCACACCCAAGACCTCCATGTCTTGTTGCTTCTCTATCGACTTCCCGTCCGGTCTCGATTTACTTTTACCTCATGGTTCTGTTCCACGATAGCAGATATAGCCAACCGTGCTACGGGATCCACCTACATCTCGCAGGTGACAGGACATCACCCGACTTCTATCGGTCTAAGCATGGCTAAGCATATATTCGATCCTGGACCTATACCGGTTAAAGGGTTAATATCTGGACAAGGAATTTACATGCATCAAGTGGTTTCATTCAACTCTTATAACCTAATGCATCAATCATAAGTACATAAGTAAACATTTGTAAAGTACTGGGAGACTTATAATGCTTCGGGGCTTGCCTCGTAGGAAGGAAGTAGGGCGGTGGTCAGGGCACTCCGGAAGCTCTTCAGGGTTCTGCTCCATGCCTTCGGGAGCTGCGGCTTGCGGATCCTCCTGCTGGTTCCCTTCCTCTGCTTCTTCGAATTCCAGCAACGTGATCTCTTCCTCCGATCCTAGATGCATGAGTATGGCATAAGTATTACGAATGCATATATGTTTAACACGTGCATCATGTTTATTGAGTAGGTGCATATCTCTTCTCGATTATTAATTAACTACTTCTACAATGCATCGACTATGCCCCAAAATAGTAGCTACTTGTTTCACTCATAACTGGAGTTCTACTAATCCAAATACAGTGATCATGGACTTTCTGGAAAGCTTATCAAATTCTCTACCATTTTGTTATTAACCATTTTTACAGTACACATCATTTTCCACATGCAACTCATCAAACTACAGAATCTGTCCGGAAACTATTCAACATGCAATATAAAGTAACGATACTTCTACTTCATGTAATCATTCCAAATTTGACAACTTAAAATCTACCAACAGTGTAAGCATACTAAATACATTTTAGATAATATAATGGGGAAGTTCAAACTATTTATTTAAATGCCTTTATTATTTTATTTAGATATCTAGGTTAAATAATAAACACATATCAGATGTACTTCATAAATTCTCAAAAATTTACAGTGCCTTACTAATGCTATCAAAGGACTACTATAAAAATTTCATGTCATTTTACTAAGTAGAACATCCTATACAAAAATGACAAGGAAGCAAGGCTTGAAATAGCATAAATGGAAAATCCTATTGAAAAGTGTCAAGCAATAGATTTCCTATTTTTCTTAGCATCCATATGGTACTAGGATTACCTCCAACAAATTTCATGAATTTTGGACTCATAATTAATTTATAAAAATTCATGCAAGGATTAACTATTCATAAAAGAAAAATCTATAACTATAAATCTACCCATGAACTGGTCCTCAAATTTTTACAAGAGTTCATACATGCTAAGACTAGCTTACCACAAAAATTTCATAAATTTTGGAGCACAGGAACTCTAGATATAAAATAAACAAATTTGAATGCATTCAAAAGCACATTTCAAATCTCTATTTAATTCTCCAAAAATTTCTACTGTAAGTGCCAAGGTAATATTTTTAATAAATACTAAACTTCCTAATGAACACTAAAAAATTAATTTCACAAATTTAGGAGCTACCAAACTGAAGATACAAAAATCACAAATCACACTTGAATCTGGAATTTTTGAACTAGCCCTCAACACTGCTGTCGCTGACCGGTGGGACCCGCTGGTCAGGTGACCCCACGCGTCATCGACTCGAAACAGGGTAGGCGGCGCTGCTTCGTCACTGCGCGGCCAAGTTCACCGGTGGCGAGCTTTACCAGCGAGGGCACCTAGTCTACGGTGGCCCTCTAGACCTTGCGCACACATTGGGCTATCTAGGCGGGCGGATCATCGACGCGAAGGACGACGGTGTCGGCCATGGCGGCACGACGGTGCTGCACGGCGTGTGCCGGCCGTCTCCGGCCACAGCGAGGCCAAGCAAGGCGAGCAACAGGACCACGGCGACCATGCGAATCGAACTACATGACCTAGGAGGCTTGAGGCGCTCCGACGAAGTACGGCCACGGCAACGGCCATGGCGGCACTCCGGCGAGAGTGTTCCCGTGGCGGCGCAAAGCGAGCAGCGGCTCACCTAAGGCACGATCTCGGGTGAGGCAAGGTGGAAACGATGGGGAAGGTTGAGGCGAAGCCGAGAGAGCGACTAATTGGCAGATGCAGCGGTGGCTAGCGCAGGCGAGCTCGGCGGAGCGTCTGCAATGGCGACGGCAAGGCGGGTCAAGCACGGCTGACGCTATGGTGAGGAAAGGGGCTGGGAAAATGAGAATGGTGAGCACAGGAGGGAGCGGGCGGATGCTGGAGTGTTGAAGCCACGCTCAGGCGCGTCGTGGCCTGACCGGACAGAGGAACGGCGACGCGCAGCCATCACCGCGGACACGCGGCGTTCGCGTTCTGGCACCGGTCGGCCACCGAACGGCTTGATTCAGTTCGTCAGTCGCGCACGTATTAGTCTGACAGCGAGTATTGCAACGATGACAACTTCGTTACCAATGGCTTTCAGCGAAAACTTAGTACATCAAGGTTGAAGTCTAAGGTACCAGCTACAACTTTTGTTCAAGGATCATGCTCCAATTCTCAACCGAGACTGAGAAAAATCACCCCCAACATAGGCCTGTCAGTCTGTCAGTCAATCAAAGACTTAGAAAATTCGTTAAGTGTTGAAAGCTTGATTTTGCTGGTTTTTGTGGGACCCATTCAAGCATGTTAGAAGCTAAATCAGTCAATGTCCCAAAAATAAAAGTTGTTCCTTATGTCAAACACTACAACTTTTCTTTAGTGAGCTCCTCCATGCAAGGTCTCTAGCACCTAGTTCAACTTTAGTCAAACATGTCACTTTTAAATGATGATACACATCAAAGCATGGCTTAATGACCAAACTAGCCCTAGCCCTAAATACCAAAGTTGTTCATGATGATATCCTAAGCATGTTTAAGCAATTTGCAAGGTCATTCAATCATTTCATGTAGTAGTCACTCATAGGGCCATTTAAAGTAATCACATGAAACATGACTTAAAGGCTTGATTATTAAAAGTGACTTTCATGAACAATGCTCTAATTGCTAACCCAAGTGTGGTTACATGTTTTTGTGACTCACATCTACCAATTATATGTTTTCATTCATGATCATTTGCATATGTACAAAGAAACATGCGATAACAAGCAAATGTTGCAGACGTTTCAATCAAATGTTTCAATTGTAAATGCTTGTTTATGAATGTGTGATGATCATGCTTATGTTATGCATGTCAAGTTATGCAAGGCTAACACCCGAGGTGTTACAGATGGTGTTGCGTGCGTCGCGGTTGTGGCCGAGACGTTGATGCACCGGAACAGGGGTGTGCTGCCTGCCATCTGGCGGTGTCTGGTGAACCGACGCGTCCTTGGCGGGATGCACCGAGGGCATGCGATGGCTGGTGTCAAGCTCGCGTCGCCGAGACAACGAGCTTTCTGCCTGCTGCGTGTAACACCTCGGGTGTTTAAATACTAAAACTGCCATGTCATCATATGCATTGCAAAGCATTTGGTCATATTGAAAACTTTGGTATGCATTCACTAAAACAAGTTTACATTTATGTTATGAGTGTTGCCTTGTATGATTTGGATCGAGTTCAAAGATTTGTTGTGATGTGGATTTCCGAAAACCCTGATTTCCAGTGATTTGTTTTACCCCGAAAACCCATTTAAAAATCAAAGTATATTTTGGGGTTGAGCCTTAAAGCAAAAATGTAGAGTTTGTTGAGTTGTACAAAGTTTGTTTTTATAGTTTTCAAAGTTGTTTAGAAAAATTTGAAGTAATTTGAAAAGGCGAAATGTACTTAAAGTGTCCCCTTTTGAATTCAAATTTGCATTTTCAAAATGTAGACCGAATTTGGGTATGGGTATAAAAGAAAAGTTGTAGAACTTTGAATTTTGAACAACTTTTGTTTTTGGAGATTTTTGTGTTGTTACACAAATTTGGGAGTAATTTAGAAATTTAGACGAATTGCAATTCTGTAATTATTTGGAACAGTGTTCACCACCTAAGCTACACCGTCGGCGACCTTCTGCTTGCTTCCAGGCGCGGTCGTGGCCATCTTCGGTGTCGTGCTGGCGCGGTGAAGACCATGGCGTGGCTTCTCCTTGTTTCTAAGCCAAGCTATTTAGCCTGAGCCATCGCCGTTTGTCCCCGTTTCATCGCTCTGCTTTTCCCGACGTCGCCGATCATCTCCGTCGAGCCCTCACCGTAGAACCAGCGTCTGTGCCATCACAGCAAAGTGCTCAATAGCTTTGCCTACTCTTTACGCGCCTAGCCATCCAACTGTGGTCACTTGATTTTGCCAGGAATCGCCGCTAGCCGCCTTTCTTCCTCACGGCCGGCATCCTCACCGTCGTGCTTGCGCCGTCGTGGCCAGCGCTCTTCGGTGAGCCTTTGCTCTTGCTCAGTGCACCTCTAGCTCGCCTTGTTCCCGTGATGCTCTATGACTGATTGATTGCTCATTTTGTACATCACAGTCGCCTGAGCACCGCCGTCGCCAAAGTTTGCTCGTCGTGGCCGCTGTGATCGTCGACCCACGTCACCATTGCTTCTTCTGTCTCGCTCTTTGCTCCAACGTGTTCGTGGTGAGCTGCTGAACCTTCCCATGCCTTTTGCTTACACTCTACCGGCCTTGTTTCGCCGGTGTGGCGTCGCCAAGCCGCCGCGTCCGCTATGACCGACGTCAAGCTTGTAACTCGCTATAATTGCTCAAGCTAGTGCCTTCAAGCGATGCGGGGTGGTGTGGGGAGTGTTTTGGTACTTTGGCCGTCGCCGGTTGTCTCACCGTCGGCGAGTTTTCATCGGTCAGCGCCATCGCCGTAGTTGGTCAAAGCGGGAGGTCGGGGATGACATGTGGGGTCACCCTGTCAACGACTGTGTAGTTGAAAAAATGAATTTCCTCTTTTGCAGAAATGTTTGAATAGTGATGTAATTTATTATTTTTGTGTAGATTTATTTAGAGCTCCAAAAATTATAAAATTTTTTGTGTGACCTCTCTGTGATGAATAATATTTAGGAAAAATATGAAATGTTGTTTTCTAGTAGTTTTTAAATGTGATAAAAATTGCTCAATTAATTAATAAATGAGTTTCCATGATTTTTCTAGGCTTATTTATTTATCCAAAAATTATAAAAATTGTTTTGCCACTTAGTTATCATGTGATGAACCTTTATAAAAATTTTGAAGTCAATTGGAACAAGTTGATTCATTTCATAATTTTGGATTTAAGAATTAATTCATAAAGCAAATAGTAATCTTGAATGATTTAGGTTTTGATTGAATTTTGGATTGAGTAATGTCCTTGGGTCATTAGTTGGTAATGATCCTTGGCAATTGATGTAAGTGTTATGAAAAAGGTTTAGTTAGTTTGACTTGTAACTGTACCGCGAAGGAAAGTTGTATTCAAGTTGTTAACTTTTGCATCCATCATCGAGCATCATATTTTGTATCTCGCATCATGTTAAACATGGCATTGTTACTACGTGTAGTGAACGAAGGTGAGCACGTGGTAGTTAATCAAGTAGTTGAGGAGGTCGATCCGTCTGTGGAGGTTGGTTTTGATATCGGTGGAACGACTCCGGGACCGGACTTTTCCGTCAACGAAGGCAAGCCCCGGATACATTTAAACCTACCTTGTGTTTTACAAAATTATTTCGCTTTTGCTTTTATATATTGCATTAAGTGATTAGAAGTCAAGTGGAAACCTAATTGATGCATTACCAACCTTGTTTTTCCATATCTACCTTGTTACCAGTTTTAATTCGTATATGCCTAGTTTTGCTTAGCTATGCTTACAACGATGAAAGTCGGGTGATTACCTGTCATCTGCAAGTTTTAAATGGAAGTTTGGTTACTTATATTATCATGTGATATGGGAATGTGGAGTAATAAATCTAGATCATGCAGACTTGGTGTGTGTGAGCCACAAGACATGGAGGTCTTGTGAGCGGGTTCTTTTCGCCTGTGTCGATTAAGGCCCGTACCGTTGTTGAACCGCATGAGGTGAGACTTTGTAGTACTAACCACATACTCCGGTAAGCCTTAACTTGACTATTCTATCACGAGAATGGCTACTCGCGCACTGGGAGTGGAGAGATGGCGGGAATAGCGCGTACCCACGTGGCAATGGGCTGGATTGGTGGAGTACTGTATTCTCGGGTGGCGCGGACCCATTCTTGTTTTAGAGAATCCGAGGGTAGGTTGATATATGTAAGTCGGGGACCTACATATGTCGTGTGGTCTGGAATCCTCAGCTGGGTTTAATCAGTTCGAATTGTCGTTGCTCCTCGGTTATGGAGACTCACTTCTCTGTTCATCATCGTAGTTGAATAACTAGAACTTGAGGATGGTTTGTGAAGGTGTTGGTTATGAACTTTCATGATCTCAATATGGATCGTGTCAGCTTTGTATATGATCTTATGAAGTTTTAAATGTTGATGTAAAGAATTTTATTAAAAAGCTTTTACGCAAAAGAACTTTGATTATTGCTAAAGCCATACCTTGAATCCCTGAGCCTGCATTCTTAAGTTCTATCAGTTTTTATTTTCGGTTAAGTCTTGTTGAGTACTATTGTACTCAGGGTTCGTTGACCCTTGTTGCAGGTGAGGTTCATGAGCAGATCTATTTTTGATCGTGCTGCTTGACTGTTGTTCAGTGCGATGACGATAAGTAAATGTGTGGCCCTTGGGTAGGGCAACTTATTTGTGTGTTCTGTAATATGTTATAATGCCACTCCACTACTTTGGTTTGTATTATTTATTGAACTTAGTTGTATGGTTTGAAACAAATGGTTTGTAAACTATGTTATTGTAAGTCTTCCGCTAATCTTTACTCTGATGTATATATTTGAATAAACGGTTGTATACTGCAATGACTCTGTAATGGGATCCTGCTCGGAAATCATGGATGATTCGGGGTTCCCCGAGGACACCCGACAGTCTTCTTAAGTTACTGTCAAAGGTCGTTGGACAGTGACAGGTGCATGTGGGCCCTATAATTTAGGAGGTTCTGCCACAGAATGGTATCAGAGCGATCGTTACAAAGTCTTTGTTGTATTGATTTACAAAAACTTCAAAATGATTTGGGATGACTAAACTTAACTTGTTAATTTGGTCCAAATTGCTTCTGACTAATCTAATTTCATTCTCACCATTCCTTATTTGATTAAAAAAGGTTTTCTGTGGTGGAGTAGTTATCTTACTATGCCCTATATAAAAACAAATGTTGTTTATGTTCATTATAAGCTTTGATGATTTTGTTCGTAAGAACAATTCATGTATCATGATTGATTCACTTGTTACTTCCTTCACCTCTGAGTCTGGGTGGGTAGTGTGTATGGGTTGAGTTGTGTAGTCCACCCTTGCTGCTCTTGAGACTGTTGTCAGATTGTCTTACTGGGATTAATCTTGCTTCCTACAGTATGGCTCGTACCAAGAAGACACCCCGTAAGTCCACTGGACCCAAAGGAGTTCCTCGTCACCAACTTGCCCCTAGAAATGACGATGCTAGCAGTAGCAGCTCTAGGCCTGATCCCCAGGCAGAGATATAGAGGATTTCTGCAGAGTTAGCACAAGCTACTAGAGATAGGGCCTGGGATGCCATCCAGGTAGGAGAATTACAGGGTCAATTGAGGCGTTTCACCACCGCTCACAGGAACTGCGAACGTATGTTAGTTCGTACGGTGGAAGGAAGAAATGAAGCTTGGCATAGAGAAAATGTAGCTAGAGCTAGAACTCATGAGCTAGAATTCTATGTAGAAGATTTAGAAGAACATAATACTTATCTGCATGAGGAAGTTCATAGGCTAAGCAATCTCCTAGATCCTAATCATGAACCCCAAGCTGATGCAATGGACCCCGGTGTCATCCTTGCCGATGATGGCGAATCAGAAGAGGAAGAAGAAGTGAAGTAATCAAGGAAAGAGTCAGGAATGGAAAAGTAGAATGTTTCACCATAGATGATGAAGGTGTGTTATGGTTTAAGGATCGCCTGGTGGTACCAAAAGTTCCTTAGTTGTGGCAGTCAATTCTTGAAGAAGCACATACTACTAGGTTATCTATCCATCCGGGAAGTAACAAGATGTACCATGACTTGAAACAAAAATTTTGGTGGACTAAAATGAAGATAGAGATTGCTAGATATATAGCAAAGTGTGATACTTGTCAAAAGGTTAAAGCTATACATTTGAGGTCTGCTGGTGAATTACAGCCATTACCTATTCTAGCTTGGAAGTGGGAGGACATTAGTATGGACTTTATTGTTGGTCTACCCAAGACATCAAAGGGATTTGACTCAATATGGGTTATTGTAGATCGACTAACCAAGTCAGCATATTTTCTTCTAGTCCAGAATACATATTCCACTATCCAATATACTAGGATATATTTAGCAAGAATCATGAGTCTCCATGGAGTACCAAAGACCATTGTGTCAGATAGGGGTACACAGTTTGTCTCCAGTTTTTGGAAACAGTTGCATTCTTCGTTGGGAACTAAGCTCCTGTATAGTACAGCTTATCATCCGCAGACTAATGGACAGACTGAAAGAGTCAATCAAGTACTTGAAGATATGTTAAGGTTTTGTGTCCTTAACTATTCCAATAAGTGGGACGAATGCTTACCTTTGGCCGAGTTCTCATACAACAATAGTTATCAGGAAAGCATTAGAATGGCTCTATTTGAAGCACTCTATGGTCATAGATGCAGAACATCGCTGAGTTGGTCTGAACCCGGAGAAAGAAGGTTCTTTGGAGTTGACCTTGTGGAAGAAACAGAAGACAAGGTTAGGAAAATACAAAGTAATTTAAAGATAGCTCAGTCCCGACAAAAGAGTTATGTGGATAAATGACGTAGACCATTGACGTTTAACAAGGGGGATTTTGTATATCTGAAAGTATCACCAATGAAGGGAGTTACCTATTTTGGTGTTAAAGGCAAGTTGGCACCTCGATATATTGGATCATTTCAAATTTTAGAGAGGTATGGAAAAGTGGCATATCGTTTGAAATTACCAGAACATCTCGCAGCGGTACATGATGTGTTCCATGTTTCTCAATTGAAGAAGTATCTCCGAGTGCCTGAGCAGAATGTTGAGGTAGAAGGAGTGGAACTTGAACCTGATTTGACTTATTCCGAATATCCTATCCGAGTTTTGGATCAGAAAGATCGTGTTACTCGAAAGAGAACAATCAAGTTCTAAAAGATACAATGGAATCAACATTAAGAAGAAGAAGCTACTTGGGAATCTGAAGATTACCTGTTAGAAAAGTTTCTAGAGTTTCTTGCGTCAATATAGAAGAATGTTAGTTTTGTTTTGTTGTTACGAACCATGTTTGTAAAGGAACCTTAGCTATTTTAGGAACAGGTTTTGGATATCTTTGGATTGACACATTTCCTTTTCCATTACTTACCTGATGACTTTGAATCTCGGGACGAGATTTCTTTTAGGGGGAAGGATTGTAACACCTCGAGTGTTTAAATACTAAAACTGTCATGTCATCATATGCATTGCAAAGCATTTGGTCATATTGAAAACTTTGGTATGCATTCACTAAAACAAGTTTACATTTATGTTATGAGTGTTGCCTTGTATGATTTGGATCGAGTTCAAAGATTTGTTGTGATGTGGATTTCCGAAAACCCTGATTTCCAGTGATTTGTTTTACCCCAAAAACCCATTTAAAAATCAAAGTACATTTTGGGGTTGAGCCTGAAAGCAAAAATGTAGAGTTTGTAGAGTTGTACAAAGTTTGTTTTTGAGTTTTCAAAGTTGTTTAGAAAAATTTGAAGTAATTTGAAAAGGCGAAATGTACTTAAAGTGTCCCCTTTTGAATTCAAATTTGCATTTCAAAATGTAGACCGAATTTGGGTATGGGTATAAAAGCAAAGTTGTAGAACTCTGAATTTTGAACAACTTTTGTTTTTGGAGATTTTTGAGTTGTTACACAAATTTGGGAGTAATTTAGAAATTGAGACGAATGGCAATTCTGTAATTATGTGGAACAGTGCTCGCCGCCTAAGCTACACCGCCGGCGACCTTCTGCTTGCTTCCAGGCGCGGTCGTGGCCATCTTCGGCATCGTGCTGGCGCGGTGAAGACCGTGGCGTGGCTTCTCCTTGTTTCTAAGCCAAGCTAGTTAGCCTAAGCCGTCGTTGTTTGTCCCCGTTTCATCGCTCTGCTTTTCCTGACGTCGTTGATCATCTCCGTCGAGCCCTCGCCGTCGAACCAGCATCTGTGACGTCGCAGCAAAGTGCTCAATAGCTTCGCCTACTCCTTGCGTGCCTAGCCATCCAACTGTGGTCACTTGATTTCGCCGGGAATCGCCGCTAGCCGCCTTTCTTCCTCGCGGCCGGCAACCTCACCGTCGTGCTTGCGCCGTCGTGGCCAGCGCTCTCAGGTGAGCCTTTGCTCTTGCTCAGTGCACCTCTAGCTCCTCCTTGTTCCCATGATGCTCTATGACCGGTTGATTGCTCATTTTGTACATCACAGTCGCCTGAGCACTGCCGTCGCCGAAGTTTGCTCCGCCGTGGCCGCTGTGATCGTCGACCCGCGTCAACGTTGCTTCTCCGGTCTCACTCTTTGCTCCAACGTGTTCGTGGTGAGCTGCTGAACCTTCCCATGCCTTTTGCTTACACTCTACTGGCCTTGTTTCTCCGGTGTGGCATTGCCGAGCCGCCGCGTCCTCCATGGCCGACGTCAAGCTCGTAACTCGCTATAATTGCTCAAGCTAGTGCCTTTAAGCGATGCGGTGTGGTGTGGGGAGTGTTTTGGTACTTTGGCCGTCGCCGTTGGTCTCACCGTCGGCGAGTTTTCGTCGGTCAGCGCCATCGCCGTCATGGTCAAAGCGGGAGGTCGGGGATGACATGTGGGGTCACCCTGTCAGCGACTGTGTAGTTGAAAAATGAATTTTCTCTTTTTCAGAAATGTTTAAATAGTGCTATAATTTGTTATTTTTGTGTAGATTTATTTAGAGCTCCAAAAATTATGAAAATTTTTGTGTGACCTCTCTGTGATGAATACTATTTAGGAAAAATATGAAATGTTGTTTTTCAGTACTTTTTAAATATGATAAAAATTGCTTAATTAATTAATAAATGAGTTTCCATGATTTTTCTAGGCTTATTTATTTATCCAAAAATTATGAAAATTGTTTTGCCACTTAGTTATCATGTGATGAACCTTTATAAAAATTTTGAAGTCAATTGGAACAAGTTGATTTATTTCATAATTTTGGATTTAAGAATTAATTCATAAAGCAAATAGTAATCTTTAATGATTTAGGTTTTGATTGAATTTTGGATTGAGTGATGTCCTTGGGTCATTAGTTGGTAATGATCCTTGGCAATTGATGTAAGTGTTACGAAAAAGGTTTAGTTAGTTTGACTTGTAACTGTACCGCGAAGGAAAGTTGTATTCAAGTTGTTAACTTTTGCATCCATCATCGAGCATCATATTTTGTATCTCGCATCATGTTTAACATGGCATTGTTACTACGTGTAGTGAACAAAGGTGAGCACGTGGTAGTTAATCAAGTAGTTGAGGAGGTCGATCCGTCTGTGGAGGTTGGTTTTGATATCGGTGGAACGACTCCGGAACCGGACTTTTCCGTCAACGAAGGCAAGCCCCGGATACATTTAAACCTACCTTGTGTTTTACAAAATTATTTCGCTTTTGCTTTTATATATTGCATTAAGTGATTAGAAGTCAAGTGGAAACCTAATTGATGCATTACCAACCTTGTTTTTCCATATCTACCTTGTTACCAGTTTTAATTCGTATATGCCTAGTTTTGCTTAGCTATGCTTAGAACGATGAAAGTCGGGTGATTACCTGTCATCTGTAAGTTTTAAATGGAAGTTTGGTTACTTATGTTATCATGTGATATGGGAATGTGGAGTAATAAATCTAGACCAGGCGGACTCGGTGTGTGTGAGCCACAAGACATGGAGGTCTTGTGAGCGGGTTCTTTTTGCCTGTGTCGATTAAGGCCCGTACCGTTGTTGAACCGCATGAGGTGAGACTTTGTAGTACTAACTGTAACACCCCAGTGTTATGGTTGCACTAAAACACTTGCATCACATGAGCATGTGCATCGTCATCTCATTCACAAGCATCATTCATTCATGCATAAGCATTTCTATATGAAACATTGCTATGAAACATGTGAAACTTGCTATTGTTCTTTTAAGTTTCATTTTATGTATGCTTTATGGTCATGTGTGATGGAGTGCAAGTGATTAATGTGGTTACTAAAATACCTTAGCTACACTTAGAATGTCATTAGTAACAATGTTCGTGTTGATCATATTGCCTAATTACACTTCCAAGTAATAGTTTGACTTGTGTTGACCCCTGGAGCTCTGTTGTTTGGCTGTTTAAAAAGTACAGCTTAGAATGTTTGCATGTCTGAGCAACCTAAAGCAAAGTTGTAGAAAATTTTATATGGAACAAATTTTGTTTAGAGGTCAAGTCATGAAAACGTGCACAACATGCTCAAAAAGGTCCCACAAGTCAGTTTTGGGGGCAATTTGGTGACTTAGAATTTTTCTAAGTCTGAGCACTGATTTTCAGTATCAAGTATCGATGTTTGGAGCCTTGTATCTCCCAAACCAGGCTGAACCAGCTCGAGCTCTAATTGGAAAAGTTGTAGTCCTCACTTAGATCTCCAACTTTGTCAACTATACCTTAACCTGGATCGCCACGGTTTAGGAGTTCCAACGTGGTGAAAGTACGCTGTCAGGCCCTAACGTCTTGACTGAATCGAGTCTACAGTACCCGACCATCTTCAGAATTTCACCGCCGCATGTATGCCGCGCGTCACCGCCGGCCTGATCGGCCAGGACACGTTGGGCTGCCGCGTGCCTCAACACGCCTTGCAGTCGCCCGCTCCCTCCCAGTGCCCACATTTCCATTTCAGTCTTCTCCTCCGCTCACCGCAGCTACCGTAGCAGCCACCGTCGCGCCGAGCAACTTCGCCGTCGCCATTGCTGGCCTTAGCTCGCATTGTGTCTCTCCTATGCCACCACAATAGCGTCGTCGAGCTCCCACTGCACCACCGAGACCACATTGGCTAGCTAGGAGCGCTCGGTAAGCTATCTCGCTGTGCGGACCTCGCCGGTGTTCCGCCGCCGAGCCCCGTCGTCGTGGCCAGGACACCTCCGTCCGCCATCCGCCGTGATAGCTTGTGCTCTAGCTTCTTCATAGTTGGTAGAGTCTTGGCCGAGCCATAGATCAAGCTCTCGTGGCCAGCTCCGGCGCCTCACCGTTGAGCTGTGCTGTCTTGCCGCCATGGCTGCTGCCGTCGTCTTGATCTCCGGCAATAGGTCCAGCCAAGTAGCTCAATAGGTTCGGTAGGTCTGGGAGGTCATGGGCGCGCCGGTGTAGTTGCCAGAAAAGTCGCCGCCGGTGAACTCCGGCTGATTTCTGCGCCATCTCGCAGCGTGCTCTGTTTTGTGTTTCACTTGCATGCAGGCCCGACTGACTGACGGACCCCGGCTGTCAGCGACTCAAAACTGAAAAGCTAGTTCATTAATCCAGTTTTTGAATGCAATTTGTAAAACTCATATCTCGAGTTTGGTAGATCCAAATTGGGTGGTTCCAATTTTGTTAGGATCTTGGTAAAGTGTAGTATGTAGGAAAAATATAAAATGAGCACTTGTAGTAAAGTTTCTGGGAGAATTAAATTGGAACTTAAAATGTGTTTTTCAATGAATTCAAACTTGTTTAACTCATATCTAGACTTGCAATGCTCCAAAAATTATGAAAGTTGTATGGTGAGCTATTCTTGATGAGTATAAGCTCTGGTAAAAATTTTAGAGTCATTGCATTGATAGTTTTTGAGTTATTAATTTCCCTTTTATAATTAGGAGATTCTTGTGCTATTTTTCATGGTAAAAATATGTATCCAGTGAGCATGAAACTTTTTGTACAGTGTTATGGTGTTATTATGAACCTAAGAAAAATATAAAATCTGTTGCTTGACACTTTTCACTAGGGTTTTCTATTTATGCTATTTTAAGCCCTGTGGACTTGTCATTTTTTGTAGGATGTTATATTTGTTGAAATGATGTGAAATTTATACAGTAGCCTATTGGAGACATATATAAGCTACTGTAATTTTTGCAGAATTTTATGTGCACTTTGGATACATGTTTATTATTTAACCTAAGTATCTAAATAAATTAATAAAGGCATGAAAATAATTTATTTAGGAATGGCCGCTATGTTTTCTAGTGTTTATTTGATGTATGTTAACTGTTGGTAGCATTGGTAGTACTCATAGTGCTATTCTTGTATGTAATGAAATTTTATTTTCGCTATAATTCACTTATAGTGATTTTCTGGACAGATTTTAGAGTTGAGCAAATCAACTGGTGAATTTTATGTTTGCTGTGAAATTGGTCAATAACAAAGTTGTAGTGAACTTGTTTATCTAGCTTGTGTAAAAATTTTAAGGTATTTGGCCTTGTAGTTTGAGAGTTATGCCAGTTGGAAGACAGCACTCCCAACTGCCCGCTCTCTGGAATCCACGGATAGTTTTGTAAGATCAGTCTGTTGGACCTTGTTCTAGTTGGAATTAGACTTTGATGATTAAATGAAAGTTGTAGACAATTTTATAAACTTTCTAGAAAGTCTTAAATCATGGTATTTGGATCTGTAGAACTCCAGTTATAGATCAAACTTGTAGCTGCTGTTGCAGCCTGAAAACTGTTGAGTGCAGTGAATGACTTGTTTGCTTTATATGAGTTGATGTGATGATTTAGATGCTAGGCTAATTAAGATAAATTGTTAGTTGCAGGTGCTATACCTCTTACTAAAGATGAACAACTTTATCTTAGGTTGTTAGAGCTTGGTGAGTGTGTAGTTCTTGTTTTCTAATAGAAATATGCACCTACTCGGTAAAATAGATGTTAAGTTTGTATCATCATGTTGTTCATGCGTCCATCCATACATGGCTGTACATTTCATCATCACCTTCCATCTCTTGTGCATACATGATTCTTATACTATGCATATGCATGCAATAGGTGTTCCGGAGGGAGTCACGCTTCTGGAATTCGAGCAAGTACTTCTGGAGGAGGAGCAGCAAGCTTAGGAGCAGGAGGTGCAGGCCCCCGAAGAATGAGCCAAAGAAGAAGTTCTTGAGTGCCCCGATCACCAACCTTCATCTTTTCTAAAAGGCAAGCCCCGGAGCATTCTAAGTCTCCTATGTTTTGAAAATGGTTACTTTGAGTATCTTTATTTATTGATGCATTAAGTGATTGGAATTGGATGCAAACACTTGTTGCATATATATCTATTCCTTGGCTAGTATACGTACCCTGAATCCTATTTAGGTCCAGGAGCGAATCAAAGCTTAGCCACGCTTAGACCGGTAAAAGTCAGGTGATTTTCTGTCACCTGCAAGTTAGGATAATGTCTGGTCACGGTTGGCTATATTTGCTATCGTGGAAAATAACCATGTGTTAATAATGAATTGTGACCGGGCGGGATGTCGATAGAGAAGCAACAAGGCAAGGAGGTCTTGGGTGTGGATCTATCCCCGTCTGTGTCGGTTAAGGACCGATTTGCTGTACGTCCTCATGTCATGTTGAACACATGCCTATCACTTAGTTGGCCGGATAACTCGTTCCGACCACGAAGCCGAGTAGCTCAACTCAGGTCGAAAGACCAAGAAATGAAAGTGCGCACCCTGGCGGAGTCCTAGGTGAGACTGACCACCTGGCAGAGTGGACTCCCTAAGGGTGCGGCGCTGCTCGGAGCCACGATTCCTGAGATGTACCAAAGGTGACCTAAGGCTGTCTTCGCGCGGTATGCCTGGGTTTGTGTTAGGAATACCCCTCCAGCTGGATAGGAATCGATTCGAATCGCCGTCTCTCCCGGATAGTGAGAACTTGACTGAGCAGCGGCAACGTAGATGCACTTAATGGAACTTGATGGTTAAATCGATGATGATGATGATACAACATTATACCGGATATGGTTACTAATGTTTGGAGTTAAATCAATTGCTTGCTCTAGTACAGGTGCTAATCTAGTTGACAGGTTAATATTGATAACTTGCTGCTTACTCATAAATTAAATTATGCTCTCATATCACTAAAGCTTTTATGCAAAATGGTTGTCAAGCAAGATCCACCGATAAAGACTTGCATACTCCTTGGTGTTATTTATTTCTGGTTTACGATGGGTAAGTCTAGCTGAGTACATCCTCGTACTCAGGGTTTATTTCCCCCTTGTTGCAGATGCCGTACTCTATAACAGCTACTGCAAGTATTGTCTCCACCCTGCTGGGGATGAAGACTAGATCATGGGCATGATCATCTATGTTGTCTTATCTTGTTGCTTTTGCTGGATATGACTATGGAGCTGGCTTGTATTTGAACTAGGTGTGTGTGATGGTCTCAAACTACTTTGCTTCCGCTATTTGTGAACTCGTTTTGTAATAACTATGTGAACTCTGATGTCTGAGGTACTTGTGAACTACTTGTGAAATGGATGTAACATGTGGCTTGTTATGTTGAATTACTGTGATCTTGGTTGTATGCAAGTTGGTTTGAAATCCTTCATGGTTTCAGTTGACTACTGGGTTTATATGGGTTCAAGTATGACGGTTTGATCACTCCGGTGATTGCTTTCGTACTTGTGCTCTTATAAATTGGTCGGTTCTGTTACACTAACCACATACTCCGGTAAGCCTTAACTTGGCTATTCTATCACGAGAATGGCTACTCGCGCACTGGGAGTGGAGAGATGGCGGGAATAGCGCGTACCCACGTGGCAATGGGCTGGATTGGTGGAGTACTGTATTCTCGGGTGGCGTGGACCCGTTCTTGTGTAACACCTCGGGTGTTTAAATATTAAAAACCGGACATATCATCATATGCATTGCAAGGCATTGGTTATATTGCAAACTTTGATATGCATTCACTAAAACAAGTTTACATTTATGTTATAAGTATTGCTTGGTTTTGTTTGAATCAAGTTTGAAATCTTTGTATTGATTTGAAATTCCGAAAACCCTGATTTTCAATATTTAAATCCGACCCTGAAAATCCATTTTAGAATCGAAGCATGGGGTTGAGTCTTAAAGCAAAGTTGTAGAGCTTGTCGAGTTGTACAAAGTTTGTTTTTGGAGTTTTTCAAGTTGTTTAGTAAAATTTGAAGTTATTTAAAAAGGCAAAATTCCTTAAATATCCCCGCTTTAAATTCAAAAGTTCATTTCAAAATGTAGGCCAAATTTGGGTATGGTTTCAAAAGCAAAGTTGTAGAACTTTTGATTTTGAACAACTTTTGTTTTTTGAGATTTTTGAGTTGTTATGAAAATTTGGGAGTAATTTGGGAATTTTGGCGAATGGCAAATCTATAATTTTTGTGAACAGTGTCCACCGCCGAAGCTACATGGCCGGCGATCTTCGGTTTGCTTCCAGGTGCGGTCGTGGCCATCTTTGGCGTCGCGCTGGCGCGGTGAAGGCCATAGTGCAGCTTCCTTGAGCTTCTGAGCCACTCTATTTAGCCTTGGCCGTCGCCGTTCGTCCCCGCTCTCTTGCTCTATTTTCCCGCCGCCACCGCCATTCTTCGTTGAGCCCTTGCCGTCGAACCAACGTCTGCGCCGTCGCAGCGATGCATGTCCCAGCTCCGCTTGTTCCTTGCACACCCAGCCAGCTAGGTCTAGTCACTTGATTTCGCCGTGAACTCGCCGTTTATCGTTTTCTAGCTCGCGGCCGGCAACTTCACCGTCGTATGCGTGTCGCCGTGGCTGGAGCTTCACGGTGTGTCTTTGTCATTGCTGAGCGTACCGTTAGCTTCGCCTTGATGCCGTACTGCTTTGTGACTTGTTCTTTTGTCATTTCATCCACCGCAGCCGCCGGAGTGCCGTCGTCGACGTCTGTTTCACCGCCGTGGAGGCTGTGCTCGTCGAACTCCTTCACCGAAGCTCCTTCGGTCTGGTTCTCTGCTCAGTCGTGTTCGGGGTGAGCTGCTGAACCTTCCTCGGTGTTTTGTTTAACCGCTACTGCAGTGGTGTCGGCGGTGTCGTGCAGTCGAGCCGCCGTGTCCGCCATGGCCGGCGTTGAGCTAGAATTGAGTCGTAATCGGTGCAACTAAGGACGGCAGTAGGTGCGCATAGTCGTGGGGAACATGTTGGTGTAGTCGCCATCGCCGGTGATCTCGCCGTCATCGAGATTTCGCCGGTCAAAGCCGCTGTTGCCGTAGTCAATGACGGAGGTGGGTGATGACATGTGGGGTCGCGGTGTCAGTGACTCAGCGTTCAAAATGGATTTTCTATTTTTCTGAAATAAGTGAATAGTGTCTATTTTTGTTATTTTTGTGTAGATTTATTTAGAGCTCCAAAAATTATGAAAATTTTTGTGTGACTTCTCTGTGATGTGTCTTATTGAGGAAAAATATGAAATGTTGATTTTAGTACTTGTTGAATGTGATAAAAATTGCTTAATTAATTAATAAATGAGTTTCCAGGATTTTTCTAGGCTTATTTATGTATCCAAAAATTATGAAAATTGTTTTGTCACTTAGTTTTCATGTGATGAACATTTACAAAAATTTTGAGTTCAATTGGAACAAGTTGATTTATTTCATAATTATTAATTAATTAATTCATAAAAGCAAATAGTAACTTTTAATGATTTAGGTTTTGTTTGAGTTTTTGATTAAGTGATGTCCTTGGGTCATTAGTTGGTGATGATTCTTGGCAATTGTTGTGAGTGTTGCGAAAATGGTTTAGTTAGTTTAACTTGTAACTGTACCGCGAAGGAAAGTTGTATTCAAGTGTTAAATTTTGTATCCATCATCGAGCATCATGTTTCGTATTCCGCATCATGTTAACCATGGCATTGTTACTACGTGTAGTGAACGAAGGTGAAAGCGTGGTAGTTAATCAAGTAGTTGAGGAGGTTGATCCGTCTGTGGAAGTTGGTGTTGATATTGGTGGAACGACTCCGGACCCGGACTTTTCCGTCAACGAAGGCAAGCCCCGAATGCATACAACTCTACCTTGTATTTTACAAATTGATTTCGCTTTTGCTTCTTTTTACTGCATTAAGTGATTAGGAGTCAAGTGAAAACCAAATTGGTACCTTACCAACCTTGTTATTCCATATTTACCATATCACCAGTTTTAAATTCGTATATGCCAGTTTTGCTTAGCTATGCTTAGAACGGTGAAAGTCGGGTGATTACCTGTCATCTGCAAGTTTTAAATGGAGTTTTGGTTAATTATGTTAACATGTGATATGAGAATGTGGAGTAATAAATCTAGACCGGGCGGACTCGGTGTGTGTGAGCCACAAGACAAGGAGGTCTTGTGAGCAGGTTCTTTCCGCCTGTGTCGATTAAGGTCCGTCCGTTGTTGAATTGCATGAGGTGAGACTTTGTAGTACTAACCACATACTTCGGTAAGCCTTAACTTGGCTATTCTATTACAAGAATGGCTACTCGCGCACTGGGAGTGGAGAGATGGCGGGAATAGCGTGTACCCACGTGGCAATGGGCTGGATTGGTGGAGTACTGTATTCTCGGTGGCGCGGACCCATTCTTGTTTTAGAGGATCCGAGGGTAGGTTGGTATATGTAGGTCGGGGACCTGCATATGTCGTGTGGTCTGGAATTCCCAGCTAGGTTATAATCGGTTCGAATCGTCGTTGCTCGTCGATTATGGAGACTCAACTCACTGTTCATCATCGTAGTAATTAATAACTGGAACCTGAGGATGGTATGAGAAAGTGTTGGATACGAAGTTTCATGATCTCAATACGGATCGTGTCAGCTTTGTATATGATCTTTATGAAGTTTTAAACATTGATATAAAGAATTTTGTTAAAATGCTTTTACGCAAAAGAACCTTGATTATTGCTAAAGCCATACCTTGAATCCCATGAGCCTGCATTCCTGCGTTCTTTTAAATTCTTATTTCGGTTAAGTCTTGTTGAGTACTTTTGTACTAAGGGTTCGTTGACCCTTGTTGCAGGTGAGGCTCATGAGCAGATCTATTTTGGATCGTGCTGCATGACTGTTGTTCAGTACGATGACGATAATTAAATGTGTGGCCCTTGGGCAGGGCAGCTTAAGTTGTGTGTTTTGTAATATATTATAATGCTACTCAACTACTTTGGTTTGCATTAATATCGAACTTAGTTGTATGGTTTAAAACAAATGGTTTGTAAACTATGTTATTGTAAGTCTTCCGCTACTTTTACTCTGATGTATATATATTTGAATAAACTGTTGTAATACTGCAATGACTCTGTAATGTGATCCTGCTCGGAAATCGTGGATGATTCGGGGTTCCCCGAGGACACCCGACAGTCTTCTTAAGTTACCGAGAACATATGCATAGATGTCAAAGGTCGTTGGACAGTGATAGGTGCATGTGGGCCCTATAATTTAGGAGGTTCTGCCACATCTTGTTTTAGAGGATCTGAGGGTAGGTTGATATATGTAAGTCGGGGACCTACATATGTCGTGTGGTCTGGAATCCCCAGTTGGGTTCAATCAGTTCGAATTGTCGTTGCTCCTCGGTTATGGAGACTCACTTCTCTGTTCATCATCGTAGTTAAATAACTAGAACTTGAGGATGGTTTGTGAAGGTGTTGGTTATGAAGTTTCATGATCTCAATACGGATCGTGTCAGCTTTGTATATGATCTTATGAAGTTTTAAATGTTGATGTAAAGAATTTTATTAAAAAGCTTTTGCGCAAAAGAACTTTGATTATTGCTAAAGCCATACCTTGAATCCCTGAGCCTGCATTCTTAAGTTCTATCAGTTTTTATTTTTGGTTAAGTCTTGTTGAGTACTTTTGTACTCAGGGTTCGTTGACCCTTGTTGCAGGTGAGGTTCATGAGTAGATCTATTTTGGATCGTGCTGCATGACTGTTGTTCAGTGCGATGACGATAAGTAAATGTGTGGCCCTTGGGTAGGGCAACTTATTTGTGTGTTCTGTAATATGTTATAATGCCACTCCACTACTTTGGTTTGTATTATTTATCAAACTTAGTTGTATGGTTTGAAACAAATGGTTTGTAAACTATGTTATTGTAACTCTTCCGCTAATCTTTACTCTGATGTATATATTTGAATAAACTGTTGTATACTGCAATGACTCTGTAATGGGATCCTGCTCGGAAATCGTGGATGATTTGGGGTTCCTCGAGGACACTCGACAGTCTTCTTATGTTACTGGGAATATATGCATAGATGTCAAAGGTCGTTGGACAGTGACAGGTGCATGTGGGCCCTATAATTTAGGAGGTTCTACCACACTGTGCCATCGCACGCTCGAGCAACGTGCGGATTTCTCGGCGGGCCCGGCGATCCTCGGACGTCGCGGCCTCTGGAAGGCCGTGAAGCAAGGTCGTCGCAGCGGCGATGTTCTGGCTTGCCCGAGCAAAGTGAGGGAGGGTCCCATCATCAGTGAGGATCCTTTTTTGTACATCATGGGCCGTGGCGCGTGCGTGCCCACCGTCTCCACGACGCTTGATTTCCTCATCGATCTTGCGGTACTCCCGAACTAGCTGTTGTTCGGCGTCATCGATCTCCAGCTTCTGTGCTCTCAGCTGCTCCATCCTTATGTGAGGTGGGTCCATCGCCTCCCCTCCGGTCCTAGTGTTAGGGTTGCCTGTCAGGGTAGCCTCCCCCTCGGAGACGCTTTCAATGTGCCCCTTGGAGGTTTCCACCATGAAGCATTCCCCGGGAGGGTGATGGCTCCCCCTATTGGAGTTGAAGCTAGAGGATGACTCTGGCTCCTCGGTGAGGAGTTTGTGGATGGACTCCGTGTCGTGTTCAATTACCCCCATGAACTCGCGGTCCGTGGGCGGTTGAACCATGCATAGTTCCATGAAGTGGCAAGCAGTCACCGTGGCGTTGCGGAGACCGAACAGAAATGATGTCGGGGCGCTCCACACGTGGTGCTCTAGAGAGCGGTGCCCCTCTTTGGAAGGTCGTGCCATGTCATCATCGTTGGAAAGGGCGAGGCGACGCTAGTTCTCCCCGGACTGCTAGGGTCCAAGGGAGATGTCGAGCTGGCGCCCACACTTCTTGTGGTCGAGGACGATGGAGGGGAGAGATTGGATGGTGGTCTGCGCCCGTACCAACTCTCCTCCCACCATGATGATGAAATCTAGGCTCCCGAAGCGCACGTGTGCACCTAGGACCCAGCTAACGTTGTGGTTAGCCATCCGAGGCCTGGTTTGGAACGCGCAAAGGCCCCTACCTGGCATGCCAACTGTTGGTGTTTCGAACAAGCACCGGCTAGTAAATTTATAATTATGCGCGTTAGGCCCAGATGGTGCGCTAAAGGACACAAGGTTTATACTGGTTCGGGCTGAATGTCCCTACGTCCAGTCTGTTGCTGCTCGTGTTATTAGCACTAAAAGCGGTTCATAGTAGGGGGTACAAACAGTCGAGAGAGGGACTGGTCCTAGGTCTCTGATGGAAGGGTCGAAAGGAGGCCAAGAGCCTGGTGGCAGCTTGGCTGTGTATGTGAGTCGAACTGAACTCTCTATGAGTTCGTCTGTATGTGAGTTGTCCGTTGAAAGTCGATCCCTCTAGTGGGGAGCCCTGTCCTCCCTTTTATAGACCAAGGGGGAAGCAGGGGTTACAGATGGGAGAAAGAGGAAAATACCAAGGGTATAGAAGGTCCTTCGAAGGATCTGGGTCTTCCTTTTTCCCTGTGCCTGCCCTGTATAACATGGCAGACAGTGTCAGAAGTGCACGTGTTCGTTGATCTTCATAGGCCATGCCCTGTCCTCTTTTAGCAAGTGGGTGCATCCCATCCCGCCCCTACGGGCGGCGTGTCGGACAGGGTTGCTGAACCCTGACCCCATAGGGAGCGGATGTCGTGGTGACTGCTCGTTTTGCCATTGTAGAGGATGGGAGTCTCTCCTTGGAGCGTAGTGGCTGTCGTATGTCTGTGTCGGGTTCTTCGCCCGGTGGTTTGAAGGCTGCGCCTACAACACTGTAGGGCAAGGAGCATGCGCCTGCAACACTATTTAGGCTCTATCACGCCTGGAAGGGTCTAAGCATCTGTCCTGTCATGTCCTGATGGTACTTTCCTGCAGGGGCGCAGGACATGGTCCTTTGATGCCATGGTTGACCCGAACGTCTTGTCTTACCCTGTGCCTATCATCATGAGGGAGCAGGGTGCGGTTGTTAGGTGAGGCGGAGCTAGTCCTTGGACATCAGGCGAGGTGAGGTCCGTCAGGCGAGGCGGAGCCTAGCCCTCGGTGGTCGAGCGGGGAGGAGCCTAGCCCTCGGGGGTCGGGCAAGGCGGAGCCTAGCCCTTAGGGGTCAGGAGAGGCGGAGCCGTCCCCTAGCCGTCGGGGGAGGTGAAACTGGTTGACGAGCACCGGGCGAGGCGGAACCAAACTCCCATCGTTTGGGTAAGAAGCGCAGTGGTGCTCTTGGACGTTCAGGAGTTTTTAACGTTCGGTGGTTATTAGTTCCACCTCCTTGGGTACCCCAGTATTAGGTTCCCAACAGGGAGCATGTGGAGGTCACGTCTCTGCCACCTCGATTGAGGAATGTGATGAGGCAAACGATGACACAACATGAGGAGGACCCGATCGACTACCGCCAGGAATCGTGATGCAGCGCACTCCTCGATTCGACGAGCCGCGTGCTCTTGGCCTCACCGCGTCAAGCACCGTGGACAACAAAAGCCACAACCAGTGGCACAAAAATTTGGTGTTCGCATTAAAGATGCTCTCAGCTAGTCGAGAATTTGTACATAGTGATCAATGAAACATCCCTACGCCTAGAGATCGCATCATGCCTTAGTGGACGCACGCTGAAGTGACACCCTAACAATGCGCATAACCCCAAGCGACCCATGCCAATCATCGTGTGCTAGTTGACACGGCTCGCCCGCAAGGCCTACACTATGGCATACCACACATCGATGTTCACCAGAACAAAGATCATCATGACCTAAAAGAGAGAGGATGAGGAAAGGCACGCTGCCGCCAGACTTGCCCTATAGCGATCTGGTAACGAAAATGGAGTCACACTGAGCTAAGCTTCATGGGTCGATCCCTAGGTAAGGTCACGTGACTACGCCATTCGAACGATAAGGTCATCGGCAAGCACATAAAAGCAAAAGAAGCGTGAGATACAAACTAAGAAAACTCCTTTATTAAAAGACCCTAGGTACAACCTAAGGTCTTTGACCACCGCCGTAGAGGATGTCCTCTACATTCACTATAGCCATGACGGTGGCCATAGCCATGGCAAAGCCACCGACTAGCTCCGCCTACCGGGCATGGTCTAGGAACTCGGGCGCCACCTGACGGAAGTCCCGGCTGGTGCGGAGCTGTAGGGTGGCGAGGGCAACGCTGGCTCCGTACTGGATCCCATTCACTACTGCGCATTCACAGTCCTCCATCAAGAGAACCTCCCAGAGGCGAGCCTCCCCCGTCTTGTGGCGGGAAGCCACCAGCCACTCCTCCAACACTGGAGATTGGAAGCAAGGAGGATTAATAATAGCAAGCAACAAACGCGACGACAAGACAAAGGGGCACCCTCACCCATGATACGGGCCTGGGCATCAGCGGCCGCTACCTGCACGGCAGTGGTCTTCCTCTCTGAAACCTCAAGGGCCACCCTGACAGCATCAAGGCAACGTTCCAGCCGGCTCACTTCGCAGGTGGCGTTGGAGTAGTGCTGGCGGGCCTCGTCCACCCATGGACGTGCTCATGGAACTCGCGCCGATCATCCAAAGAGGACGACGATGAGCTTAACCCCCCTATGGGTGGGGTCATGGCATGGGCGCCGCAGGTAGCATGTCTGGACATGGCGTGGGAGGCGGCCCTACAGACACACGCAGTCAATATAGGTCGAAACCTCCAAACTTGAACATCATCCAGATGCACTTACCCCCTAATCACGTAGGCAAGGACAAAGAGGCGGTGGAGCTCTATCGCTGTTCGACAACTCCTCCAACGGCTGCTTACCATGGTCCATCCTGGCCGGCAAGGAAGGAACTCCGGCCACTCAAAAGCAAAGACGAGAAAGTAGTGGAGCACGTGACCCGAAGCGAATGCCTCCCCGCCGTACCACTCCAAGAGCATTTATAGCCACCAGGGGCACTCAAGGCAAATGTGCATTCATTCACATTTGCTAACCGCTTGGAGAGCATCGTAGAGCAGGTGAAGTGATCGGAGGGAAGGCGAAACGATGGTTGTCCATGCAGCGGCATGAGACAAGTAAGCCACACACATCCCCACTCTTTTCATATCATTTTGATTTGCATGCCCGCATTCCATGATGCACGACCGCTCGCGAGTGGGTGCCATTATGCCTTGATGTGACCGGGGAGGCCTACCACCACCCTAGATCCTGTGCGGAGCGACCCGCCGTGAACACAACCTCGTGTCAAGCTTAGGAAACCCACTCTTGGGCTGGTCCTTAGAAGGGCTCGATGCCACAAAAGGGATAGGGGCATGGACGAGATGGGCCCCTGTGGCTCTAATCGGTGGTGTGGAGCCACACGACCATCTCTCTTGGTGTCCAAGTCATCCGCTTCGAAGTTTCCTGGGTTGACCTCCTCTGGGGGGAGGCATCTTGCCCCCCAGGCCGCTATGGAGGCGGTTGGGGACCGACGGGATTGATGGCCGATGATTTATGGGACGTCTCTCGATGAGGCATAGCCGAACTCCACGTTGATTGAGGATATTAGGTCCTGCTTGGACTACCATCGACCCCGACGAGGCACACCGCTCTGACCACGTCGTTATAGTGGACATGCCTCTCCCCGCATGAGATAAAACTAAACCTGCCTGTAACTGGGCATCACGACCCCTCAGGGTTGGCAGGAGTGCCAGGAAATGGGAGTCGGGTCCCCGTGACCCCATAAAAGGGTTGAAACCAAGACCAAGACCCTTCCTGGCACCTCCAGGTCTAAAAACCAAGGGCCAGCTTTGAAGACTCACAAACCATCAGAGGTCCAAGACCTCTCTGGGAGGGATCAACGAAGTGTATGGCCCAAGCAACGTAGCAAGTGACTTCCATATGAACCCAGAGCAAAAAGGTGATCACAACTCGATCACATGGAAAAAGTAAAAAGGTCCAAGACCTACGAGTCAGAGCACGATTGCAGAAAACCTCACGAACGCACAAAGGGAGGTTGAGAAAACTTTTTCTTGTGATAAGCCAAAAGTCGCGATTCCGACCCTGTCACCCGGGGGCTCGTGACATGCTCAACAGAAAATCCAAATGCATAGAAAAGAGCGTTCTTTTCATTCAAATCCCTAGAAGTACAAAAGCATTCGAGCCACTTGGAAATGTACTGAATCATGACTCCGCTGCCTAGGCGGCATCATCAGGGTCCCTAGAGGCGCCTGCTACAAATGCAGGAGGACGAAGACAAGAAATCACTTCACTCTCCTTCTTGTAGCATCACAACCTCTGGGGTAGAAAGGCGCGGGGAGGACGAGACAAGAGCGGGATGAAGCCCGTAGGCCACCACCATCATGCTTTGGTTGGAAAAGCATGATGGGGATACCAAGGGACGACAACACCTCCCCTGAACCACGGGCAACTCCCAGGAGTAGCCCGTGGGCTCTGGGAGTAGTTGATTGTTGCCCTTGGCACTCATGTTTTGGTGACCCAAAACCTATGCGTTCGGGGAAGCACTAAAACCATGAGGGCTTGCGGTTGGCCTAAACACCACCTAAATACTTCCCCGCACGCAAGATCCCTTCTAGCACCAGTTGTCGAAGGGCGCCACCAGCTTTTGGGCACTACCGGTAGGGACACAGGACGGAAACCATGCGGTTCTTCTCAACTTTCCTCTCTCGTTCCTTCTCCCTCTCAATGGGAAGGATGGGAGCGGTCTATAGATACATCCATGGGTGGTTCGAGTGAAAGGAAGGCACATATTTATAGGCCCAAGGGCAGACTGAACAGCCTAAAACTCTCGTGCCGTGTGGCAAAACCACGGGAGGTCACGGCCAACGTTAGATGCCCGCTTAAAGTCGAGAAAGTCTAGACCTCCCCGAAGGTAGGGTCGGTGCAGCGTCGACAAGATGACTCAGCCTCCGCCTAGGACATGAACCCCAATACACTGACGTGGCAAGGCTTAAACAACCACGTACCATGTCGCCAGGGTGACCCGATGTTGGTATTTATAAGTGCAAATAGAATATGAAGGATTTCGCAAGCGCACAAAATACCATTGTAGCATTTTACCGGGAGTATTCCAGGTATCGTTATTTATATTTTACCATAGGGAAACAATGGAGTAAAGTTTTATTGGATAACAAAGGAATGTCTACTAATCAACATACCAGCATAGCTAAATCAAGGGATAAAGGTAATGATAGGAATTAAGCAAAATGAAGCTCGGTGGATAGATCACTAAGATAATGTAAACTAGTCAACTCGGGAGAACAACGGGTGAGGTAGATTCCTATGATATTCTTATTACATGGTCAAAGTATATATACACCCAACTATAGCTAAGACTAACTCTACTCTTGTGCACTTCAGGACGCCGCTTAGATAGTAGAGCATCTGCAAAAGATAACTCTACTAACGCGACTACGGTCCTACAATTTAAGAACCTGCTCAATTCAGAGTGGACTATATAGGATAGACGGGGTTGTCACCTCCCGCTGCTACCACACAACTAGAGAACAGGGTGTACTCACAGGCAGAGCATCATATAAGCACCATGCTTACACGCGGCTCGGCTACTTAGCCCAACCATGGTAAAGTAGCAGGCTAAGCGCTCTATGAACCCGCACACAAAAGTAATGATAACCTCAACTAAGGAAGAGATATATATTCAAAGTAAGCATATCCATATAGATAGGAATATGATAAATTGATAATAAGTCCTACAAGATGTAGAAGTGAAGATGCAAGACTTTGCTGAGCCTCTAAGACTGGATTCGAAACTTAAGCATGAGCCCAACTCGACCCTCACTCCTGAGCTACTAATCTAATATATTAGAGAGCTCTAGATCTAATCCTCCTAGTGAGTGTTGATCTGAATGAGAGATATGAATTAGGCTTTTCCAAGATGGCCAGAGGGAGGGGGTAGGGGCTGGTATATATAGGCCGGAGCCTCCATCATGAGCCTTTGGATCAAACCGACTTAAAGGACGGCGTAGATGCATCCTAGGAGGCAGTGGAGAACCAACATTGCGATGTGGAGGCTGACAGTGGGCCCCAGGGGCCGGCGGCATCTCGCCCTCCGCTTCAGTGTGGAGTTTTGTCCTCTCAAGTCTTCTGGAACCTTCTGTGGTCTATTTCACTGCGGATAAACGCGATTAAATCTGACATCTTGGTCCACCTTGATGGTTTTCTAGATAAACCCTACAAAAAATATAGATTCACCAAAACTCGTGGAATTTGTTAGTTTAAACCCCGAGACCTTCGTTGGTGATTATATTTATACCCTTATGCATGTTATATTGATGGTTTATAATGGTTGTTAACTATCATCAACATACTCCCCCAAGCTTAACCTTTGCTAGTCCCTTAGCAAAGCTAAACTCAGCAAATGGATCAGGAGTTGCTACGATGCATTCACTCCTCAAAAGTACACATGCGTTCAAACAAGAATTCTCCTCCTGATTAGAATAAACCAATCTGACTTTTAAACTTACCCATATTACCTTCAACCATGGGGCTTCCTAGCCTTCACTTGGGTCTTGAGTAATTGAAAGACAGAATGATCAAGTCAAGCACTATGTCTTAAGTTCTTTGTTCCACCATTGTTCCAGAGTTTTTATAAGTTTTCAAAATAAAACTCACATATTCTATTGTATGACACTCTCAAATCTCTCAATATATGTGATATTTGTGGATCCTCACCAAAGGCAGTAAAGATGTTATACCTTTTTTTCTCTTCCTACAACTAAAGCTTATGTGGAGTTCATAGGTAGGGAGAAAGTTAGAGCATACTTGCAATGCATATATTGTAAAGTCAAACCTCAGATCCAAAGAGAGTTAAGTCATACAATCAAATCAAGATGTTCATGTGTGTGGATGTATGGTGGATATATATGGTGGCTAACCTAATTCTATTTTGCTCCTTAAAAGCATATCTCTCTTTTGAAACTTAGAAACATTTGCTAGAGAACAGGGGCTATCTTATTAATCTCTCTTTCTCTTTTTTATCAGGCGGGCATCTAAGTACCCATTGTTTTCAATATCTCAGACACTTTTGTTTCTATTTTTTAATTCTTTTTTTATGAATAACTTTTGCATAACCCCATGCCTCTTTTTTGCAATAGAACTTTGAGAGAGATGTCAACAAAAACATTGAGCATTTATTTGGTGGATGGAAAACCTAACAAGCATGTTTTTGTGTTCACCCCCAGTGTAGGAGTAAAACATTTTTGGGTGGATCTAGATGGAAGGGCATGTTTTTGCATCTACCCCCAGTGTAGGAGTAGTGCATATGTGAGTGGAGTGTACGTGATCTTGATTTTAAGAGCATGACAAACCTCTCATAAGGGTCAAGAAAGCTTGACAAAACTCAATGTAAAACAAGGAGCATATATGTGAAAGTTTTTCTAGCCTAAATAACATGTATGGCTCTGGTAGGAATTCAAGCTTTGTCATACGGGAACTTATCATGTCATTTTTATGTTCTCGAAAAGATAAATCTCCAGAACTTTAGTGTCACTTGGAAAAAGATAAACAGTAGCTCAAACCTTCTCATATCATATCCGTCAATTACCTAGACTTAGATCAAGCATATGCTACCTACGAGTTTCAAGTTCAGAGTAAATCCTTATATCAAAACAATCTTATCCAAAACTTGGGAGAATTCAAGGCTGAAAACTAGGTACTTGAAAGGAATTACAACAGAGTAACTATTCATTATTTCCATTTTAAAAGATCATCTTCAGAGTCCCTTTTATTTTATTCAGCCCTTAAAACAAATTAAATCAAACTAGACACACTCTTTTTATTTTGTTTTCATTTTTTTAGATCACACATTATAACTATATATATTTCTACAAAGATAACTTTTTATTTTGTTTTTAGCTATTCATCTTTTTTTCTAATATATATATAAACCAAACTAAGAATAATGAAAGGAAAAGAAATATTTATCTAGATACACAGGGGATGACTTTTCCCCCAAGCTGGTTGTTGTCATGGTTGCTCAACGAGGTGGCCAGATGTGGAGGTGCTGGAATAGAGCCTCCTAATTTTGATTTTGCTATCGCTGTTGTTGTTGGAGGCTAGCCATCTCGTGTCCCATGCTTACCTGCCATTGTGCATGATTATGTAACATACCTTGTATGGCAGTTGTCCTCTCATCAATGGTTGTGAGCCTACTGTCGATTCAGAACTTTCACTTGTAGAATTTGGGGATCGACTCCCCACACTTTACTCAAAGTGTGTTCTGCTCATAAAGATAAGGTAGAGATCAAGTGCATGGGCTCTGTTGGTGGGAAAACACCAATTGAACCAAAACCTTATTTATTCTTCTTCGACCTTAGGCACATTGAATTATGATAAGATTGATGTTGTGTGCATTGTTCATTTATAACACGGGTGATAAGATAGAAGGATGAACATGAATGTAGCATTTTGACTATGACAAAAAGAGTGGAGTTGCTTAACCTATGGAAGGATTGTCCATCTTTATATAATGTATCAAACTTTTCATGACTATGACTATCATCTTCCAAAGATAAGATATGCAACATTTTAGCTCATTTGGTTAAGACCGAGATCAAGAAAGTGGTGCTATGAACAAACTTAAGGAACAAGACATGTTGAGTTAATCAGGTTGAATCAAGCAAAGTTGTAACTCGAACATGTTTGTGTCTTCATTTATGCGCATACCAAGATTAAGAAGAAAACAATGACCACTCACCTTAAGATGTTACCTTCATCATTGGAGCGTGATGACACCATGTGATGAAGGGTAGACAACTTTCGGTGGTCCTTTCCTCCCTTGCATCTTGAGTTGTTCATGAGCATCTTGTCTCATATGTTGCACTCCTTCTTTCTCACTCTTACATCATGTCATCTTTTGTTCTTTCTTGGCATTTTGATCGGACCCTCTACTCCTCTCATTATTTCTTCTCTGCAAGGGATTAGTAGATAACATATACCTGAAGGAGTATACAAATGATTCAAAGCAAGGATAGTGTTGTCATAGAGCTGAAGGTCATCCTCTATGCTATAACAGAGTTGGTTTTAACATTTTAATTAGCATAGAATATTTATCACATGTTTTAAATAATGTGCCTTTATTATTCATGATTCCATGAGACACCATTGATAGACCACCACTGATTGATGACATTTTGTTGACATGAGATTGCATGCCATCATGTAGTGGCATCTCGTTGTCCTGGTTCTTGCTATCGATGTGTGAATCAGTGTCTCCAAAGATGATGGGAGCAGACGTATTCTAGATAATACACGGTGGGTTACATCTTGCTTCTCATCAGCATCCAAGCTTGAGTCTTGGGAAAGCTTAATGCTAGATTGTTGTTTGATGTTGCTCTTAGCCTATCGATTTGTTCATCCACTTCCACAGCTGTAGTGGTGGTTTGGTAGGTTCATACCAAACCTTGAACAGGCATAGCTTATATTCATTATTCCGATAAAATGTTAATGGACACATACCCAAGAGAATACAATGAATTTGAAACACAGGTTGTTGTCCATAACTTCTGTAATTTTCCTCTATGCTAATCAAAGGATGGTTTTAGGATTACTTTAGCATAGATTTTGTTCTTGTAGCAAATTTTATGTGGTTGCTGCATTCTAGCATGGTTCAAGGTTAAGATAACTTGCAACAAAGGATGAGCGAATAAACCTTGATACTTACACTTCTTCCTTCCACGAAGAATGAGCTGGGTCTTCTTTGCGCAGAGTTATTGGAGTTCATCACATGCCTTGATTCATCTTTGACGTGAATTTATCTCAGGACTTACCTAGATTGAATTTGATAGTTCCCTATAGGGGTCAGTCCAATAAAATATCCAGTATCTACTAAAGCATACTATCGGCACAAAAATCAACCTAGACACCACGTCCAATTTGATTTATGAAGGCATTTTAACCTAAGCACCATGCTTAATTTAAAAAGCCTTTAGAAGTAAGATCAACACACCTCTTGGTTCGAAAATCAAACTAAACACCTCGTCTAATTTGATTTAAGAAAATAGTTTAAACTAAGCACCTTGCCTAATTTAAAAGGTGTATGAGGATACTTCAAAACCTTAAGCATACTATAGCAAACAAAGGTAGCATGAAAGCATTATAGAGATTCATTCGAATAGAGATGAAAGATCATGATCATGGTGAGAGATTTTTTTTACCAAGCATGAGCCATCATGTGCTCACATTTTTTTCTTTTTTTCTATACTTGGACCTTCATGTGTCCATATTTTTTTGTTTATTTAATAAATATACAAGTGGTATGGATATACGAACGAAACTAAACATGTTGTGGATTTGATATGGGAAAATTTAAACTAATCAGAGTGGATGCATGGATTATTCAAAGTAAACATGCAATGAAACACAAAAAGTTTAAAAGATAACCACTCATTAAATTTTAAGTCCATGAGCAAGACTATCTCACCTTTCTTGATCATACTTACCATGACTCACATGATGGAATTTGTGAGTAGTGCAGCATCTGTATTCGTCACTTGAGATGTGATTTGAATTCTTGTGATGACGACCTTTTTCTCTAATCTACACCTGGATAGAGAATATGTCTATACAAACCTGTGAGATAGTAGGGTTCTAATGTTGATGGATCTTAAATGTTTAGGCACCCTAGGGTTCTTCAATGTTTCTTCTTTTCTCGTGGAAGTTTGTCGGTACGTTGAAATGGTATCTGTTGTCCTATCTTATTCCACAATTCAACAGAACAGGGGTAATCCTACTAAAGCTAGTGGTATGCTAATGATCTAAATCTTTACACCAATTGTTTCTCCAGCAATGGCGCCAAAAATGTTTGTTGGTATTTATAATTGCAAATAGAATATGATGGATTCCGCAAGCGCACAGAATACCATTGTAGCATTTTAGCGCGAGTATTCCAGGTATCATTATTTATATTTTACCACAGGGAAAACAATGGAGTAAAGATTTATTGGATGACAAAGGAATGTCTACTAATCAACATACCAGCATAGCTAAAGCAAGGGATAAGGGAAATGATAGGAATTAAGCACAATGACACTCAGGGCCTGAGGGAGGGGGGTAGGGGCTGGTATATATAGGCCGGAGCATCCATCGTGAGCCCTTGGATCAAACTGACTTAAAGGACGGCGTAGATGCATCCTAGGAGGTGGTGGAGCACCGACACATTACGACGCGGAGGCTGACAATGGGCCCTAGGGGCCGGGTGGCCTACAGGTGGCGTCTTGTCCTCCGCTTCGGTGTGGAGTCCTCTCGAGTCTTCTAGAACCTTCTGGGGTCTGTTTCGCTACGGATAAGCGCGATGAAATCTGACATCTTGGTCCACCTTGATGGTTTTCTAGATAAACCCTGTAGAAAATATAGATTCACCAAAACTCGTGGAATTTGTTAGTTTAAACCCGTAGACCTTCATTGGTTATTATATTTATGCGCTTATGCATGTTATATTGATGGTTTATAATGGTTGTTAACTACCATCAACACCTGACAAGACGCAACTGGCACCTGTCGCATTAGAAGCACCAACCCGCAAGGGATCGAGCAACGAAGCCCAAAAAGGCCGTGACTACGAATCTGTGCTCTAACGCATGCACGTACTAGCACTTTCATGATCACTTCGTGATCACAAAAACACTCGGGGCTACTATTGGGGTTGTAACCCTGGGGTGTCTCAAGGTATCGATTAGTTAGCAGGCCATGCGGTCCACAACACAATGGCTAACAAAGGCACGAACGACCGTGGCCCAGCGAAAGCCGAGCAGAGTGGGACAGTGTCGATAGAATATGCTCGGCAGTCCACCGAGGGGTATCCCGCGATGGTAGATTTATCAGTGGGGATGCGCGTAATCAGGAACCAGATGGTGACACAAGGCGCAGAGACAGCGATTTAGACATGTTCGGGCCGTCTGATCGACGTAATACCCTATGTCCTGTGTCTTTGGTGTATTGTATTGAATACATGATGTCGAGTAGAGGACCCCTGCCTCTCCTTATATACTCTGGAGGGGTAGGGTTACAAGTAAAGTATCCTATTTGGTACTATACAATGTCTTGCGGTGCACGTCGAGCAGCGCCGTGCACGCCTTGATCTTCTAGGCCGGGCCACCTCCGATGGTGCGACCCATGTCTTGGGGGCCATACCCCCACAGTTAGTCCCCGAGCCTGACAGTAGGTGATGCAGTCACGTGGTGCCAGGGTCAAAAAGTAGAAGACCAGCCGAGCAGGCAGCTAGTCCCCAGGTGTAGCCTCGAGATGAGAACAAGCACATTCACCGCAAGGTGAAGTGTGCCCACTTAGTCCCCGAGCCTGCTGGAAGATGAAGAATGAATCTTGTAGCAGGGTCAAAGAAGTCTGAAAGCTTGCTGACGTCGTCTGACATGCGCATATCAAGACCCCAGACGTGCTACCCAAGATCAGCACCCTGATCCGAACAGCGTGGAGCAGCCTGATAGCACACCGACGAGACATAGCAAGATCCAAGCAGCAAGGGAGTCCCCGGCGTCGCTGGCGATGTCCGAGCACCGAGGAGCGAGGAGTCTCCGGCGTCGCTGGTGATGTCCGAGCACCGAGGAGCTCCCGGAGTCACTGGTGATGTCCGAGCACCAAGGAGCGAGGAGTCCCCGGAGTCGTTGGCGATGACCGAGCATCGAGGAGCGAGGAGTACCTGGCATAGGTGGCGAGGTCCGAGCACCGAGGAGTCCCCGGCGTAGGCGGCAAGGTCCGACCACCGAGAAGTCCCCGGCGTAGGCGGCGAGGTCCGAGCACAGAGGAGTCCTCGGCGTAGGCGGCGAGGTCCGAGCACCGAGGAGTCCCCGGCGTAGGCGGCGAGGTCTGAGCACCGAGGAGTCCCCGGCGTAGGCGGCGATGTCCGAGCACCGAGGAGTCCTTGGTGTAGGCGGCGAGGTCCGAGCACCGAGGAGTCCTCAGCGTAGGCAGCGAGGTCCGAGCACCGAGGAGTCCTCGGCGTAGGCGGCGAGGTCCAAGCACCGAGGAGTCCCCGGCGTAGGCGGCGAGGTCCGAGCACCGAGGAGTCCCCGGCGTAGGCGGCGATGTCTGAGCATCGAGGAGTCCTCGGCGTAGGCGGCGAGGTCCGAGCACCGAGGAGTCCTTAGCGTAGGCGGAGAGGTCCGAGCACCGAGGAGTCCCCGGCATAGGCGGCGAGGTCCGAGCACCGACGTAGCTGACGACGTCCGTGCGGTGAAGTGTGCCCACTTAGTCCTCGAGCATGAAGAATCCGAGGGCCGAGGAGTAACTGACGTAACTGGCGATGAAGCACGAGCGACGAACATTCTGGTCGACTGGTCGGCAGCGAAGTGAACATTAAGTAGAAGCGACCGGCGATGGAGTCCATGAACCAAGCGGTCCGACCAGTTGATCGGTGGAGAAGCCCGAGCACCAGGTGGTCCGATCACCAAGACGATGATCCTGCAATACAAATATGTAGACGGGTAGTACACGATGTACAAATAAAGAAACTCAGGAGAAAAATCAGCAATGGTGATGAAACGGCGTATGCAGTTCAGCGATTAGTTGGCGTGAAAATATATTTATGTTTAATATAAACCGCCCAAACAGTTAGTGTGTAGCTGAGTCTTCCGCCCTAGCTAGCCCATAGTCCGTAACATCGAGCATGGAGCCCGTGCACGTGTAGGAGAAACAGACGTCACCAAGGAGCCGCTGCCGACCACCCATAACGCAGAGCGCGGAGCCCGTAGCACGTGTAGGGAGGAGCCGGAGACAAGGCCATCTCTAGAGGCGTCCGAGCATTAACAGGACTGTTCGAGGGTTTGAAAAATCGTTTAGAGAGCAAATATGGAGAAAACAGCTTGGAGAAACATTATGACGATATACGGAGATTGGAGAATATTTAGAAGAATACTAAAACGTGACTTAGCTTTAGACGGAGCGTCTGGTCGACGGCGTATGGCATTGTCTGGTCGCCGTTGATGGCGAACACCTGGTGGGCGGTGAGTTGTTGGTGAAGGCGACCTCGGAGGTGGTTTCGAGATCGGATCTGCTGTCGCAGGGGCTGGTGTAGCAGCGATGAGTCGTCGTCGTCGACCGGCATGGATCTCCACGAGATTGACGACGAGAACGCGTTGTTGATTTGAGATCCATCTGGCTCGCCATGGATCAAGCGCACACCCCTACCTGGCGTGCCAACTGTCGATAGAATATGCTCGGCAGTCCACCGAGGGGTATCCCGCGATGGTAGATTTATCGGTGGGGATGCGCGTAATCAGGAACCAGATGGTGACACAAGGCGTAGAGACAGCGATTTAGACAGGTTCGGGCCGTCTGATTGACGTAATACCCTATGTCCTGTGTCTTTGGTGTATTGTATTGAATACATGATGTCGAGTAGAGGACCCCTGCCTCTCCTTATATACTCTAGAGGGGCAGGGTTACAAGTAAAGTATCCTATTTGGTACTATACAATGTCTTGCGGTGCACGTCGAGCAGCGCCGTGCACGCCTTGATCTTCTGGGCCGAGCCACCTCTGATGGTGCGGCCCATGTCTTGGGGGCCATACCCCCACAGACAGGCACCAAGGCTCGGGTCATCCCTGACCTCTTCCACCAACCTTAGTACACGACACTCGCAAGATGCACGACCTCTCCCCATTACATCCCCCGAAAGGGATGGGGGAGGTCAAGCGTAGCTAGGCATGCCTGCTCTGACAAGAGCAAGCATGTCGCACTGACCCCGCAAGGACCGAGGGGACAACAGTCACCTTGGTCCCATCAAACACCATCCCTATGCCATGCCACACCGACGAGACAACACCGCACCATTGTGGCAACGGGTATGACATCTGCCGACCAAATATGGACCGACTAGATGCTTGAATGATCCCACCCACTATGGGATGGGATCCACAACAAGGGACTCGATGAAAAGGCCATCTAGACCATAGAATGCCCCAACCCCGACGATCAGGGTCGTGGCCTTCGGCCCCGCAAAGCGACTAAACAAACGATGACCCAGGGCAGCTACCTATTTCGGGTATGATGCCCCTAGGAACCAGGAGACGATGACGAAGGCCACGATGGATACCGTGTTGCACAGGACGGCTGACGAACCATCGTCAATGCTATAGTGCCGCCATGGCTAGCACAGTAGCTCCATGTCCCGTGCAGCCGCAATGTAGCTAGAAGACCATGACGATAGCCACGACCCGACATGCACCAGAAGATGGTGTAGCTTACAAGCCAAGTTAGATAGGCCCTCCCTCAGGCTCTTGACCCTTCGGTCGGGAGGACCTCTTCTTTGTACAAGCCCTGGCCCCGAACTCTATATAAGGGCAGCCAGGGCACCCATCTCTGGGACGATTGATATCCTCTACCATTCCATTCATTCACCATTGTAATAGGGCTTCTGGAGCTTCTCTTCAGGCAGCCCTTTGCCTAGCATAGGTCCTTCCATCTCTTCCACCTTTCTTGCACCCCCCATTGTAAGAACTTCAGAGCATTCAAGCGAGGAACACACACTCGATCATCTCTGAGACTGGACGTAGGGCTCCGGCCAGAACCAGTATAAATCCTTATGTCTATTGGATGCTACCATCATCTTCCTAGAGCAGCGCGGCAATCGATTAAGTTTACTAGTCTGGTTTACAAAACACCGACAAGCTTACTATTATGCAGCCCTATAGGCTAACAACAATGGCCTGCTCATCCTGCGATCTCTTGGTCACCGATTCTTGAATTGGTGGTCGACATTGTGCCTAGACAATATAAAAATTTGCTACCGCTTGAAACCCTAGCCCACGATCTATCATCAAGAGCTGAAAGTTTGTTCTAGGTCATTACTTATATTAAAAACTGGTATTGGTTTTTAGCCTTCATTTTACAGCACTAATCGTTAGTTATCACTAACACTCACTACTTTGAGCATAAATACCAACAACGGTCAGTTAACTCCAAGCACAAGTGGGTTAAGGATCACATAAGCAAGGCTTCCCAAATATCAATTAGGTAATCCCACATACACTAGCGCTAAGATCACATAGAGCTCCTAAACTCACATGCACCAATTGAACAAGTGGTTGTGGGGTAGTCAGATCAACCTTCTTCTCTAGAACTTCATTATTCACTACTACACTCGGACCTTTCACAGCCACATCATAACCCTCATTGCAGTCCAATTTTGGACTCGGCAGTAAGCTGTCGGCAGTGATGATCATAGCCCACACCGTCGCTATCTGAGACCATCTGCAGTGTACACTAACATCGTCGCATTAGCTTATGATCTGTCCATGCTAAGGTCCTTACTTCTGTCACATTGGAGCATGACCCGCATCTGTGGGTATGCACTAACACCGCCGCATAGCTTATAAGTCATCTGCGATCAGATCCTTATTCCGTTGCATTGGAGTGCGACCCGCCTATGTCAAGGCGAACATCACTGTCGCTTCAGCGTATGAACCATCTGGTCATAGGGCATAGTCTCTGTCGCGTTGTAGTACGATCCGCCCGTGATGATCCTAGTGTCAGTGTCGGGTCACTAAACGATTCGGCGGTGATACACTATTGACCTCTACCGCATCAGACGAATAGTGATGGTGATGGCCGTCTGCTTCACCAACGGTTTTCACAATGTATTTATTAATTTAGCTGGGCCTTAATAACTTACTGAACACACACCATATAGATTTAATAATTACACATGATTCATCATGTCCACAAAGAGTGCTTGTTATAAGAACAATGCTCGACACTAACATAACAACTATGTCAACTGATGAATTAACACAAGCGATACATAGATAACATAATAAAGGTTCTGCTCCCTATAGACTTACATTACTAAAATGAGGTAGATGTGCTCTGCTCCATCAGATTGGCACTTCTTGATCAGCTTGGCAGCCAAGCAAGATGGAACCCCTCTTCTTCCTCCTATAGCCATTGCAGGAAAATCGTTCAAAAGCACTGACACTCCAAAACCTACACAATGCAAAGCTTTACTGCTCTAAACAAATTGGACTATATATATAGACTGAAAACAACTCCCTACCTAAACAAAGACATGTATTAACAACAAAATACAGCATATGCACCTTCACTGCTCTGCTAATGACTCCATGAACAAGGGAATATAAGGTAGATAGTGAGGTCCATTCAAATAAATACTTCAGGTACTTCTAGGATAACGGACGACCCGGACATGGAGGACATGAACTTTTCTGTGGCTCATGTCATATGCCATCAGTGTTTTGTCCTCCCCAGCAATGAAAAACAAATTCCATTCTAGGTGAACTGCAATCACTCTGTAGTCTACATTGGCAGCGTCGGAACCAAGTCAAATATTGTTAAGTCCAAATATTGATAATGTGTTCACCGTATGCTTCAATGTCCATTTACTAGTGCCATAGTCTTTAAGGATCTAGATTGAAAGGTCAGACCTATTAAAATATCAGTAATACATAGACACAACTGACCCTGATCTCCATGGATGGACATTGCAGGACCTGGTGGCCTAAGAATTTTTCTCCATGTCTTTCCCTCTATATCAACATCAACTATCTGGGACACCTCCAACATATGCATAAAAGCATTAAGAAACATAGTTCCCAAAAAATTGCATACCAGAATATCCTCTCCACATTCAGATTCTTTACACATCCATGCTCCAGCTTTGGATGAGTAGATGCTAACAACTAACACCCTAGGTGACCTTACCCACAATTCTACCACATGGAAGTGCGAGGAGATTGTGGGATCGAACCCCAAGCGAGCTGAACCATAACAAAGGTTGCTATGCGGTAGTACCACTGATTTGCTAGTGACCGAATTGCAGACCACATAGTGGAGCCCAACACACTAGCAGAGGAAGAGGCCTCTGCAGCAATCTGAGATGACTAAATCCTGAATGGGACAGGGCAAGAAGGAAAAGGAGGGGTATTTGTGGCAGAACCTCCAAAATTATAGGGCCCACATGCACCTGTCACTGTCCAACGACCTTTGACATCTATGCATACGTTCCCGGTAACTTAAGAAGACTGTCGGGTGTCCTCGGGGAACCCTGAATCATCCACGATTTCCGAGCAGGATCACATTACAGAGTCATTGCAGTATTACAACAGTTTATTCAAATATATATATATCAGAGTAAAAGTAGCGGAAGACTTGCAATAACATAGTTTACAAACCATTTGTTTCAAACCATACAACTAAGTTCGATATTAATGCAAACAAAAGTAGTGGAGTGGCATTATAATATATTACAAAACACACAACTTAAGCTGCCCTGCCCAAGGGCCACACATTTAATTATCGTCATCGCACTGAACAACAGTCATGCAGCACGATCCAAAACAGATCTGCTCATGAGCCTCACCTACAACAAGGGTCAATGAACCCTGAGTACAAAAGTACTCAACAAGACTTAACCGAAATAAGAATTTAAAAGAACGCAGGAATGCAGGCTCATGGGATTCAAGGTATGGCTTTAGCAATAATCAAGGTTCTTTTGCGTAAAAGCATTTTAACAAAATTCTTTCTATCAACGTTTAAAACTTCATAAAGATCATATACAAAGCTGACACGATCCGTATTGAGATCAGGAAACTTCGTATCCAACAATTTCTCATACCATCCTCAGTTTCCAGTTATTAATTACTACGATGATGAACAGTGAGTTGAGTCTCCATAACCGAGGAGCAACGACGATTCGAACCGATTATAACCCAGCTAGGAATTCCAGACCACACGACATATGCAGGTCCCTGACCTACATATACCAACCTACCCTCGGATCCTCTAAAACAAGAACGGGTCCGCGCCACCGAGAATACAGTACTCCACCAATCCAGCCCATTGCCACATGGGTACACGCTATTCTCGTCATCTCTCCACTCCCAGTGCGCGAGTAGCCATTCTCGTAATAGAATAGCCAAGTTAAGGCTTACCGAAGTATGTGGTTAGTACTACAAAGTCTCACCTCATGCAATTCAATAACGGATGGACCTTAATCGACACAGGCGGAAAGAACCTGCTCACAAGACCTCCATGTCTTGTGGCTCACACACACCGAGTCCGCCCGGTCTAGATTTATTACTCCACATTCCCATATCACATGTTAACATAATTAACCAAAGCTCCATTTAAAACTTGCAGATGACAGGTAATCACCCGACTTTCACCGTTCTAAGCATAGCTAAGCAAAACTGGCATATACGAATTTAAAACTGGTGATATGGTAAATATGGAATAACAAGGTTGGTAAGGTACCAATTTGGTTTTCACTTGACTCCTAATCACTTAATGCAGTAAAAAGAAGCAAAAGCGAAATCAATTTGTAAAATACAAGGTAGCGTTGTATGCATTCAGGGCTTGCCTTCGTTGACGGAAAAGTCCGGGTCTGGAGTCGTTCCACCAATATCAACACCAACTTCCACAGACGGATCAACCTCCTCAACTACTTGATTAACTACCACGTGTTCACCTTCGTTCACCCGAACACGACTGAGTAGAGAACCAGACCGAAGGAGCTACGGTGAAGGAGTTCGACGAGCATAGCCTCCACGGCGGTGAAACAGACGTCAACGACGGCACTCCGATGGCGTGAAGCTCCAGCCACGGCGACGCGCACACGACGGTGAAGTTGCCGGCCGCGAGGAAGAAAACGATGAACGGCGAGTTCACGGCGAAATCAAGCGACTAGAGCTAGCTGGCTGGGTGCGCAAGGAACTAGCGGAGCTGGGACACACATCGCTGCAACGGCGCAGACGTTGGTTCGACGGCGAGGGCTCAACGGAGAATGGCGGTGGCGGCGGGAGAAAACAGAGCAAGAGAGCGGGGACGAACGGCGACGGCCAAGGCTAAATAGAGTGGCTCAGAAGCTCAAGGAAGCTGCGCTATGGCCTTCACCACGCCAGCGCGACGCCAAAGACAGCCATGACCGCGCCTGGAAGCAAACCGAAGATCGCCGGCCATATAGCTTCGGCGGTGGACACTGTTCACAAAAATTACAGATTTGCCATTCGCCAAAATTCCCAAATTACTCCCAAATTTTCATAACAACTCAAAAATCTCCAAAAACAAAAGTTGTTCAAAATCAAAAGTTCTACAACTTTGCTTTTGAAACCATACCCAAATTCGGCCTACATTTTGAAATGAACTTTTGAATTTAAAGCGGGATATTTAAGGAATTTCGCCTTTTTAAATAACTACAAATTTTACTAAACAACTTGAAAAACTCCAAAAACAAACTTTGTACAACTCGACAAGCTCTACAACTTTGCTTTAAGACTCAACCCCAAAATGTGCTTCAATTTTGAAATGGGTTTTCAGGGTTGGATTTAAATATTGAAAATCAGGTTTTTCGGAATTTCAAATCAATACAAAGATTTCAAACTTGATTCAAACAATACCAAGCAATACTTATAACATAAATGTAAACTTGTTTTAGTGAATGCATATCAAAGTTTACAATATAACCAATGCCTTGCAATGCATATGATGATATGTCCGGTTTTTAATATTTAAACACCCGAGGTGTTATAGTACTCACTGGTGAAGCTGGCAAATCGTTGTTTGCCTTTCTAGTTGCCATACATGAATCCGGTGACAAACTAGGCTAGCTCCTTATGGTACTCAGATTCAAAGATGAGGTGGTACTAGGAATGACACACATACTTGCAGCTGCACAAGGTGCGGGCGGTGAGGTGGCGGAGGATAAGGACCAAGACTTCGTCTATGAGGATGTCTACTTCGTTCCTCTTGTTAGTGGCCTCCTGCTCCACCTTGACTAGGATCTGGTGGAGCAGGGCCGGCGATGGAAGCGGCGACACTATCACCTAAATCAAAGTAGGAGCGCCTACGGGGATGTGCTCGTGAGTTCCTTAATGATCAGATGGAAGCTTGATTCGTACTCAGATGAGATAAGAGGGGAATAAAAAGCTAAGAAATTAACATGGATAAGGGAAGTGCGAGAAAGCATTACCCTTGCCCTTGGATCTTGTGGTAGTGAGCTTGAGCGGCCATGGCGGTGATGAGTACCAGCCTGGTCACCGATGGATCTGTGCAGGTGTGCAGGTGAGGCGAATCGGCGCGGAGCACTAGCTTGTCAGCGGTGAGTGCCGGCTTGCACGCCGATGAGTAGGTGAGGAATAGCAGCACTTGAGGAGGAGATAGACAGGTTGGTTGTGTGGGTAGCGGTCTTTGTGAGCTAACTACAAAATAGGACTTGTGGGAATAGACAGTTCTGCCAAAATTTCTAAAAACGTGCAAGAGTCTCGCACTAGCTCGTAAATTTTGACGATATCGACGGTGAAGGCTACCAGCAGTGGTGATTGGGTCTTAAAGAAGATGGTATGTAGTACCTAACAACGGGCGTGTCATATGGAAATGGAATGTTGGAAAGGAACAAAATATTATGAACATTAGTTTTATAGGTTATAGCAAGAAGACGTTAGCACCTAAAGGCGAATAACAGAGGTGATACAATTTTTTCAACGACGCTTATATCCGACGGTGATAGAATAAAGGTACTAATCTCTACAATAACAATGGGCGCGATAACAAAACCAGAGCATATGGCGGTTTGCACATATAAAGAAACACTCCACCAGCATCTTGGTGAGGTAACAACGTTCAAAATCAACAAAAGACATTCTTTTTCGATTAACTCTGTTACACTTTTCATTCACCAGGCGTATAATAACAAGGATCTATCAGCAACTATAGTTATGATGACAAAAACCATGGCCCTGTTCTTCAGCAATACTTTAGCAGTACTTTTTTGATAACGAGCAGTGTTTTCCCCTCACAGCAAATCAACATAAGCATCAGCATAAGCCAAATTTCAGCGATAAGCGTAGGTTTATCCCCGCACTTAGCGATGGACATCCGTGAAGCATAGAACCTAGATGAAGGCATAACTAAACCTTCACCATGCCTCCAGATCTTCACCATGAGCACGGATGATGCCTAGAAGAAGCCTGCGGAAGAACCACCTCGCGGAACTCCCTCTAACATCCTAGAGGATGAGGAGCCTCGCGAGGAGCCTTGCCCATGCCGTCATCTTCATCATTGGTGAGGAATGTATGGCATGGTGTCAAGTGATCCTAGGTCGAGATCTATGGGCTCAAAAGGTTTCCTGATAATAGTAAGGCACCCTCCGCCCTCTAGGATTTCCTATAGATATTCTGACCTAGAAGTCTCCCGCACGTCGACCATCAACGAGCCTAGCCACCGTGTCACCGGTGACCCAGGCCACAGAAGATGGTATTGTTTTCCCCATCTCTTCGTGGAACTTCCTCTAACACCCAAGACAAACGCCCACTAGTAGGCCGAGGCAGAACCCGATCTTGAAAGCCTTCTAGCAGCAACGGCGAAGCCACCGAAGTACGCCATGAACCATGGTGGACAAACAAAGTTGTCGCTCTCTTACTCAGTCTAATGCTAAGGGATTTGGAGGGAGGGGAGGGGAGGGGAGGGCGAGAGACTCAGTGCACCACCCTGCTTAAATAGGCCAATCTTAAAGATGCACCTAGACTTAATGCAATTAAGATGCGTGATCTAGGGAGCACGTCCCAGGGAAGACGAGGCATACGACGGTTCCCAGCGTAACAAGTGGTGTAAACGGTGTTGGAAGTTGGGACATTCAACACTCACCTTGAAGATGCACCTAGACTCAATGCAGTTAAGATGTGTGATCTAGGGAGCACGCATCATGGAAGATGAGGTATACGATGATTTTCGGTGTAACAAGTGGTGGGGACTGTTGTTAGAAGTTGGGACGACATTCAACACTAACGCATGCTTCCCTGAGTTTTGGGCTTCCTGTGCATCTTAACAAATTTTGGTGTGAACACATGTCCCCAATCTCACGCATAACTTGATGAACCCACTATAGAGGTCCCCAAGGGCTATAAATTTGGAGGCAAGGCGAAGTAGAAGGAATACTGCTTGTGTTCATTTGTTGTGCTATGAGATATATCTTTTCTTCTATGTTTTCTCCTTCTAGTCTTCTTCTGAACAATGGCTCACGGCAAGCGTCCAAGGGAGGAAACTCCAAAAGCCATGGATCCACCTCTGTGCCTTCGTGTCCCTCTTCGTCGCCAAGGGTGAGAGGGAATAATTTCTTATCTCTATGGCTGCCTCGCATTAATCCTCTGAATATGCAAGGCTACCTCTCATGCTATGGTACATCGGCCAACTCCAGTGAAGGTTGGACAACAATGGATTGTACATCTTGCTGGGTTAATGGTATCTTCATCTTCATCCTCCGAGTCGGGTTAGGATATTCAGAATCTTATTCGTGAAAGGAGGGAGGCCGGAAACCTGTATTCTGAAGCCGCGCTTGAGGTAGGTCGGCTCGAGCAATGTCTCGATGCCGTTAAAACAACCCTCTCTGCATCTCAAGAAGAGACCAATGTTGCTCAGATGAGGGCTGATGAAGCTCATGCTAGGGTAGCATGTAAAATTTCTTTGAAGAGTCTTTCCTTTTATATTCATGACTTTAGCTGATAACCCTTCATTTTCATTAGATCTTGAGGAACAACTGGCTGCTTCTCATCACGAGATCGAGGTGGCTCGTCACCGGGAGATTGACCTAGAGAGTCACCACGAGATCCTTCAACGGGCAGCACATGGCATAGTTGTAGCAGTCAACGTTAGGGGAGTTTCTCTTGAAGATCGTCTGCAGGATATCTCGGTTTGTGCCAGAGAAGTGGCAACTCATGGGGTCTGCTATGGTGCCGGTGCCGCTCTGGCTGCAGCGCAACTACGTTCAAGGCACGAGCTCTGTCACCTGGAACCTGGTTTTCTATACACTGATCGGCTGGAAGATCAAGAGGACCAGATTGGAGACTTTACTGATGCTGCCAAGGCTATCACAGTAATCATCCATGCAGAAGATGTTGTCCAAAATGTTTTCTCCGGACCATAGATTATAACTAGGGTATTATAAGTAAAGAATCTACTGTTTGAGGTATATATAGTACTTCTTTACGTATTTTCCATTGAGGTCTATGAGATAATAGATCCGTATTATATGGTGGTTTGCACATACAAACCAACAGATCTACATCTCGATCCTCCGAGGTACAAAGATCATGGAATCTAAAGAACGACACAGCACATCGCAAAACTTCACCCTCAGTGATGTGCTCTACCTTCCATCTTGCAACCCTCACGGTCAAGGGATGTGATCTGCTTCTTGATCGTGAGAGCTACAAGATGTACCTCACGGTCAAGGGATGTGATCTACTTCTTGACAGTGAGAGTTGCAAGATGGAATATAAGCACCCAATCTTGAAGAACGAGCACCTCATAAACTTGAAGCACCCCCAATCGAGTATGGAGTCCCTGAATAGGAGAGAACCAGATGATTACAGATCTTCTGTTAACACAAGATCTGGAAGAAGATCTGCTATCATCCAGGTCAAGCTCATGTTCAGCGTCAGCACCTTGGCAAGGATGGAGAAGGAGCACCTCACAAAACTTGCACCTGCATCTCAGTGAGGTTCTTTATATTCCATAATCTTGCTACCTCTTAGCCTCGAGGGATGCAGATCTACATCTTGATGCTAAGGGCAGCAAGGTTATGGAATCTAAAGTACCCAATCTTGAAGTCCTTCTCCAAACACCCGGTGAGGTGCTTTATCTCCATCTTACACCTCTCACAGCCAGAGGCCATGAGAGGTGCAAGGATGAAGACAAAGCACTTCTTTGCGATGAGGAAAGATACAGTAGTTCATGAGTGTGTGGATTCAAGAGTGTGTGGATTAAGCCCAAGAGGTGCATCTAGACCCTGGTTAATAGGCCATCCTTGAAGATGGAGAAGTGAAAATAATGGTGATGCAACTGTGTTGTGGGTAGTTGGAAAATAACTCACGCTGACTTCACCGCTGAAAGACCAAATAGTCGTGGAGGGCCGGCGGCCATAACACGTATCCCAGTCGGCTCGGCTTTTCATACGACTGAGAAAATATCACTGCCGCATCTATTGTTAACCCATTGGTGGTAGAAGTTTCAACTGCCGGTTTCCTTCCGCAGGAGGCCTCCCTATCGATCCAAACGATGGTGAAAGTATAACACCGTCGCTTTTATCGCTACGGCAGTGAAAGTAGCGACAGTGAAAGATCAATCTGTAGTAGTAATTATTGATGAGGAGGATGCATTTTCTTCTGTCATCCTGACCACTCCTTCATGTGGAAGTTCTCTCATGTTGTAGTGGGTGTCCTCGAGGAAATGTTATTAGTTCATAGGGATCCGCATAGCTTCAGTCAGTGGGATATGAATGTATAGGTGCCTGAACATCTCCATAAACATGGTGAACTGCTCATCCCTGGATGAGTGGAATCAACTCCTAGGTAGGAGAATTTTGGTGTCATCCAACGATATACCCAAGTGACAGACGTCTTCTACATCTTCTAGTGTGCCTTCTCCGCTCCTTGAGTTGGCTGGTGCCAAGCAATGTGGACGCTGCTTGCTTTTGTCCTGCTCCAGCAGTGTGAGGAGGTTCTTCAGTCTATTTTTCAAGTGGCAATGTGGCATCTGACGACCTTCAACTATTCATTAGGCTTTAGACTCTACCGAGGAAACCTTCCATCATTCCTACGTAAACCATCTACGACTTGTGCAACATGAATATCCATCATCTTAATTAAGCATTTGAATCATTTGCTGATCTAGACTTCCCAACTCTAAAAGATTTCCATCAATCTTCTCGACTACTCCGTCGAGGACTCTAATCTTGTTGTTGACTTCCTTGTTTAATTTCTCCTAATCTTTCATAATAATTCTTTGAGCTGAAGTCTAAGAGGGATGATGTTCTAGATTGCTACTCCTACACTGGAAGTTGCCAGACCTCCACTAATACAAAAAAAACTTTTTTACGGGTGGTTAAATTGGGTTTTCAAGAGCGGTTAGAAAAAACGATACAATGCCACTGATTGTAAAGATAGGGCATCTCTAGCGATGGGCTTTTAACCACCCCTGAAAATGCATTTCTAGGGGCAGTTCTGTTAGGAACTCTGTCTCTGGAAATTGTATGTTTAGGGGCGGCCCTGAAAATGGTATTTTCAGGCACGGTTGCAGTAAGAAAGCAGCCTCTAAAAATGCATTTTTAGTGGTGGTTTGTGGGGGTATTCACCCCTATACCCTTACGGCTAGGTTTGGGCTCGGCCCGGACCAAGGGGTTCGGCCCACCAGAAGACGACGCGCGGCCCAGCCGATCTGCTCGGAGTCCCGCGTAAGGAATCAAGGCAGACTTGGAGATCAAGCAAGATCCTGATCGGTTAGAATAGGAATCCTTATCCGGCCACCTATGGCAATTGTAACCGGTTGGGATTAGTTTCTAGATCTATAACCCTGTCCCCCAGACTATATAAGGCGGGCAGGGGACCCCTCTCAAAAATCATCTCATTTACATACAGCAATACAATCAGACACAGGACGTAGGTATTACGCCCTCACGGTGGCTGAACCTGGATAAAACCTCGTGTCTGTCTTGCGTCACCATCTCATTCGTAGCTTGCACACCTATCTGCCGATAATCTACTACCTTGGGCGTACCCCTAGGTGGACTGCCGACCATATTTTGTCGACAGTGGCGCGCTAGGTAGGGGGTGTGCGTACTGCTCCCCAGACGAACAAGATGGTCATCATCCCTGGCTCCATGGCTACGCCGAATGGCCTCACGTTCACCATCGGCCAGATCACCTGGACCACTGGCTCCGACAACTTCATCGCCATGACCACGGAGGAGGCGCAGATCTAATCTGCGTCGACCACTGCTTCGCCAGCATCGGCTATGGCTCCCGCCACGTTGGATCTAGCTCCGGCCACGCCAGCATCGTCTTCAGCCACGCCGACAACCCGTCGTTCGCTTCCTCGCTACAAAGGGAGGCAGATCGACAACACCGACCTGCTCGACTCCTTCGATCAGGTCGGCACCAAGCTTGCTGAAACCCTAGCTCTGGTAGATTCGATTCAAAATCAACCTTCCGAGCAGGTAACCACTACCCACAACAGATCTACCCGACCAGCTCGGGTCGGTCGTCCTGCATGACTCGGTACGGATCTCGTGGTCATGTCTACTCCTGAAGGGCACTCCGTTCGTCGCCGACCAGCCCACGTAACGGGTCTCTAGCTCTCCGAGTGCGAAGCCTTGATGGAGAATTACCAGGCCCAGACCTACGGCCTGCGAAACACTACTTCCAACTACGCGTACAATATACAACGCTGCTCAGATCTGTGTTTTATACATCAACCTCGGCCAAAGCCACGCAACTTTGTCAACATGGTTCGGATTGAGGAGTATCAAGAAGGATCGGTCCACACAGTTCAAGAGGGCGGCTCAAGCTCCCCGTCTAGCAACGCATCTATTGGCTCCATCCACACTGAGCTTCAGCTTCATGACAATGAAGAAGTTGAATACCATCTGGATATCCCAGACCAACCCCAGAGTTCCCACGATTCCCATCCTTGCCACCAAGGCGAGGAGACTTGATCATTGTCGTCAGTAATGACAAACCCTCGACAGTTGGCGAAACAGAACAAGAAAGGCTAGCACGTGAAGCACGCAATATTGACCGGTTTAATCGCAGACAGGCCGAAGCCGAGGCAGAAGAGGAGGCATGACGCATAAGGATCCAGCCACGCGATCTTAACAATGCCTTTGATAGGGTAGGGGAAAAGCAGGTCTTCAGGACTCCAAGCGCCAACGTAGCTGTTGCTATGGCGACAATGCAACGACTACCCAATACCCCAGAAATCCAGGCAATTCGTGATGATATGCAAGCCTACCTGACGGCTGCTATGGCCCAGACTGCAGAGATTGCAAACCAAGCCCGGGCTCCGTCCGTCTCAGCCGAATCAAGCCATAGTCATCAGCACTCAAGTCACCCACAGCCACCCAACCAACGTGGCTCACGCAACAATGACCCATCAGACAACCGTCAAGGCAGAAACGGTGGTCATGATGGTGGTCGGCACGGCAACCGCCGCGACTACCGGGACGACAACCGCCGCAACAACCGGGACAATAATCGACGAGACAACCACGACAATCGCCGTGATAACCGCGGTCGCGGGGTCAACCAGGGTGGCAATCGGGATCGCCGTGATGGCAATAACGATCTCCGCCATTCCCTCGTAGAACGCGATCTACGTGATCGCATTAACCTGAGAGCCAACGATCGTGCATCCCACGAAAGCTATCGTCATATGGAATATGATACTACCAACGGCCCTCTGGGTTTGAAGAAGTTTACTCCTCACCTTCGCCAAGTCGTGTGGCCAAAAAACTTCAAGCTCAAAAAACTCCAGAAGTACGACGGCAAGGAGAACCCCGAGTTATGGGTCATGCTCTATGAAACCGCGTGCAGATCAGCCATGGCTGACGAGCACGTCATGTCTAATTACTTCCCAGTCGCCGTCGACCATGCAAGCCACCAATGGCTGGTTAGCTTGCCGGCAAACTACTTTGATTCTTGGCAAGAGCTCAAGCAAGCATTCATCGACAATTTCATTGCTACTAGCGAACAACCCGGCAACAAATATGATCTGCAGCGGATTTGAGATCGCAAAGATGAGCCACTGTGCGAGTACGTCCGACGCTTCTCAGAGATGCGCATCAAGGTCCCATCAATCTCCGACAACAAGGCAATCAAAGCTTTCATCATTGGTCTCGCTTCCACGATGCCCTAAGGTTCAAGCTCCTCCGCAAAAGACCTGAATCGGTCATAGCGCTCATAGCTACTGCTAAAAAATATGCGAACATTGATGATGCTAAAAAGATAATCATCAAAGAAGCAGCAAGGGTTCCACGCTCCGACCAACCACCACACCGCGATGACTACCGTGGCAACCGTGGTCGGAACGACAATTTTGATCGCAACAACCAGCGCAACGATTTTCGCGACCACCACGACCAGCGTAATCAGCGGCGTAATTGTCGTGACGATTACAGGGGCAAGCATGCTCGGGAAGATGAAGGCGAAGTCAACATCGTTAAAAAAGGTGGCGGACATCGCAACTACGAAGAAGACTACGCCAAAGAATTGAAAGGACCCTGCCAGCTCCATCCCAAGTCAAACCATACCATGGAGAATTGCCGTGTTCTCAAATCCATCTACACGCGCCAACAGGCTCCGGATAAATCTGACAAGCCTAACGACGCAGGGGAGCAGCGTAACGAGGACAACGATGATGAAGACGTAGATCCCCATCACAAGTACATCAAGCCAACTAACCACGTCCAAACCATCAGGGGGCAAAGTGTCCATCGAGACCAAACGAGAGCGCAAGCTGCTCGCCCGCGCTTGCTTGAACGTGGCCAATGCCGACAACCTCATCACCGATTTGCGGCTTCCTCCTTGGTCTCACCATGAGATCTCCTTCAGCAGAAAGGACCAATGGGCTGCAATACCTGAGCCAGGGCATTTTCCTCTGGTTCTCGATCCTTGTATCAACAAGGTTCAGTTCGATAGAGTGCTGATTGACGGCGGCAGTTCCATCGATATACTGTTCAAGAACAGTTTGCCAGCCTTGAAGATATCCCAGGCTGATCTCAAGCCATACGAGGCACAGTTCTGGGGTGTTCTCCCCGGACAGAGCTCCACACCTCTCGGACAGATCATGCTACCTGTGCAATTTGGTACCCCAGACCACTTTCGCACCGACTACGTCAACTTCGTGGTCGCCGACTTCGAAGGCACCTACCATGCTATCCTTGGCCAACCAACGCTCACCAAGTTCATGGCCATACCTCACTACAGGTATTTGGTGCTCAAGATGCCTACTGAGAAGGGGGTTCTAACTCTCAGGGGCAACGTATACGCAGCTTACACCTGCGAGGATGACAGCTTCAAAATAGCAGAGGCTCATGACCTCTCTATTCGCATGGCCGAGACCATGCTCGACGCCAAGCAGATCCCAACTGACCACCTGGAGATCCCAGAGCTCGAGGCCCCACGCAAGAACATCAAGTCCAAAGAGCACAAAGAGATCCAGCTGTTTGACGGTGATCCCAGCAAAACGGCCCTTATCAGGCCAACCTGGATCCTAAATAGGAAGACGCGCTCGTCAGGTTCTTGAGGAGCAACATGAGTGTGTTTGCATGGAAACCCGCTGACATGCCTAGTGTACCTCGAAACTTGATCGATTACTCCTTAAATGTCGATGGCAAGGCCAAACCCATCAAGCAGAAGCTACGACGGTTCGCTCATGACAAAAAGGAGGCTACTAGGGTAGAAGTTACACGGCTTTTAGCAGCCGGATTTATCAAAGAAGTGTATCATTCGGAGTGGTTAGCCAACCCGGTTCTTATATGCAAAAAGAATAAGGAATGGAGAATGTGCGTTGATTACACTGATCTCAACAAACACTGCCCTAAAGACCCCTTCGGCTTACCTCGCATAGACAAGGTCATAGATTCAACTGCCGGTTGCGAGCTGCTTTCCTTTCTCGATTGCTACTCTGGTTATCACCAGATCGCTCTCAAAAAGGATGACCAGATCAAGACATCCTTCATCACACCCTTCGGCGCCTACTGCTACACGACCATGTCATTCGGGCTCAAGAACGCTGGGGCTACCTACCAACGTGCCATACAGGCCTGCCTCAAAGACGAGATAAAAGACGACCTCGTCGAGGCTTATGTTGACGATGTAGTTGTTAAAACCAAGGAAGCATACACCCTTGTCGACAACCTAGAACGTACCTTTGCAGCCCTTAACACATTCCAATGGAAATTAAACCCAAAGAAGTGCATCTTTGGTGTTCCATCTGGTATACTGCTCGGCAACGTCATCAGTCACGCGGCATACACCCTAACCTAGAGAAAGTAAAAGCTGTCTTGGACATGAAGCCGCCCAAAAAGGTGAAGGATGTTCAGAAGCTTACCGGATGCATGGCTGCCCTCAGTCGTTTCATATCTAGATTAGGCGAAAAAGGACTACCATTTTTCCAGCTGCTCAAAGCATCCAAGAAGTTCGAGTGGTCGGAGGAAGCAGACGCTGCCTTTACATAGCTGAAACAATTCCTTACATCACCTCCGGTCCTCACTGCTCCCAGAGAAGACGAAACCCTCCTGCTTTACATTGCGGCAACTAATCGAGTGGTCTCCACTGCCATGGTAGTCGAGCGCGACGAGCCCAACCACGTCTACAAGGTACAGCGACCAATTTATTTCATCAGTGAGGTGCTCAGCGAATCCAAGACCAAGTACCCACAGATTCAGAAACTGATCTACGCCATACTAATTACATCCCAAAAGTTGAAACACTACTTCGACGGATATCGTGTGGTGGTCATGACCGAGTACCCTTTGGGAGACATCATTCGCAACAAGGATGCAAACGGGCGCATCGTCAAATGGGCAATGGAGCTATGCCCTTTCTCCTTGGAATTTGCAAGCCGTACTACAATCAAGTCTCAAGCACTTGTCGATTTCATCGTCGAGTGGACAGACTTAAGCACACCTGCCTCTCAGGGGCCCGCCAAGTATTGGAACATGTACTTCGATGGCTCTCTCAACATCGATGGCGCAGGAGCAGGAGTCCTTTTCGTATCACCATCCAAGGAGCAGCTCCGATATGTCCTCAGGATTTATTTCCCGGCGTCTAATAACGCCGCCGAGTACGAAGCATGCTTACACGGTCTGCGCATTGCGGTCGAGCTCGGTGTCAAGCATCTCTATGTCTACGGAGACTCGTCTCTGGTCATCAACCAACTCAACAAGGACTGGGATACAACCAGCGAAAAGATGGACGCATACTCCAAAGCGATCAGAAAGCTGGAAGGCAAGTTCTATGGCATCGAGTACACACATGTGGTCCGGGACAAAAATCAACCAGTAGATGCGCTGTCAAAGTTAGGATCATCCCGAGCCAAAGTCCCACATGGCGTTTTTGTTCAAGACCTGCTCACGCCCTCCATCAAAGAAGAAGATCCCGTGGTTGACAAGCCTCCAGACCAGCCATTGGTGGCTACGGTTCTGGCGTCAAACACCACCAAACCACCTCCGACCACCAAGAAGCCCGACTGGAGAGTACCTTTCATCAAGTACCTGACAGATGGTAGTGGTTACACCGATCGGACAAAAAACGAACGCCTGATGTGTCGCAGTAAGCAGTATCTGCTCGTCGATGGCAAATTGTGGCGCAAGAATGCGAAGGAGGAAATCTTGATGAAGTGTATAACCTAGGAGGATGGTGAACGTCTCCTAGACAAAATCCACTCTGGCTCCTGAGGCAACCACACGGCCTCGAGAATGCTGGTCGGCAAGGCTTTCCGAGCAGGGTTCTATTGGCCGTTAGTCGTAGCCGATGCAGAGAAGCTAGTCCACCATTGTGAAGGTTGTCAGTTTTTCGCCAAGAGAATCCACATACCAGCACATGAGATTCAGACTATACCAGCCTCTTGGCCCTTCGCAAGCTGGGGACTGGATATGATCGAGCCTTTCAAACCACCCCCTGGAAAATTTACATGCATCTTTGTGCTAATCGACAAATTCTCCAAGTGGATAGAGTACATGCCCCTGGTCAAGGCATCTTCAGAAAAGGCTATCGCGTTCCTCGACCAGGTCATCCACCGCTTCGGCATACCCAACAGCATCATTACTGATCTGGGTACTCAGTTCACCAGGAACGCTTTTTGGGACTTCTGCGATGAAAGGAGCATAGTAGTAAAATACGTCTCGGTGGCACACCCTAGAGCTAATGGACAGGTTGAGCGGGCAAATGGTATGATCCTGGACGCACTTAAGAAGAGGATGTACAGAGAGAATGACAAAGCTCCTAGAAGATGGCTCAAAGAGTTACTAGCCGTGGTCTGGGGTCTCAGAACCTAGCCCAGTTGCAATACCGGTGTATCACCATACTTTATGGTTTATGGCGCTGAGGCAGTGCTCCCAGCAGATATAGCCTTCAGATCAGCATGGGTAGAGAACTTCGACGAAGACAAGGCCAATGAAGTGCGGGAGCTAGAAGTGAATAGTGCAGAAGAGAAGCGGCTCGATTCTTGCGTACATACAGCCAAATACCTTGTTGTTTTGCGCAGGTACTACAACAAGAACGTCAAGGAGCGGTTCTTCGTGGTCGAGGACCTGGTCCTGAAGTGGAAGACGAATCAGGCTGGTGTCCACAAACTCGCAACCCCATGGGAAGGACCCTTCATGATCAAGGAGGTTACACGCCCTACATCTTACAGGTTAGCTCACCTAGACGGCACAGACGTACCCAATTCCTGGCACATCGACAAGCTTAGGCGTTTCTATGCTTAGCTACTAAGATATGTACCCCTCTTGTACTTTTGATTTATTTCAATAAAGCTATAATGATTTCTTCGACCACTCTAATGTGTCACTTCGAAGTCTATTGTTATTCTAACTCTGCCAGTTAAAACCGACCACCATTCCTTCTCGGGTTCTCGGAGCAGGCCTAGTCTCCGGTTCCCCCCAACGTGTGCATGGGATCCGCTCTCTACACTACGGGTGATCGGCAGGTTCTCTCTGGTTTGACTTGTGTGTTTCTACGTGTGCACAAGCTACGCACCTCACACTCCGACCGCAAGACAAACCAGGGTCGTACAAACCTTTCAGGATGACATGTCGACTAAACTGGTACAACTAAACAGAACGCCAACACGTTCTAACTTAGTTATGTCAACATGATATCCGAGCTTAAACACGTTTTCTACAAAACAAACAAGCTTATGTTGATATACAAGTACGTTATTACAAGCTTGCCTGAAAAGGTCCAAGTTTACAATAACCCAACTACATCTTCTTCTACAGCTATAGCCTACACTATTAGCTGGTCGGGGCACGCGGCGCCTGCTGCTCGCTGGGCCTGACATCGTGCTCGGGTCTCGGGGACTCTAGCATTGATCGAGCTGAAGAAGATGGCCCCGCCGATGCCTGGCTGGTCGAGACCGCGGGCTTCACCGGTTGGCTTGAAGATGATGGCGCTCCCAGCTGACTTGTTGATGGCGTTCCTTGTACGGGTGGTGTCGCACCTCCACACAGGTTAATATCGCCAATTATTTTTGCCGACAAGTCTAGCTAGGTCATCCGTAGCTCCTCGGCCTTGTCTGGATCTACCTCCTTCGGGTATGTAGCCTCTAGGCGCTTGAGATCGATCAGGGGGTAGTGAGCACATACCATGCTTGGCACATGTGCGCCTGCGTACTCTCCCGCCTTCTTCACGAACTCCTAGAACCATCCCCATGCCCTTTGGCATCTCTCGATCAATCCTAGCTGCGGCATCCTTGGCACATCTTCTGCTAGCGCCGGATCAATGAGGTTAAGGACCGGCAAAATGCCCTTTGCCACCTCCTGGCACCGGCTTTTCTAGTGTCACGGTCCTTGGTGATCTCTTGGCATTGCGCCTTCTAGCCATCACGGTCTTTCATCATGGCCTCCAGATGCTTCTTTGCATTGATTTTTATAACTACAAACCGCACATGCTGTTAAGACGTTAGACCACGCAAAACTACGGTAGGCAACAAAAATGAGCAAAGGCGGACAACTTACCTTTCAGCTCCTCTGTCATCTTGGTCGTGTGGTCCTGGAGCTGCGACTGGTCTTGCGCCAGTTTTCTATTGTCCTCGTTTAGGCGATCACACTCTGCGACCACACGACTGTTCTCCTCTCGGAGACGGATCACTTCAGCTTCTAAGCCTGCACTACAGCTGTTACTACCAACAACGCAACAGCACTTGTCAGTAGTCGGTATGATAAAATGGCTACTTACTTGTTCTTTCCCGCTCTTTCTTACTGAGCTGGATCACCAGGTTCTAGTTCTGGGAATCTTGCACCATCTTTTCATGATCGGTGGCTTCAAGTCGCTGGCGCAAGCGGACCACCTCCGCCGTCAGCTCCTTGTTGTTTGCAACGATCCCCTCGATCTGGTCGAAGCATTTCTTGTGGTACCTTGCGGTCTTCATTAAGTCCTATGTGCAGATAGCTAAGTAAGACAACTATGACTATACCGCAAGACCAGGGGGTGAAGCGAAGCTTGCCTGCACTTCCATAACAAGCCACTTCACCGCCCGTTCAACTTTCTTGGTTTCTTCGACCTCTAGGATTTCCTCATGGATAACACATTGGTCGTTCTGCCAACGCGACACATAAACATGTTGTCGCTTGTCTTGAGGATGGCCTAGGACCTCCTCCACCTCGTCCTCTTTGGGCTCTTCTTTGGGTTCTGGTGCTGGCCCGGCGTCAGCAACATCTGTGATCACCACAGCCTTCCCATGAGCTTCAGCATCGGTAAATGTGGTATGTGCTCTCACCTTCGGCCGCTGCTCCTCGGTCTTCTCTGTTACCCTCGACGCTGAGGTGTTGCCCTTAGCAGGTTTAGCGCTCGGCGCACTCGTGCCCGGCTCAGCTGGTCCCTCGACCACCTGCTCGGGGACTGTTATCTGACTACTCGCTTACTGAGGCCCCAACGGATCTTCTACTATGGCTTCCTTAGTGGTTGGCTGCTGGGTAGTCTGCTCTGTACTTATTGGCGGCGCCACGCCACTTTCGGCTAGCTGGTCCGAACTTTCTGTGGACGCCGAGCTAATACATCCGAGATAAGTTCAGAAAGCAATCATATTAAATGCAAATTGCTAACTTATATCAAGGTTACAAATACTTACATGTTGGAAGCACGGAATGATGTGGAGAAGGCGCATCTCTTCGGCCGTACTTGCTCCACGTGCTGTGCGGATGACCCCTGGTCTCCCTCTACATCCAGCACTATCGTTGGGCCTTGGTGCTCGACCCCTCCGCCACTTGTCCTTTGTGTTGCAGTGGTCGGTGGCATGCACAGTTGAGTTGTCGCTCCCGTCGCTGGTCACGTTCCTTGCCCAGGTACTCCCGAGGTTGACCCGGCTGCATTCTTCACCGTCGTCGGCAATGTGGGTCCCATAGGTGTGGATGACCCACCTTGCTCCATCGACTCCAGTTGCTTCCTCCTTTTTCGAGGGACAAGTTGAAAGGTGTCTGCATCTTCTCCCTCCTCTGCGTCATCGTCCGGCCAAGCAAAAATCGTCTGCCGACGCTTGCTGGCCGGGTTCTCCTCCGGGTCCTCCTCGGGCTCATTGATACTTAGCGCTCCCCCGGTGAGCAGGGTGGTTACTGATCTCTTCTTCGACTATTTGGGGGCAGCCGGCCGCTTACCAGCAGCTTTGGCCGCTGCCTCCTCTCCAGCTCCGAGCTCCACCCAGTCGACGTCCTCATCCTCAATCTCGACACTGGTCTGGGTGGTGGGATCAGCTCCTTGTGGCCACTCTACTATAGGGGGTGGCGACACAAACACTGTCGCTCTATCCCGACCATTAACCTGGGTAACAAAAGGGAGTGAATACAATAAGTTTCCACTTACCCTACCACAATATAAGACTACGGGTACGTGGCAAGACGAGTTACCTTTGGGGGAGGTCGGGCAAGCTTGAAAGCATGCTCGATGTCGCTCAATCTGGCATAATTTGGATCGGCTAAGGTAAATAGCTCGCCAATTCTAGCTTTGACTTCAATTTTGTCAAGCGCCCTCTACCTCATCCTCGTCGGGTCTACGCTCCCTTGATACTCATAGCCAGGATGTACCCTCCTCTGGCAGGGCTGGACCCATCGGCTGATGAAACTCTCGACTACGCTCGGACCATCCAGTTTTTTCCAAGGGATCATTCCAAATATTTCTGGGATCTGTCCCAGGTGCTCGGGCTTCTCTGACCAGCTCATCTTCTTCTTCGGAATGTAGCCCGCGTCGCACAGCGTGATCGTGTTCGGCTCTTCACGAATGTAGAACCATTTTTTGTACCAGTCGTCGAGCGACATGTTCCATGGGCAGTGCAGGTACTGGGCTTTCATGCCGTCATGGAGGTTAAGGTATACACCCCTGGCTATCTTCGAACCACCACTTCCTTTCTTCCGCAGATAGAAAAGATGGCGGAAAAAATCGAAATGGGGTTGGAAGCCGCCATACGCTTTGCACAGATGAATAAAAGTGGCGACAAGGAGGATCGAGTTGGGATGCTGATTGCAAATCCCAATCTCGTAGTAAAGACAGAGCCCCTGAAGAAACGGATGCATCGGAACTCCAAATCCATGTTTAAAGAAATCCTCGAACACCACGATCTCACCTGGTTGTGGATCGGGGTACCTCTCGCCCTCTGGCACATGCCATCCTGCGAGCTCCTTGTTGTGGAGTACCCCCATGGTGACGAGGTCTTCAATGGTCTACTTGTTGCTTTTTGACTTCCACCATTCCTTCGCCATGACCCCTGTTTTCTTCTGTGCATCACTTTTCGCCATTTCCTTTTGTTTTCCGCCTCTGACTCCGGCCTTGCTGGTGAACGGGGAGTGTGCTGATCTTCAACAGCAACGGGGGATTAGAAGGGGCGACAGTCGAAGCGGCGGCGAATTGATTGGTGGCGATTTCGGATCTGTTAGGGTTGGTTGGCGAGAGGAAGACGAAAGTTGCGGTTGCGAATGGCAGTGGGGTTCAGTAAATAGTAATTGACCTATCATATGCCGTATTTAACCCAAGAGTTATGTCATTTCGTCTGCCCGGGATTCTTAGGGGACGTGTGCACGCGCCACAGACGGTTGTTTTCACATTTGCAGTATTACTTAGCCCCGAGATCTACGCTAATAAATGTGCCTCTTCATTGCCAGTGTGGGAGGGCCCACGCTGACGCACCTACTGACAGGTGCCATGCAACTGTTTGCTTGACAAGACAAAAAGGCAGTATGACGTGCTATACCCATCTACTTTTTTGACCACCCTCGTGCTCGGGGACTGTCGCGACTATCCTTGTGCTCGGGGACTGTCCCGACCACCATCGTGCTCGGGGACTTTTTCGACCACTCTCGTGCTCGGGACTGTCTCGACCGCCCTCGTGCTCGGGGACTGTCCCGACTACCTTTGTGCTTGGGGACTGTCCCGACTACGGTTATTCTTGGGGATTCGTCGTTTTCCCCATGCTGCGCTCGGGGACTGCCCCGACCACTCTCCGACCATTGCTCGGGGACCGCTCTCCTCGGCTACATGTGATTTGTACTCACATACAATTGAGAGGCATTTATTTTTTCTCACTTAGACCTTGCTACAAGGCTCATACCTCGCCTTCCAGCAAGCTCAGGGACTACATCGGTACGATGCACCTGCCGGTGCAGCTCGTATCGCTTGTACGACGATTGCATTCTCAACTTAACTGGAAATTCTTTTTAGACCCTGGCACCACGTGCCTACGTCACCTACTACCAGGCTCGGGGACTAAGTGGGCACACTTCACCTTGCATTGAATGTGCTTATTTTATCGACCCCTACGCTCTGACTGTTGGCCATAACTACTCCTGTACAAGGGTCACTTACATTTCTTTTCAGAAATACAAGTGGGCACACTTGATCAGGAAAGAAATCTTTTTCTTTTTTCTTTAGAGCACCATGCATTCTTCGGACAACCGGAATCTTCGGCTATAATCGTGGTCTACTGCTCTCTGTGCTGACCAGAATACTGGCACATTTGCTTGGTCAATGTTTCAACCAGTTGGAGATGATATGAAGACAGACCACATTAGCCGAAGAAGATCAAACGGCGTGTCGCAACATAATACATGGTGCTCGGGGACTAGCTGTGGGGGTATTAACCCCTATACCCTTACGGCTAGGTTTGGGCCGGCCCGGACCAGGGGGTTCGGCCCACCAGAAGACGACGCGCGGCCCAGCCGATCTGCTCGGAGTCCCGCGCAAGGAATCAAGGCAGACTTGGAGATCAAGCAAGATCCTAGTCGGTTAGAATAGGAATCCTTATCCGGCCACCTCTGGCAATTGTAACCGGTTGGGATTAGTTTCCATATCTGTAACCCTGCCCCTAGACTATATAAGGCGGGCAGGGGACCCCTCTCAAAAATCATCTCATTTACATACAGCAATACAATCAGACGCAGGACGTAGGTATTACGCCCTCACGGCGGCCGAACCTGGATAAAACCTCGTGCCTGTCTTGCGTCACCATCTCGTTCGTAGCTTACGCACCTGTCTGCCGATAATCTACTACCTTGGGCATACCCCTAGGTAGACTGCCGACCATATTTCATCGACACGGTTCAAATACGAGAACCGCCCCTGTAATAACATTTTCAGTGGCGGCTGCTGCAATGCAACCGTCCTTGAAAATGTTTTTTCAGGGACGGTCACGGCAACGCAACCGCCTCTAAAAATGTATTTGTAAGTGCGATTTACTAAACCGCCTCTGAAAATCAGTTTCAAACTTTTGAATTTGAAATTTCCCGCCATATTTGAAATCATGTTTTCTCAACAAATTTCAAAGCCGATTGCAATTGATTCAAATTTACTTCACATATACATAATACTGAGTCAGAGTTAACTAATACACACATGATCAACATATATACATAGCTCATGAACACTGAGTGCCTTCAAAGTTTCTAGACATTCTGTACTTCATGTCCATACTCGCTGGTCTTCACAAGTGGACATTGCTTCTACTTTCTTGAGCTGATTTTAATCTTTTTTTTTTAACTTGTGATAGAGAGGATTAAACTTGAACTCTAGTATATCAAGGCAGTCAACCCATCATACTCTTGGCTTTTCTTGTGGGCTGTGTGGCACAAGCTCTTTCAAGTGCATTGCTTCTAGATTGGTTCTCCTTAATGGTGTTCAACAAGTGAGGAAGGATCACCAAAACTATGGGAGGGCGATAGTGACCCAAGCTCAAGCGAAGACAGCCCATTGAGTTCTCCCTGAATGAGAGAGGACGAACACTTCTATGGTGAGGCAGCGGGCGAGGAGGAGGAGGAGGAGGAGGATGACAAGCCTCAAGCAAAGAGGCTTAAGGGATCCTCCGGCAGCAAGGATTCCAATTAGTTTAATTTAGTTGTAATATGGTAGTATGTAATGAAATTAATGTTCATCAATCTTTGTATTGAAGTTATGTGTAATTATTCATCAATCTATTTCTACGGAGAAAATGTTTTGGTTGCCTCTTTGTTTTTTCAGCATACCATTCGTCTTCATTAACTTCCATCAAAGGCTAGACTAGTGTTCTTAGTTGTGGCCAATCATTGTATGATATGGTGATTTGCCTAAAAAATCACCGCTTAACATACTATCACTCAAATCACTAGTCGTTTGTGCTTCATCCGAGCAATGTCGGGGACGTCCATATCACTCGTATCACCAGAGGACACGGTTCCTTGAATCGCTCTGCCACCTCTCCATAATTGCCTAACTCCCCTCACCCCCCGGCAGCAGTTCCAGCAGAAAATCCCATGGAGACTCGCTTCATTCGCCCCAACAGGAAAGCCATTAGCGTTCTAAAAGCATCTCTAAATGTCTTAATAAATCTCATTCTCTAAATTATTATTTCAAAAGCCATTTGCATAGAAATCGCTTTCTATAAGTTTCTAGTCTCCAATAGTTTTTATATCTTTTTTCACTCTAGAGAGTTATTCTCGTTTTTTATCTTTGGCTAGCGAAAAATCTAGATTAGAAGATGGCTATATATAGCCATATAACGAGATTGTTCGTGGGTATTCTTTTTTATCAAAATCTCTATTCTTAGTAATTAAGAAGGATATATAGCGTCCCTTTGAAGTTGCTCTTGGATCATGATTACCACTTGGGCATATAATCATCAACCACATCCTCTAAGATGGTCATGAAACAATCACAAACACACACATATATATATATATATATATATATATATATATAGCCGACAAGAGGGTAATATTGACATAGGTCGTGCTTGACTTATAAGAAAAAGGTTTGTCGTACACTAGACCCAAGAAGACCGGTTACTGCCCAAATTCAACCTCTGATCGGAGCCGCCGAGCTGTATGCGCGCGCTGTGTGCCTCTTGAAGCGGCTCTTGAAGACGGACGTGGAGGTCGACGGCGGCGAGCTGCGATTGCACTGTGATTAAGAGTTAAGACGAAACAACTTAAATTAAGTACTGATGGTGATCAGCCATGCGCGTGCGAGTCATTAAGAGTTAAGACGAAACAACTTAAATTAAGTACTGATGGTGATCAGCCATGCGCGTGCGAGTCGTTGGAAGAAGCAAAGGTTCGGTGGCCTGTCGCGGCTGTTGGCCAGTGACGTATCGAGTATCAATCAATCGCTGGACAGATTGGAGTTGCGTAAACAAACTTCTTTTAGTATCGACGAAGGTGGTTAGAAGTCCACACGTAAGAGCAAGTATAATAGCAGGCTATAAGCTAACTAAATACTGAGGTGGAGAAAAAAGAAAATGAGAGAGAGGAACCTTACAGCCAGTTTAGACACAAAAACCAAGAAATTTGGTGAGATTTATAAGTGAACCATGTATTAATAATGAAGGCTAACTATTATATGAGTGGGATGAGAGAAGACTGAAAAAAAACTTACAGCCCGCGACCAACTGTATTATAACCTTGCTCTGATGAGATGACTATGATGTGTCTGTGAGTTTAATTTCGATGGCGTCGTGTCAAACCCTAGTTTCGTGGCGTCCAACTAGGCGGGGTACAGTAATCTGGTTGGGCGGCAGCAGAGCACAATTCCAGCCGTGCGTTTCATGCACTGTGCTCCGTACCGAGATGGCTGGTCCGTTTTCTCATCTGCCGCGCGCACGACGTGATTAATTGAAACTATTGCAAGTGCCTATTTTCAGCACTATAATTACAATTAGAGCTAGTGCTTATAATGGCAAATAGCCAGAGCTATATATGTAGTTAGTGTTCTCGTGCTGTGCCTAGGTCTAGAGCTAAGCTAGAGTGTTGAGGTTTCGAATGGGTAGGAAAAGCCCGACAGCTAGCAGTGTCATCTACTTACTAGCAACCGTACCGGTGGACACACTGTGTTATGCGATTATCTGGGCAACTTGCAGTTTGAAGATTTATTCAATTTATATTTACTTACTAGGAACCGTATCCGTGCACAATTTGTTGTGCGCTTATCTGGGCAACGACTTGCAGTTAAAATATTTATTCAGTGATTGGTCATGCACACTAATTCATCTCAGGATCAGGTATTATGCCTGGACAACGATGTTCTATTTCATATATGGATACAGAAGACTTGGATATTTACCTACTCCAATTTGATTGACGAGGAAACACATTGGAGTGGAGGCCGGAAAAGGCAGAGAGAGAGATAGATATTATATTATTATTGTAAAGTTGTCTGTGTGTATTCAGTCCAAGGATGAATTGAAGGGGGTCGTGTATGTCTCCGGGCCTGGACTTGACCGGCACCGGCAGCCGATCAAGGTGGCCGCGTGGCACACGTACACACCCCGGCCCAACCCCACGGCCACACCCCACACGCACACAGCTAGCGCCGGCAAGCCAACTCGTCTCGTCGTCAGCAGAGCAGCGTTTCTCATTTCACAGTCAACGCGGGCGCGGATCCCAGGTAACAAACGATCTTCTTGATTTCCTTTGCAACTCTAGTCTTTTTCTACTGCTGCCTCCGTGCAGACAAGGATACAATCTTGATTTTTTTTTTTACATTTGTTAAACCTTTCATCTCATCTGAATAATTAATAAACGTATGTTGGGAAAATATTCTATAACAAATCTGAATAATTATAGTATATATATACGTCAAAATCACCGTCGACGGCCGCGGAGAGATGTTTCCGGATTACTATCATTGAGTCTGATCTGATGTTTCCCGAGAATTTATCGCAGTGAAAGTGACGCGTCTGACAACGTCTCCGCAAAATCGCAGCCATAGTGGCTTGGCGACATTGGTGGAGGAAGGAAAAAGTTATGGCTCGATAAAATCGATAAAATATATATCAAAGTATGGTTCAAACTTTAAAATGGTTTATACACGTATAGGATGCAATGATAATCAAAAACAAAATATAAAAGTAAAACCTTTTAAGATAAATCAAAGATGCAAGTAAAGTTAATAACAAACCTAGCCACAGTGAAGCATCAGTTGCATCTAGGCCAACAGGTACCACCGCTGAACCAAAATATCCTCAAAAACACCCATCAGAAGGTGTCCGGTGTGGGTACCGGATGCTGCAAGGTACCATTCTACTAGAGAGCATTGCAAATGGGGACTTCAGGACTAACACGCACCGGAGGTGTTTGGTGTGCACCGGATGTGCACACTGGACCTCTGATAGGGGCAACAGCCATTTTTTCAGTTGGAGGTGTTCGGTGGTGAGATCTGGTGGCCGCTAAAGAGGTTCAGTGCACCCGCAGATGCTCCAGGGGGTAATGGTTGGATTTCTTTAGTGGCTTATAAATAGCCATGGTGACCGCCCATTGCCACTCTCTTGACCTCCTAACACTTATGTACATCCTTCGAGAGCTGAGCAACACACTCCACTCGCTTGCATCCAATCAATTCACATTTGGGTGAGATTGAAGAGCCTCTAGTGCATATGCATCGTCGATTTGCATCTCTTGACACTATTTGAGTGTGGCAGCTATTAAAGATCTTGCTACTCTTGGTGATTGTCGTCACCTAGCCGGCTTTGAGTTGGAGGATCTTTGAGGGGTATTGGTGATTGTTTCCACCTCCGATCAAGCTTTGTAAGGGACTCTTGTGCTCATCCCTATGGGAGATCACGAAGAGCAACTCTAGTGGAATGCTCATGGCTAGTTGTAGTGCACCACTTGATTGATTCTTGCGGCACCCAAGTTGTGGGTCTAGCTTGTCACACGCAAAACATCATTTGGGGATTCACCACAACGTGGACGTCGTAGGCTGCCGGCAAGCAACCGAACCACGAAGATAAATCTTGTGTTCATCTCTTGCCCTTGGTAGTTTGCATACTACAAACTTGCTCTTTACATTCATATGTTGTGCTTGTTTGTGTAGTAGTTGCTTGTTTAGCTTGCTAGGGTAGAGTGGTGTAGTTGTTTTATAACTAGTCGTGAGTTGCTTTTGTTAGTTGAAGGGGACCGTGACGCCTAACAGGGGGGTGAATTAGGCAACTTAAAATTCTAACTCTAAACTATGGCCTCTTTTTCTACCCTTAGCAAAACCTATGCAAAAGATAAACTATCTAAATGTGCAACTACGGTTTTGCTAGTGTGTTGCTATCTCTACCGCAAAAAGAGTAATGTAATCAATATAAATGAGGACGCTAAAGAGCATGGTAGAGATATGTAAACTCCCGTCGACGACTCCGGTATTTTTACCGAGGTATCGAGAAGCACGCAAGCTTTCCTCTAGTCCTTGTTGGAGCCCCTCGCAAGGAATCCCTCGCAAGAGCCAAGCTCCCGGTCGGGTTACTCCGTGGATAGCCTCGGGCCTTCCCCACGAGCAAGTGGGTCTTCGACGTGCCTTCCGGCAAGCCTCTCCCAGATGCTCCCCGCCGTCTTCACTATCAAGCTTCCGGCCGAAACGCCGCGGGCCTTGTTCCTCCCGGTACACGGTGACGGCCACACCACAAACACGGTTGGTGTAATCTCGCAAGACTACAAGCCCCTCCGATGTACAATAATGGTACGCGCAAGCACCGAGTGGTAAGAGGTATACAAACCTCACTAAACACTAGGCCTAAACCTAGAGCAAGCGCATAAGCGGTGGTCTAATCAACCTAAACACTTCGCAAAGCACCTACGCTAATCACCTAATAAAACACTAAGCACTATACAAGTGGAGATCACTAAAATGGTGTATCAACATCCTTGATATGTTTCCTCACCTCCACACTACTCATTTGGCCGTTGGATTGTATTTATAAGCCCCACTGAGAAAGTAGCCGTTGGGGACGAAATCCCGCTTTTCTGCTACTGACCGGACATTGATCACGTCCTGACCGGACACGCCCGGTCGTCCCGACCGTTGAAGCCACAAACAACTGATCGGACGCTGCCAGCGTCCGGTCGCATTTTCGTCGCTCTAGAACCTCTCTGTACTCGACCGGACTCTGCTGTCCTACGTCTAGTCGATCTGCCGCCAGCGTTCGGTCCAGCGTCCGGTCACTGCTGCTGCCGAGCCTCTTGATCAGGCGTCCGGTCACTATGCTCCAGCGTCCGGTCCAGCGTCCAGTCACTTCTATGAGCTCGTTTCTTCGTGATCTTGCGTACGGCTTGGTTCCTATCTTCATGCTTGGACTTTGCTTGATAGCTTGGGTCTTCTCTTGTGCTTCTAGGGTCTTGCTTATGGTGTTGATCATCACGTCGCCTTCATCCAAGTCACGTCTTGCATCCTATTGAACTACAAAACAATCACTTACAAATTCATTAGTCCAATTTGGTTATGTTGGTCATCAAACACCAAAATCCAAAGTAAATGGGTCAAGGGTCCATTTTCCTTACAATCTCCCCATTTTTGGTGATTGATGACAACACGACCAAAACAAGCAAATAATAAAAATTTGGAATTTAAAAACTATCTACTTGCTAGGATGCAATGCAAGGGGCAAGGTTATATGATGATAAAAGATACTACTTGTAAGACTAAAAGATACTACATAAAAACTTATCTTGCCCTTGCAAAATATCCCTATGTGGCATTATAGATTTAAGCTTTGCTTCCTACAAATTCTCCTCGCTACATAGACTAATCCATAATCCACTATCCTCCCTTTCTCGGACCATTACCACTTGTGAATTATTAATGCTTGCTTTTGGTCCTCTAAATTCTTCCCCTTTGGAATTAAACACCGAAAAGGAAGACATTAGTAGCACAAGGGAGGGTCAAATTTTGTGAACCTTTATGTGGAGAGTGGAATAGGTCACAAAATTTGACTCTCACATTATATAGATTAAGCTCCCCCTAAATATATGCATACATATAGTAGAAAGCAAGGCATATGCATATTTGGCAAATTATTGCTCAATGGAATTTAATCTATATAATGCATGGAGAAAGTATATAAATATCAAAAGAAAATCAACATAATGATATCGGTTTAGAAATACCACATGTGGAAATCAATTTGATTTCTACCACTTGTAATAGGTGGTGGATATTTGAAGTATGATGCTTAACTCCAGGGACTCCATTTTCCTTGCAATGAGACTACTATACACATGATAAGCTTGAAAAGGTGTTAGTCTCAAGTGTGGGATACTTGTAGAAGTCATGCACATTGATTTTAGAATCAATAATACCACTTGAAAGATGACATCTCATGAATGTGAGAATCATTTTCGATGATATTCGGGAGAAATTATCTACAGTTTGGACTTTGGCATATATTAAAGGAACGATCAAAAGACAAGCTATATGCCATGCTCCTAAATAATTTTAAACCATGTAGGTTTGCTCCAAGGGTTAAGAATGAAACCGAGCAAGCCTACCATAAGATATACCTAGTGTATGCATGACAAAAGATATAAGCATGCAAATGCAAACATAGGCATGAGAAAGTAACTAGATGCTTAATGATACCAATTTGTAAGTAATATTACTTAAAGGAAATGCAAATTGATACTACTTGAAGGAAATTGAATCTAGTTACCTAACATGGGAAGGGGAATTTGGGTCCATAATATTCACTAACCCACTTGGCAATGATTTTATCCAACATGATGCACCCCATAAAATGCACCCATACTTTGCCAAGTCTCCAAATTCCCCGAAGTCCATTAGACTTCTCACTTCCCTTTCGAGATCCAAACCTTCTTGGTGCTCTTCATGTTGGAAATTATTTCCTTTGGCACCCAAAAGCGTTTGACCCTATTATTGGCTTGCTTGTTCACATTGATGGCCACCACCATGTTATTTTTCTTCTTCTTTAACAAGTATGGTGTGGAGGTCTTCTTGTCCACCTTATTGGTGTAGGTGTTGAAGAGCTTGCTTGTTTGCTTCTTCTCTTTCTTCTTTGCTCCTCCCCCATTCTTCACCTTGCACTCATAGAACTTGTGACCTTCCTTATAACACATGTAGCAAACCACGGTTTGTCCTTCATCAAGCTTCTTCACTCCCTTGACGGTGTTATCTTGATGAAGTTGGGCTTGCTTCGCCTTGCCTTTCACTTGAGTCAAGTCTTTGGTGAGGCGAGCTACTTCTTGCTTGAGTTGCTCATTCTCCTTTGCAACCTCTTGTGTGCATGTATCTACAACAACTTTCTCAACACAAACTTGGTTGCACAAAGATGAGTCTAAACATAAATCATTACAAGAAGTAGAGGCATCCTTTTTAGACATGTTAAAGATAGAGCTTTTCTTCTTAGATGCCTTGGTGGGGGTTGTACTAATGGCTTCAAGATTAGCAACTTTATTAGTTAGCTCATCACAATGTTTGCACATAGTTTCCATTTTAGCAAGCAAACTTTTATAAGCATCTTATGAGCTAGCTAACTTTTCTTTTAATCTTTCATTTTTCTTTACAAGTTGCTCATCATTGATTGTGCATGCATTTGTTGTTGCACTAGCCTTAAGTTGCTCAATTTTAATAGATAGTTCAACATTGAGATTAGCAAAATTCTCATATTGTTGAAGCAAAGTTTTGTATGCTTCTTGTAAACTACCTAGCTTTTCTTTTAATTTTTCGAGCTTGTTTTGTTAACTAGTGCAAACTTTAGCATAATTAAGATTTTGTTGCACAATTTCATCATAAGAAGGCATTTCATCACCACTATCACTCTCACTAGAGGATGAGCTTTCATTATCTCGTGCCATAAGGCACATACGAGAAGAACTTGATGATGAGTGCTTGTGTCCTCGCCTCTTGTGATGGTGTTCTTCTTCACTTGAGGAATCATCCCATGACCTTACTGATGTGAGGGCTTGGTTCTTGCATGTCTTCTTCTTTGTCTTGGGTGTGGGCTTGTTTGGACAAAGTTCCATAAAGTGCCCCAACTCGCCGCATCCATAGCATCCTCTCTTTCTTTGCTCATTTCTTTGATTGGTGAAAATGAGATCTTGAATTTGGATGGGCACACCCTTGATATTGAGCCTTTGGATCATCTTTTCCACCTTGTTGATAAGCTTGATTAATTCTTCCTCAAGGTCAGATGTGGAGGAGGAAGATTGATCATCATCACTTGAATCTTCATCATCATCATTATCCTCATCTTCTTCTTCATCTTCACTTGAGGAGCTTGAGCTTGAGATTTTCTCAACTTGCTTGCCATTCATCTTCTTTTTCTTGCTACATGCGAGAGCTTTACCTTTGCTTGATGAAGAGGCTTCTTCTTGACCCATCTTGCGTGACATTTCAAATGTCACTATCTTGCCAATGACTATGGCCGGGGTCATGGTGCTCAAGTTTTCCATGTTGTGAAGGATGGTGATGATGCTTGCATATTTCTTTTGTGGTAGCGCAGAGATGATCTTTCTCACGATATCCGCATCATCTAGCTTTGTTGATCCTATTAAATGGAGCTCATTGATAATTAGATTTAAACGAGAATACATATCACAAACAAGCTCATCATCATTTATTGTAAAGGAATCATAATTTTGTTTAGCTAGACAATGTTTTTGCTCACGGACATTAGATGTGTCGTCATGGAGCTCTTGGAGTTTTAACCAAATTTCATGTGCCGTATTTAAAGTGAACACTTGGTTAAATACATCCATGCTAAAAGATTCAAACAAGCAATTCTTAGCTCTAGCATTAAAATGTATTTCCTTTTCTTCACTCTTTGCGGGTTTATCAGGATTCTTAATGGGTTTCATCCCGTCACGAGTGACTCTCCAAACTCCTAAATCAACCGCCTTAAGGTAGCAAGCCATTCTAACTTTATAATAGGGGAAGTTAGTGCCGTCAAAGTGTGGAGGCCTAGAGGTATTCATCCCAACCACACTAAATAGCGTCGGCTCAACGGTGGTTAAGCCAAAGGTCCAAATTGAGCCAACCGGCTCTGATACCAATTGAAGGGGACCGTGACACCTAAGAGGGGGGTGGTGAATTAGGCAACTTAAAATTCTAACTCTAAACTATGGCCTCTTTTTCTACCCTTAGCAAAACCTATGCAAAGGATAAACTATCTAAATGTGCAACTACGGTTTTGCTAGTGTATTGCTATTTCTACCACAAAAAGAGTAATATAATCAATGTAAATGAGGAAGCTAAAGAGTAAGGTAAGAGATATGCAAACTCCCGTCGATGACTCCGGTATTTTTACCCAGGTATCGAGAAACACGCAAGCTTCCCCCTAATCCTCGTTAGAGCCCTCGCAAGGAATCCCTCGCAAGGGCCAAGCTCCCGGTCGGGTAACTCCGTGGATAGCCTCGGGTCTTCCCCACGCGCAAGTGGGTCTCCGACATGCCTTCCGGCAAGCCTCTCCCGGATGCTCCCCGCCGTCTTCACTATCAAGCTTCCGGCCAAAACGCCACGAGCCTTGTTCCCCACGGTACACGGTGGCGGCCACACCACAAACGCGGTTGGTGTGATCTCGCAAGACTACAAGCCCCTCCGATGTACAACAATGGTGCGCGCAAGCACCGAGTGGTAAGAGGTATGCAAACCTCACTAAACACTAGGCCTAAACCTAGAGCAAGCGCATAAGCGGTGGTCTAATCAACCTAAGCACTTGGCAAAGCACCTACGCTAATCACCTAATGAAACACTAAGCACTATACAAGTGGAGATCACTAAAATGGTGTATCAACACCCTTGATATATTTCCTCAGCTCCACACTACTCATTTGGCCGGTTGGGGGTTGTATTTATAAGCTCCACTGAGAAAGTAGCCGTTGGGGACGAAATCCCGCTTTTCTGTTACTGACCGGACGTTGATCATGTCCTGACCAGACGCGTCCGGTCGTCCCGACCGTTGAAGCCGCGAACAACTGATCGGACGCTGCCAGCGTCCGGTCACCTGCCACCGGACGTGTCCGGTCGCATTTTCACCGCTCTGGAACCTCTCTGTACTCGACCGGACTCTGTTGTCCTACGTCCGGTCGATCTGTCACCAGCGTTCGGTCACTGCTGCTACCGAGCCTCTTGATCAGGCATCCGGTCACTGTGCTCCAGCGTCCGATCACTTCTGTAAGCTCGTTTCTTCGCGATCTTGCGTACAGCTTGGTTCCTATCTTCATGCTTGGACTTTGCTTGATAGCTTGGGTCTTCTCTTGTGCTTCTAGGGTCTTGCTTATGGTGTTGATCATCGGATCATGATGTCGCCTTCGTCCAAGTCACGTCTTGCATCCTATTGAACTACAAAACAATCATTTGCAAATTCATTAGTCCAATTTGGTTATGTTGGTCATCAAACACCAAAATCCAAAGCAAATGGGCCAATGGTCCATTTTCCTTACATTAGTAGCTCCCTGAGCAGGGGACTTGCTTTGGGTAAAATTAGAGCTAGTGCAAAGTAGTTGCTATTAGGGCTATATTTTGTACTAATCAACTTTGCTCTAGTTTTCTATTTGTACATAAATTTTGTAGGCTATTCACCCCCTCTAGCCATCTAGATCCTTTCTAGTTGTATATGAGAGCCAAGTTACTGTTTATTTGATGACTTATCATTCTACGATGTAAAGATAGTAACAAGCCATGTTGGCAAGCCACCACACTTTGATGGCACAAATTATGATTATTAGAAGAAGAGGACATGTCTCCATCTCAAGGCAATGAGTAGAAAGATATGGGAAGTTGTGGAGGACCCTTTCATTGTGTTGGATATTAAGGACCCAACCCTAAGAGGGGAGAAGAATGAGCAATTGAATGATCAAGCTCTGAATGTGATCTGAAGCTATTGATCCAAAGGTCTTCAAGTCAATCAAAGACTTGATGTTTGCACATGAGGAGTGGAAGATGCTAGAAAACTCATATCATGGCACTTCGAGGGTCAAGGAGGCCAAGCTATACATCTTCAAGAACAAGTATGCCAAATTCAAGATGAAAGTGTAAATGTAAGGTGAAAGTGCTAGGAATTGGAAGTTGGAACCGTGAGAGATTTCTCTTCATGGCACTTAATTTGGATTCCACAATTCTGCTTAGTACGGTGATTACAGTATTATTGGGTTGATGAAAGTTGTAAATTTGAAGCATGAGTTTCTTGAAAATCGCAATCTTTGAGCGAAATATATTAAATTCATGTTGTTGCATATGTTCACGTAAATATTTAGCACGTGGACATATTGAAAGGCAAGCTTTAACATTTTTATTCTTTTAATGATATATGTAAAGTTCCCTAAGCTATATACTTCCTTGCTTTTTGCTAGTATTTTGTATTTTCTTTCTGTTCATTCAAGTTACATCCATTTATTCACAAATATCCAATGCTTGGATAATCTATTATTATTTGATATTTTTCTTTCAGTTGTAATAAACTATTTGGTCAAAGCCCCATTAATAACTTGGATTGAGGAGTTCCACGATTGACTCTTGAAAGTAACATTGTAATAACGACATATTAAGGCCCTGTTCGCTTCGCTGAAAAAACAAGCCGAAACACTGTTTCGGTTGATTTGTTGTGAGAGAAAAACACTGTTCCGGCTGAAAAAACAAGCTGAAAAAGATGGATTATAAGATAAGCGAACATGGCATAAAATAGTCCAACACCAGGATTTCGTGGTTGGTATTATTCCCTCTATTGGCAAACGGTTTACATTTCGAGAAACTACATACTCTTATTATTATCTCCAGCCCGCAGAGTGTGATATTAATTTTTTCCTAACTCAAACAATTTTATGTTTTAGTAGCAATATTTATGATACTTAACGAATATAATTAGATTCAGCGTGATATATATTTGTTTGAGAATTTTTATTATGGTTGGGGAAAATTGGAGGGGCGGTGACGAGCGATCAGCTAAAAAAAGCAGATGCACTAAGAGGCACCGAGGGAGAAAAATCGGGAGGAGATAGGTGCCTACTAAATTGGTGAGATGACAGGCATCAGGTGTATACTAAATTGGTAGGATTAGCACCAAAAAATCTTATTTATTTTTTGATTTTATGTAATCAAGGGTAAATGGTAAATTTACAACAGAAGGATAATATTTTGATGACTAGTCCAGTTGGGGTGGAAGATGATTGATGTACTATAATTAGATGAAATATCTTTTCCCAACCACTCGTAGTTCGTTCTAGCCCAAGCACTCGACGGTGGACTCTCATGGAGGGGCTCGTCGCGTGGACCTACGGCATGATCGACCGGCAGGTAAAGCTGCGGCAGCGCGGCCGGCGAGCCGCGAAAGATTGACTTGCTGGACGTCTCGCTTGATATCGAGGGCCAGGTGGAAGGGGAAGGATGGGTGACGAAGCACGTGGCCATGAGAGGTATGTTTATGGTAATTTGGCAAAAATTTGACTCTAAAATATATAATAAATTTGATCAGTAGTAGTTGCTTGTGGCGGGTCCACCTCCGCCATTGCCCACTCTATCGTGCTCGTCGTCGACCCACTTCCTGCCACGAGCAAGTACGGAGTACTGATCAAATTTATTATATATTTTGGCGTCAAATTTTTTTTGCCAAATTACCATAAACATTCCTTAGTTCTGTCCAAACAGTTAAAATTTCAAACATTTACTGAAAAGACAAACCTCAATCAAATTCAGACATATGATGATTACCTTTTAATAAAGAAACAGATCTCAAAACAACCAGTACTCCACAGTAAGATTCTGACTTTGTAGAGGTCCCGTTCGCGTGCCCTTAAATCTGGCTTGATCCGCTTCTTTTTTCATCCGAAACAGTGTTTTTCTCTCATAAATTCCTCCAGCATTTCTCCAAACCATCCAAATTCCTCCAGAATTCCTCCAAGCGAACGGGCCCAGTATACAAACAGTTTGGGTGTACACTCCTGTTCCATGGCTTTGCCTACATGCATGATGTGATATACTACGCTACTGTGAGACTATAACAGAAGAAATATTTTTTCCTTATTATCAACCGGAGACTTAATTAATATATATAAACATCTCAATTATTCCACGGGATTTAATCTTAGGCCTCGTTTAAATTCAGGGCGTAAAGTTTTGGGATGTCACATCGGGTGTCACATGGAGGTGTCACATGGAGATGTCGGCCTTGTTTAAATTTAGGGCGTAAAGTTTTGGGATGTCACATTGAGTGTCATATGGAGGTGTCGCATGGGGGTGTTCGGATACTAAACAAAAACCAAATTACTGAATCCGTTAGTAATCGGCGACACGAATTTAAGGAGAGGAATTAAACGAGGCCTTAGCCAAAGCTGTTGTTGATGCTCAAGCTAGTTATTAGTGCTTCATCACGTCTGGAACGTCCACCGGGTACCTGTGGATGGACGTGGCCCAGGGTTCCTCCGCGTTGGCTGCGGGCGCGATGCACTCCCACGCCGCGCTGTTGCACTTGAACCCGGACCCAAACCCAATCATCCACACTCGGTCACCCCCTCCGATACACGCCCTTGGCCTCGATGTGGGCTAGCTCATACCACAGCGAAGCTCATCGGACGTGTTCCCGAACCGGTGCGGCGCCATCCTCGACGCCTCTACCTTTCGTCCGACAATTTTGAGGCTGCAGCTGCGCCTTCGTCGATGATGGCGCGCGCCGCCCGCGTGGATGCGAAGTGCTCAAGGCCGTGCGGAAGTTGGGGATGTACGGCTTGAACTTGCCGGCCGAGCACCTTCCGCGCGATAAAGGAGAGCGCGAACCGGAGCTGCTCCGAGGCCGGAGGACGAGGGTCCCATGGCGGTGATGTTGGCCTTGAGCGCGTTCCCCGCGATGGTCATCAGTCCTTGTTCGAGTTGATGCCCACGTTGCCGTTGTCGCCCTCTTTGCTGGAACACGCATGTGTACGCGCGCGTCCTGCAAGGCCGGTGAGCGCGTCGCGACGACGCGTGTTTTAGGCGGAACCTTGCCTTGGTGGGGAGTTTGACAACAACGCCACGCGCGCGCTTATGCGAATGTGCGGTTAAGGCGAGAGCATAGCGCGCCGCTACCCACGTAGTAGTTGGGCGTGATGGTCTCCGTGGAGACAACCCGGTAGCGCGCGTGCCCGTCGGGGCGACCTGAAGGAGGTTCCTGGCAAGCCCACGGAGATGAGCCCGGCGCTGCACCCCATGCCGGAGAGGTGCACGCCGTGGATGTCGCTGCGCAGCTTGTACCTGCTGATGATCATGTCGACGAAGGATGGCGTGGGGCAGAAGAGGCTACAGTTGACGACGACAATGTCGATGGCGCGACGCTGATGCCCATCTTGGCGAATAGGTCAACCTTGCCGCGCACCGTGTCGAGGGTGCAGTAGTTGTAGGGCGGGATGTAGTGGTGCGTGGGAGGCAGGCACGTCTCCTCTGTTGGCCCCTAGATCTCCTATACGGGTGAGCCGATCGTTTACCGTCGTTCCCGACCACACACTATGGCTGGAAGAAGAAGAGGGAGGGAGAACCGAGTGCGCACACACAGCACAAGAACCAGTGTTGGCTAGAGCTCTGCAGAGGAGATGGCAAAACTGAACTCGCTCTCTTTACTGAGTTACAGTGGGAACCTATATATACAACTCTACCCATCTAATCCTAGTACACAGCATGCTAGGTTGCCATGCTGCTACAGTGACTTGATATGACAGCAGGACTGACTTTGGCGCATGCCCCTGCTGTGGCTACAGTGCGGCAGGAGAGTCTTTCGGCACCTGCCACTGCCGCGGCTACAGTGCAGCAGTAGGGGATCCCTTTCGACGCTTGCCCCTGCCGCGCATACATATGGAGAACAGCAGATTACTTTACAATTCTTTCCCTAATCCTACTGCTAACCCTAGAACCTCCACCATGCCGATCATCTTCTTCAGCTCCGTGAACCGAAGATGGCCGAGCGGCTTGGTGAGGACGTATTGCCGATCAGTTCTTACGAACTCGATCACGATCTACCCTCCATCGACACAGTCTCTAAGGAAGTAGAACTTGACGTCGATGTGCTTGCTCCGGTCGTGGAGAACCGGATTCTTCGCGAGGGCGAGGGCGAGGGTGGGCTGGTTGTCCACCATCAGTGCTGGTGGGTGAGCTTCCATACCGGTCAGCTCGCCCAGAAGCCGGCGCGGCCACACAGCTTGGCACGCCGCTGTGGCCGCCGCCACGTACTCTGCCTCACACGTGGATAGCGCCACCACCTTCTGTTTCAGCGACAGCCATGAGATTGGAGCCGACCCGAGGAAGACAAACACGCCAGAGGTGCTCCGCCATCCGTCGATGTCCCCCGCCATGTCTACATCGCTAAACATAGTGAGTTGTAGCCTACTTCCGTCGGTCTTGGGAAGACGATCCCTTGATCCACCGTCCCCTTGACGTAGCGCAATAGCCGTTTCACTGCGGCCCAGTGATCCTCTCGGGGATCCTCCATGAAGCGGCTGACGTAGCCCACGGGAAACGCAATGTCTGGCCTCGTGTGGACTAGGTAGCGCAGACCGTCGATGATGCTCCGGTAGAGTGTTGCATCTACCTTCGCCGTGGTACTGGCCTTCTTCAGCTTCAGCCGCTCCTCCATCGGAGTCATGCACTGCTTGCACTCAGCCATGCCGCTCCGCTCTAACAGCTTCGAGGCGTATGCGCTCTAACCAAGCATGAGCGTCTCCTTCCCCTGTCTCACCTCGATACCGAGGTAGTAGGAGAGCGCGCCGAGATCGCTCATCCGAAAACAAACTGCCATCTGGCGCTTGAAGCTGTCGATGTCCTCCGCACTCGCGCCGGTGACGATCAAGTCGTCCACATACACGCCGACGACGAGCTCCTCCTTCCCACGTTGCCGCGTGTAGAGCGCGTGCTCGGTTGTGCACCGTGTGAACCCAAGCTCGCCCAGCGTGGCGTCAAGCTTGGCGTTCCACGCTCGCGGGGCCTGCCGCAGCCCGTAAAAAGCCTTGCGCAGTCGAAGCACCCTGTGCTCCGCTCCCTTCGCAGCAAAACCTGGAGGTTGCCTGACGAAGACCATCTCCGCCAGCTCGCCATTGAGGAAGGCCAATTTTATGTCTAGGTGATGGACATGCCAGTCCTTCGCTGCTGCCAAAGCCAGCAGCAGTCGGATAGACTCCATACGCACTATCAGCGCAAAGACTTCCTCGAAGTTGATGCCCTTGCGCTGGACAAAGCCTCGGGCGATGAGGCATGCCTTGTGCTTGACAATGGCACCACACTCATCCCTCTTGACCTTATACACCCACTTTAGGCCGATCGGACGACATCTTGGAGGTGAATCGACGAGCTCCCAAGTCTCGTTTTCCTCGATCGCCTTCATCTCCTCCAGCATCGCCCGTCGCCAAATTTGCATCGCGCTCGGCCAGCGCAAACTTGGGTGGTTCCTCTGCACTGACAAGAAGCAGCTCTGGGTCATTAAGCAGCCGACCTGCCAGGCCTGAGGACCCTATGCCACCGACGATGTCGTCTAGCCTGTGGAACCGCACCTCCTCACCGTCATGGAAGGCATCCACGAACTCGGTGATGTCGCTTGGAGGTGAGGCGAACTCGATCAGCGTCGATGGAGTCCCATGTTCCACTGGAGTGGTCGGCACAGAACCTGAAGTGCTCGACACCCCGGCTGCAGTGCTTGGCACTACTCCTGGACCGCTCATCTCCACTCCTGGAGTGGTCAGCACCACTGCAGGAGTGCTGAGCACCAGTCTTGGAGTGGTCGGCACCACTGCAAGACCTCTCGGCTCCATTATGGGAGCCTTCGGCACCTGTCCTATAGTGGTCGGCACCATTGCATGAATGCTCGACATGGCTACGGGAGCATTCGGCACCCGTGCTGGAGTGGTCGGCACCACTCCTGGGGTGCTCGGCACCCCTCCCGGAGTGCTCAGCAATGCCCCAGGAGTGCTCGGCTTTGTTGCTGGAGTGGCCGGCACCTCCTCTCCAGCGTCACCACCTCCATGGATGACCAAGTGCTCGACGATGAAGGTGTTGGTGAAGCCACCAGCTTCCCCCGTGCCTGGACTATTCCAGTCCCAGGTCGTCTTCTCATCGAATACGACGTCGTGCGAGACAACCACCTTGCCTTCGTGTGGGTCGTAGAGCCGGTACGCCTTGGTACCTTCCTCATAGCCTAGGAGCACCATCGGCGTGCTCCTATCCTCTAGCTTGGTGAGGACCGGCTTCGTCTTCCTGACATGGCCGATGCAGCTGAATGTCCGGAGGAAGGACATGCTCAGCTTGCGCCCATACCAAGCTTCGAACGGCGTCTTGCCCATCAGGGCCTTGGTGGGCGCGCAGCTAAGGATGAACACCGCCGTGGTCACCGCCTCACCCTAGAACCTTGTCGGCATGCTCTTGGCCTTCACCATGGATCGTGTCATGCCGACCATCGTCTGATTCCGCCGCTCCACCATGTCATTCTGCTGTGGCGAGTACGGCATGGTGTGGTGTCGCACCACACCCTGATCCACGCAGTACGCAGCGAAGTCCACCGAAGTGTATTTTCCATTAGCCTCAGGTACCTGGTGAAGCTGTGGCATCATGTTTAGCTGCACCATGTCTTTTCGTGATTTCAGACCATCCTTTGACTTGCCTGTGTCCATCAAGGTAGCAATGAGACTCTCAAAAACATTCTTCTGCACGTGCATAGCATCAATGGCATAGGGGACCTCCAAGTCTGGCCAATAAGGCAGATACTAAAAGAAGATCGATTGTTTATTAAAAGGTACGCCTTCGACAGGGGGTGTGCTTCTATCTCTGTTCGTCCCATCCGGATTCTTTTTTCCATACCATTCTGTACACGTGTTCTTCATTATGACGTCTCTCCGGAGAGGGTTCAATCTCTGGGGTGTTGTCATAAAATCTAAAGAACAATTTGCTGCGGCACTTGTGACTTGTCTTTAAGAAGCATCGGTTCCTTAGGTAAACTATGTTCTTGGATGCATCTAGGTACACCCATGTAGTACCATCCAAGCAAACCAAGCATCCCATCTTTCCTATGATCTGTCTAGACAAAGCAAACAGCGTGGGGTAATCATTGGTAGTAACAAATATTATTGCTCTACATATAAAGTCCTCCTTTCAGAATGCATCGTACATCGGCTCCCCAAGCCTCCATAGCCTCTCCATTTCTTACATCAAAGGCTCGAGGAACACGTCTATATCAATGCCTGGTTGTTTAGGGTCAAAAATAAGAATAGTGAGGAGAACGTACTTTCTCTTCTGACATAACCATGTTGGGATGTTGTACATGGTCAAGATCACTGGCCAAGTGCTGTGGTCGCTCATCCTCTTATTGAAGGGATTCATTCCATCGGTGCTCAAGCCAAATCGTACATTCCTTGGGTCATCGCTGAATTCTTTATGCTTCTCATCGAACCTTTGCCACTTACTACAATCATCCGGTGTGCAATCTTATCATCATCCACCTTGCGCTCATCATCCCACCATGTTATGAGTGCGTCTTCTTTAGGGTTTAGGAAGATACGTCTCAAGTGGTCAGTCACTAGCAGGTACAACATTACCAAGGTAGGAATTCTTCTCTGCTTTGCATCGTTGCCTAATGGAGTGTCCTCTGGGAGCTGAGATTCTTGTACCACCTTTTTTGTACCCTTCCTATTCCTTTTTCCCCCGTGGAGGCTTCATCCCCACCGTAAAGATCATTGTTCTTGTATCGACTGGCCCCACACCGGGGACATTTATCCAGTGACTTGAACGTTTCACCACGAAAAAGTATACAGTGGTTGGGGCATGCATGGATTTTTTAACTCCCATTGTCAATAGACTTATGACCTTCTTTGCTTGGTATGTATTGGTGGGAACTAAGTTTGGTTGTGGTAGCACCCATGATAGGAGATGCAATAGATCATTGAAACTACAGTCTGACCAGCCGTACTTAGCCTTCAGGATGAGTAGCTCAAGCATAAAACATAGCAATGTCCAATGTGTTGGACAACCCTTTTCAACACTATACACAACCTCCTTCGATGCTTTTGTCACCCTTTCTAAATTTTCTAGACCTTTCGGGCTATTTAATAAAATCTCTAGTCCAAGGGCTCAAATCATGTCCTCCAAATCATCTTCATCCCCGACACGTGCTCCACCATCATTATTGGCACCACCTTCGTCGTTATCATCCCAACCACCAGCATCATCGTCTTGTTCATTGCCAAACTTGAAATCCATTCGTGCATCAAGCTCTGCTGAATATTGGGACATGGATTCTATGGTTTCGTCGTCGTATTCCTCCTCATCCTCGTCGTTAACAATAACCGTTTCACTATGATGAATCCACACTGTGTAGTCCTCAACAAATCCTCGTATAATCAAATGTGATCTGATGATAGTCACATCTGTCCATGCCATACGGTTCTTACAATCTTTACAGGGACAAATAATTGTATCATTATTTTCTATCAATGTTGTTGCATGTTTCTTTGCGGCTTCAATAAATCTATCCACCTCTTCACGGAAACTTGCCTTGAACCTTAACGAATCATACATCCAAGAGTTCCTATACTCCATCTTTTACAACAACAACAAAACAAACATTAAAGGACTACTTATTCAGATATATATAAAAATGAATCAAATTAATAATTACTTGAGAATAATTGTATATACTTCAGATATATATGAATATAAATCAAATATAATTACATGAAGCATACAAACACACCGTGGTAGAGAAAAATTAATTAATGACCCATTTATCCATAAATAATTAAAATATATATTTGTTGATTATAATAAATAATTTCAAAGACAACAATTAGCAACAATTATATTTTACCCAATATCTTTCATACAAACCCTAGTCCAATTTCATCAAACATAAATTTATAAAAATAAAATTAATAAAAAAACCAAACCCTAGATCTAGATCTACATGCACATGAAACATCTATAAAACTAACTAATTGTTCACTAAAATTAAGAAACATGGACCAAATAAGAGTATAATCTTGTTCACCTCCCTAATTTATCCTAGTATATTCAAAACTTGGGTCTAATTTGCTTCATAAGTAGCTCAAGCACTGTAGAAGAGAGAGAAAAATAAAACTCTAATTGCTCACTAACCAACCATTAAAACTTCAAATAAAAGTGTGAAATAATATTTTTTTACCTTCTACAACCTCTCCACCAAAGGATTTGAGATCAAAACCTTTCTCCTTATTAGAGCAATTTTTGGGAGATGCCCAAGGCCTCATCATCTTTCTTTCACGGGTTGGAGTGAGTGACCTGAGGAGGAAGAATGTGCTACAGTTTGCTTTATATGTGGGTCATTTGTAGGGGCGGCTCATGATTGAGCCGCCCCTACAAATCGGAGGTATTTATACGCGGGAATTTGTAGGAGCGGCTCAATCACCAACCGCCCCTACAAATAGAAACGTCAGGGGCGGCTGGTGAGTGAGCCGCCCCTACTGTTCCATTTGTAGAGGCGGCTCGTATCACCAGCCGCCCCTGCTGTTTCATTTGTAGGGGCGACTGATGTCTGGGCTCCCGAGCACATCACTGTAGGGGTGGCTCCATTACCAGCCGCCCCTACAAAAAATTCGTCCCGTTGCTACAAACCGTTTTTCATATAGTGAGTACAGCAGCAGGAGCCCTTTCGATGCCTACCCCTACCGTGCGTACACAAGAAGAACAGCAGATTACTTTACATTCTCCCCGAGCCCCGAGCGCTCCAGCAGCTTGGTCATGAACCGGATGCTGTGCTCGTTGAGCATAGGCACCTGCTTGCCCGTGCTCCAGGAACGTGGAGAAGGGCACGCGGCAGTTGGACGCCGTGCGGAAGCAAGCGTAGTCCAGCGGGTACACCACGCGCGGACGCGGCATGAGGTACACCGTGGCAGCCGCGGCCAGGACGAAGCGCGCGGACGCGGCATGGACGAACGCGGCCAAGAAGAGGTCCACGGGCCGCGGCGCCTCGCGGAACCGGCCGGCCAGCTCCTCCGGCCCGAACCGTGCCACGACAACCAGCGCGGCGGCCGCGAGCGGCACCATCACGACGGCGAGGATGTTGACCACGACGCGGCGGCACACGGCCTCGAGGCCCTTGCCGAACAGAAGCGGCGAGCTCATGCTCATGCTGCCCCTTTTTCTTCTCTTTTTGTGCGATGCACAGGCACTCTACCTCTAATGGGTGTGCTTGTGCCTGCGTGTGGTGTTTAGATTCCGGCAGGGAGCACAGGGTGAGGTTGTTTTAAAGCCGTGGCGGCGCAGGAGCAGGACAGTCTCTTTCCTTGGCTCGCACGCGAGCAGGCTAGCTCACACTCACAGTAGCCACCTCACTACTTGATAGATAAAGCTGGTGCGAGGCAGGCTATTATTAGAAAGGATTTCAGTTAAGGAAATAACTGATTCTAGTTCGCCGAGCGTTCTGTTTTAGTTTATTTTATTTTCCATTTGTATATGCGGGGCAGTTGTTTTTCCTTTTTTAGTAGGGCCTTGTTTAGATACCCTCAAAATTTCAAATTTTTTCACTTTCTCTCCATCACATCAATTTTTAGCCGTTTGTATGGAGTATTAAATGTAGGTAAAAAAAATAACTAATTGCACAGTTTAGTTGAAAATCACGAGATGAATCTTTTGAGCTTAGTTGGTCCACGATTAGATAATATTTACCAAATAAGACGAAAGTGCTACTATTCATCGGGTTGAAATTTTTTTCAATCTAAACAAGGCCTAGATATAAAAGAGAGGAAAGGTTGGTTGTGAACTGTGATCACTGCCGGCGAGCCAGTTCAGGCAAGCATGGCGAGTGCCAACCGTTACGGCCTACAGAGCTTGTACGGCACCGCTAACCACAGTGTGCAGTGACTACTCACATTTAGTCCGGATCACGGCATTAGTGCTTTGCCACGATAGAAGAGTACGCATGACACCACGGAACGTACGTACGCATCTGTTGCCCAGAAGAAGAGCGAGGGAAGCTCACAATGCATGGCCACCGCTTTTACGGACACACTGACACTGCACGGGTAACCAAGACGTCAGGTCAATCCGCCTGTAATTTTAAGGCAATAGTACTGGCTACTGGGTACTGCTGCCACGGTTTTTGCATCACGACCATCGTCCTGTTCGTTGTCCTTGTAAGTCGTACTTTTTCAGTCAATAAACAGTATTTTTTTTCATAATAAATCAGTCAACGGTACTTTTAGTCATGACTTATCAGCCAAACGAACGGGACATGTAAATTCCTGCTGCGGATTGAGCAAAGAGCGAAAGGAGGAATTCGGTGGCAAGTTGAATTGTTATGTTCATCAATGACAGTACACCTTTTTTCTGGAAGAAAGCTAGGGATTTTCTTCAACCATTGGCTTGTCCAAAAGCTGGACAGCGCACGGGTATTAGGACAGATATCTCATCTATGAAATGGAAGCGATTCAACTGGAGAATGAATTGGTTTCCGTCCACTGGTTTTCTTCAGTTCCCTGTACTGCCATAGCAACAAATGGACAGCAAGAAGGCCCTCTAAAAGCAACGCCCTCTAGGAGGAAAATAACACGCACGCCTGCTACCGTTACAATGATCGAACCAATAAAGACAAAACCCTTAGGTTCTCACGTTAGGCAGTGTTAATCTCAAAAAAAAAAACAGTTACGTAGTGTTTGGTTCTAAGAATAGGATGATCCCAGGTGAGATATCTCACTTTTTTTTGTGTTTGATTGAAAGTCAATTAGAGATAGGATGATCCCACTAGCGAATATTCCCACAAAATTCGGGCTCAACTCGCCCAACCAAATTTGGCGGACAGGGTATCCCTAGTGGGATAAGTGTCGCACGTGCACATAAGAACAAGGAAGAAGAGGAGGGGGGCTATTCAGGCGCTGGAGTTGAGGAAGAAGGGGACGATGCGATGCAGCGCTCCGGGTGCAGCAACATGTAGATGCAATGGATGGCCGCGTGTGGGGACGAGGCAGTGCTTCAGGGTGCGTAGACGAGGCTGCACGAGCACAGCCGTGGGCAAGCTCACCGGAGAAGGATCCATAGGCGCAGGGAAGAGGGAGCCATCGTGGGCGACAGAGCAGGTGCAGATGGGGAGCCGCGCGCGGGGGGGGGGGGGGGGCAACGTCGCCCGTGGCGGTAGCGATTTTTACAAAGAATCACGTAGGGTGATGTGGGGAAGAAACGAAGAATCATGTATGTGCTGACTAGTGGGACCTATATGTCATAGGTTCTATCCCACTTTGGATGTTTCTAAACCAAACAAAAAGTTGATCAATTCCATCCCTCATCAACCAAACAAATAATGGGATATCCCATTCCTAAAGTATGAGACAGGCCCCTCCCAATCCGCTGTGTCTCTCAACCAAATGCTATCTTAGATGGAAAAAATCCGTGAAAACTATATCCATGGTACTCATGTGCATACATACCCCTAGATGTTTGCCATGTGTACAACCAGATGATCCAACAGCGCGCCGGCACCCATGGCCCATTGATTTTTTTTATTGCATCGAAGCCGGGCAGATCGTGCGAGAAGCTTTCCCGGGCACGCACGTTTGGATCATTCTGGGTGTTCGCGTGGAAACAATCCAAGGTATGTATGCACGGCCGCGCGCTGCATACAATATTTTTTCCCTTAAAGAACAATTCATCGAACTCCACACAATGCCTCCAGTGGGTAAAAAAAAGCTTCTGCAGATTGTTTCACCCATGACCTAATTAAGCTTCGGTACGGGTTCCATGTATGCATCAGAGTTATCCGGTGACTGCTGACAGACTGCCAGAGTCTAAGCTCCAGTGCTCTTTCAAAGAGCACCATCGGAGAATTCCAGTGGCTAACTGCAACCCTTCTTTATCTTTGTTTCTCGTGACTTCTCGTTATGACTTCTACTTATGTCTTTGATTTCTGGCATATCTTCTATGATATTCAATGCTGCTCTACAGTCTTCCTTGAGGTGTTGATCACTTGATTCATGTTGCCTTTGTCCAAGCCATCCTTGCATCCAAATGAACTAAATACCTTGTATACTAGCAACCACATTAGTCCATTTTGATCATGTCGTCAATCAACCACCAAAATCATATATGCATGGGTGCTATTTTTCTTACAGAACCATTTGATAATTGTTTCCTTTATTTAAATTTGGAAACATCACCACGGGTTCCACACTGGCCTTCACCGCTGGTTTTTTACGGTAAGTCTGGGCAAAATACCCATTACCCATACCCGAATTATCCGAACCCGAGGTACCCGATCCTAAATTCGGATAGCGATTTTGATTACCCGAAATTAGTTTGGGTAATTCAGGTAATATTCCCAGGTACCCAAACTACCGAACTACCCACATAATTGTTCTTGTTTTTGTATTTATCATGTGTTGTTAGTTGAACACTTTAACTTATCACTTTATCGAATATAATTCTCTCTATTTGAATAACTAACTATAATATATTATTCTCTGCAAATTGCTGTTGAAATTCTATACAAATTGCTGCTGAAATTATGTATAGATCGCTACTGAAATTTAGTGTAGTTTGCTATTTTCTATAAATTCGGATATATAGGGTAATACCTGAACCTGAATTATCGGTTACCCGAATTTACAGGTAGTGTTTTTTCGAGGCTAATATCGGGTAGTAGTTTTCATTACCCGAATTTTGAATTACCCGAAATACCCGAGCCGAAAAAATTGGGTAACCCAAACGCCTAGGCCTATTTGACAGTTCTATCCATGAAGCAATGGTGCTAGTCAAGAAAAAGGATTTGAGCCAATGACTTCCAGTCTCATGTATAGCATTCTTACCATCTCGGCTAAAAACACATATGACTATGGACCCAACACTATTATGTTTTTTCGAGGAAGTCGAGAGGGGTTGCCACCTACTGCAAATCTTAAAATAAACCGCATGTTTATAGCAAGGCTCAAGAAGCAAAAAAAAAAAGTGAAAATTAGGAAGATTACACTATTATGTTAACTTCACATTTACGAATCTTGTATTACATATTTGATATTCTAAACGATTGCAACTGAAAAATAAACTACAAAGCTATAGATCCCATCGAGCACTATAACATGAACGTTGATTTTGTCTCCATCTGAGATTGTTTAATCAGTTTGAGAACTTGTAACGAATATTTGGAAATGTAAACAATCTCAAATAAAAAGTTGCCAATCAAAGTTTTAGATCTCCTGAAACTCTACAACTTTTTCTTAAAAAAAACTTGTCTTTATCAGACTCCATATGAAAAAGCTATGCTTTTTTCGAGTGAACCAATGGGTTTTTACTGCCATTCATAGCCATAGGTTGATGGTAGTACTCCCTCCATTCTCAAATAAATCTATTCCTAAAATCCGTGCTAGTCAAACTTTTTTAAATTTGACTAACTTTACAGAAAAGAGTAACAACATCTATGACATAAAATGAGCACCTTGTGAAAATGTATTCTATGGTAGATCTAATGATATTAACTTGATACCATAAATCTAATGTTTTTTTCTAGAAATTCGGTCAAATTTTAAAAAGTTTGACTTAAGATAACTCTAGGAATCTATTTATTCAGGTAAAGAGGGAGTATCTGGTAGTGAAAACATACAAGGTTGGTTATGCTATCACTGCCATTTGTAGTAGTGTACACCATATGTTAGCATAAACTGTTTTGGGCAATCTCAGGTGCGCCTAAATTGAAAAAGAATGGAAAATCACAGTGCTCAAACTTCTTCTTCTTCTTCTTCTTCTTCTTCTTCTTCATTATTATTATTATTATTATTATTATTATTATTATTATTATTATTATTATTATTATTATTATTATTATTATTGTTGTTGTTGTTGTTGTTGTTGTTGTTGTTGTTGTTGTTGTTATTGTTATTATTGTTAGTATTGTTAGTATTATTGTTAGTATTGTTGTCATTGCTCTTACTATTGTTATTACTATTATTATTACTATTACTACTACTACTACTACTACTACTATTATTATTATTTGGATGGAAGGAATAGATACTTAGAGTTAAATTTTGTACATTGCGTATGTCTTTCTGAAGTGGCATACAAAATTAAAAAATTGAAAATCAAAATATGAGAACTTATAACGAACATTTGGTACTCTAGAAGATCTTAAATCAAAACTTGTTAACTATGTCGTAGATCTCATCGAAAACTACAATTTGGATATAAAGTTTATATGTATTGAATTTCATTAGAAAATTTGACCTATTTATTTGCAAACCACCTATTTATTTGCAAGTCTCCAATTTTATGATGTTATCAACTGTTTTAGAAATATCTCTACTTACATAGACATTTGGCAGCACATGGACGCTTGCTGTTATCGAGCATCCTTGAAAATTAATTTTCAGGGACGGTATATTTCTACAACCATTTGTATGAGCGACTAAAATAACAATTATTTATAACGGATGTCGCAATTTTTATATTGGTTACTGCGTACACCTCTGGGACCCTACTACTTATAGTTAGTACAAATCTGGCAGTGGTTTCTTACTTAAAAACAATGACACGGATTGATGGCCACGCACAACCGCTAACTTCTTGAGCTGTGCTAATAAACCCTTTCGTCTTATTCTAGGGTTTAGGCCATTTTCAACTCAGAGAAACAAGGACCAATGGACAGTATTACCTGAAGTCAATGGCGCTATGGTAGCCCTGGTACTGGTAGGCAGCTAATTGTCTGCGCCATTTGAAGGGAAAGTAGAGTAATCGATTTACTTGGGTAATTGATCCATCAAACCCGACTTGAGAGCGTCTTCCGGGTCCCTCTTAATGGAAGCGAAAGTAACGTACTGATGTTTCAGCTCATCTGCCGGGTACCTCATCTTTGATCAATTCAGGAGTACGATCAACCTGATTGGTCTTGGAACCTATGCGAATGAAGAAGTGCGGCCGTGGAGACGGCGTTAGTGGCATCTAGCAACGTGGTACTCCTGGTATGTAATCTCAAGGAAAATCAGCTTACAAATATTTATATACTCAACTCTCTCCATCCATTTCAAATCATAAGACGTTTTAATTTAACTTTTCTAGATACATTATTTTTTCGATATATCTAGATATATTGTATATCCAAATGCCTAGCGAAAGCTACATATAAAAAAATTTAAAGTAACGTCTTGTAATTTAGAACGGAGGAATTATAAGGTACCGTTAGAGCGCAATGCACCGTTCAGCTTGTTTGAGTAGTACGGAGTAACAAATATATAAAAGAAACTATCTAGACGCCGGCAAAAGGGTATTATAGGCAGTTATTAGCTCAGGGTCTATTTATATCGGCTGAAATTAATTGTTAGCCATAAAGCTTAGTCAGCCAAATATTAGCTACTCCCTCCGTTTTAATTTATACTCCCTCCATCCCTAAATAACTGTCGTTTTAGGTGTGCATGTCGTAAGTTTGACTAGATTGATAGAAAATACGTGCAATATTTGTATCTCCAAACAAATTTATTAAAAACCTAGATTCAAGGATCTTTCCAATGATACTAATCATGTATCATAAAATTTATATTTTTTTAATATATAGTTATTTCTTAGGAAGCGAAAACGACCGATATTTAGGGACAGAGGGAGTAGATCGTTTTGACATTTTTAGATACACATTTTTATTATGTAGTATATAGACATATCGTATATCTACACTGGTAGAGAATCGACCTATAGTCCTGGTTGAAAAACCCCTTTAGACCTTGTCTAGATGTTATCGGATTCACCTCAATCCACATGTGTTCGGGTGGATTGTGGTGAAATTTAGTTCAAGTTCCATTATAATACATGTGGAATTGTGGATTGATGCAAATCCGACTACATCCAAACAAGGCTTTAGTCTCGGTTCCCCAATCAAAACTGCAGATTTGGAACTAAAGGCCTCATCCTTTAATATCGGGTTAGGCAATTGGGACTCAAGGGAATCTCTAGTCTCGATCGGTAACAACAACTAGAACTAAAGGGGCCTCCGGCCCTCATCCGGGGGTGGACACCTTTAATCCTAGTTGGTGTTAGCAACTAGGGCTAAAGGTCTCTTTTTCTTTTTCCTTTCCTACTTTCCTTTTATTTTATGGTTTTTTTTCATTCAATTCCTTTTTTATTCCAAATAAGTTTCCGTATACGTATTCTATGCTACTACTGTACATCCATACATATAAGTTTCCATTCCCGTATGTATATATATTCAAAATGAATGAAACTATACATGTATTTCAAAAGCTTGTATATGAAACTATAGATAAACTAACAAGAGCTTGTATATTACAATGAGATCATTGTCATTCATCATCTAGCGAAGGACATATATGTCCTTCATAGTAGTATTCTCCACCTGTATATACGATCTCCTCAAGAAGAAATCCTGCCATTCGCTCTTGAATTGCTTTGAGGTGTTCCGATGGTAGGAGTTGTTCCTTCATCCATTCAAGCTTTGAATAAAAGAAAAATATGAATATATGAATAGTGTGTGTATATATATATATAAACACAATGATAATAAATAAATTATGAATATAGTTTCTCTAGAGTATTTCTATTGGAACCTGGCAGGCAGTGGATGTGCTCACAAACATAGTATCTACGTAAATTGTTCCCCGGCTTTACACTTTACGAGAAAAATAATTCATCAAATAATAATAAAGCATTGTAATAATGAAACGAATGAAATCAAGATGCGACCTAGTACTTACCGGGAAGTTGTAGACTATACGCAGAGGAGCCTTCCATGCATCACCTTTGTTTTTCGCAATGAACCTTACCCAAGCACTGTCTAAGAAAAGAAATAAATGGAGTTATTCCCTTGATATCAAGAAAATAGAGATAGAGGTATAGTGTGATCACCAAAATTACATTAGGAGAATATCTATCATGTCTTGGTACTTCTCTTTGTCTTTCTTTAATAAATAATCTATGCAATAAATAATCTATCTCGATGTGCAACTAAAGTTTTGCTATGCGTGTTTCTATCTCTACTGTAAAAGAGTTATGCACATTAGGTTCTAATCCTATCAACTAGCCTATCAAACTAAGCTAGGAAAGTAAGCACACAACCAAGGTACATAATATAAATGCGAAAGCTAAAACGGCGATAGAGATGCAAACCCCCGTCGATGACTTCGATATTTTTACTGAGGTATCGAAAAGCTCACGCTTCCCTAAGTCCTCGTCAGAGCCCCTCGTAAGGATGCCCTTACAAGGGTCAAGCTCCTAGTTGGGTAATTCCTTGAAGCACTCGGGCCTTTCCTGTGCGCAAGTGGGTCTTCGAGTTGGCCTCTTCGGGCCACTCCCTGCTGTGTTCACTATCGAGTTTCCGGCCAAACCGCCACGGGCCTCGTTTCCTTTTGGTACACGGTGGTGCCAATACTACAAACGCGGTTGGTGATGTCTCGTAAAAACCACAAGCCCCTCCGATGTACAACAATGGTGTGTAAGTACCGAGTGGTGAGAGGTACGTAAACCTCACTAAAACTAGACCTAAATCTAAAGCAAGCGCTAATGTGGTCTAACTAACCTATGCACTTCGCAAAGCACACCTATGCTAATGACCGAGTATATCACTGAGTACTTTGGTGGTTAGAGCAACTAGAGATGAGCATCAACTCACACAAGTCTTCCATGAGCTCTACACACCCTCAAGTGGCGTTTGGTTCGGTGCCCTTGGGGTCCAACACCCCTGCTCGGTGCGATGCCCTGCTACCCCTCTTTCAATTTGTTTCTTCGTAATCTTCACGTCCAGCTTGCATGGTTTCATCTTGTGTCTGGGACTTTTGCATGTCTTGTAGGTCCTCAACATTGCTTCTAATGTGTTGATTGAGGTGTTGATCACCCGGATTACCACATTGCCTAAGTCCAAGTCCACTTTTGGATCCTTTGAACTATATATATATATATATATAAAAACACTAGCAAATAATGTTAGTTTAAATGGTCTCGTTGATCATCAAACACCAAAATCCAAACTAAATGGTCCAAGGGGTCCATTTTCTTTAAACCTACCTTTGCAATGTCATGCTTTGATCTAACGAAACCCTTACGTGATGAAGTAAGCTCAATGATTGGGAGGTATTGGTGCGGCCGGCAAGACAAAACTAACAAAATCCATTGGATTGGATGGCAGAAAGTGACAAGATTTAAGTCCTTGGGTGGGTTAGGCTTAAGAGACCTTCATGCTTTCAACATGACCATGCAGAGTGGCGTATTCTGACACAACCTGATACACTGTGATCTCAAGTATTAGAAGCTTCCCTCTGGTAGCATTCTTCATATATACTAGTCCTTCGGGCGCGCCCATGCGCGCGGGCCACTGGCCACGGGCTGACCAATGGCGAGACGACAACGTCCTGGGCGCATCAGGGCTCTGACCAGACGACGCCTACGCCCGTCGGTCAACGCAACGAGAACCACCCATCACGACTTGGACGGCCAGCATTCCATTTGCTATCGTGGACAGCCTCAGCGCGCGTGCTGGCCACAACAAATGTAAACTTTAATATATAGGGGGCTATCATACATGTGGCGCAGCATTTTGAAGGGGGTGGAACTAGTGAAATATGGAATAATCACACGTAGGAATGGTTCCATCATACAGAAAGTGACCGATCTGATTAATCCAATTACTGGAAATTGGAATGCACAGTTGATTAATGATGATCTTTTCTTCCAAGAAGATGCATATGCATATACTATTCTATCTACTCCGTTGCATGAAGATATGGAGGATCTGGTGGCATGGCATCCTGATCCCAAAGGTATGTTCTCGGTCAAGAGTGCCTATGCTCTGGCCATCAAACGCCGTGACTCCCTCAACAAATCTGATGCCTCCTCTTCAGCTAGTCAGCAAGGCAACTAGATATGGAAGAAGATCTGGCAGCTAGCTATCACTAATAAAATCAGAATGTTTATGTGGACGCGTCATACTGATTAGTGTAGGCAATTTATTTGGAAGAAGATCTAACAGTTAATTTGGTTTCCTGGACTAAATTTTAGTCCCTATCACGTCAAATGTTGGACACTAATTAGAAATATTAAAAATAGACTAATTATAAAACTAATTGCGATGGAGACTAATTTGTGAGACAAATCTATTAAACCTAATTAGTCTATGATTTGACAACGCGGTGCTACAGTAAAAAAATATGCTAATGATAGATTAATTAGGCTTAATAAATCCATCTCGTAAGTTAGTCTCTATTTGTGTAATTAATTTTATAATTAGCTCACGTTTAGTCTTTTTAATTAGCATCCGAACGTCCAAAGTGACATGGACCAAATTTTAGTCCACGAATCAAACACACCTGCCTGGAAGACCTGGAGCTGGTTGCTTACCTCGGCATGAACCAGGTGATTGTCCAAACTGAGGCACCGAACTTGGCATTGGCACTAAAATCCAATGGCTTTGATCGGGCCGAGCTAGGAGTCATCTTCAGAGAGATCAAGTCAAAAGTAGCTTTTGATTTTAATTGTTGTAACATCTCTAAATGTCATAGGTCGTGTAATCTTGTGGCCGACTGTATCACTCGTTGGTGTATCTTTAGGTGTTGATGACACTAGTTTATGGCTAGATCATCCACCGGACTTTGTAAGAACACTGGTATTGGGCGATTTGGCTGACGGTGAATGTTAAATGGAATTGCGATTAAAAAAAAAAAACTTTCCAAGCCGCCACCCACCTGGTTCTCGACACCCACCAGATTCGCGTCGCCCATCCCGCCGCGTCACTGCGTCCAGGCACCAGCGCCGCCCACGCGGAGCCGGGAGCCGCGCCGCCTGCCGCGGAGCCGGCAGCCATCCGCGCCGCCCGCCACCCGCACCGCCCCGAGGCCCTAGCCACCACGCCAGCAACTTTGACGTCGCCGACTGCTGCACCCAGCCACCAGCCACCAGCAGCGCCGCCCCGAGACACAACGCCACTACGCCGCCGCCGGCCATCCCCCAGGCAACAGCCAACAGCACTGTCGCGCGCAGTCCTTCAGGAAGCAGCCCCCCTCCGCCGCCGTACGGTGCTGCCTCTTTTCTTTTTCTTTTACGATTTCGATTTATTTTTCCATGGATTTGCCCTATTCAGATCCTCAATCAATTTTGCATCTTATATTTTTTCTTTCCGCCCTTGTTGATTGATGCGCTCATCTGACTTGATTTCATTCGCTGTTGCATTTGAACTGCGGTTGGGGGCTTCTTTGTTGTTGCAGCGCCGGACGTCTAGCGGGAGCAACTCTAGTTTCTGGACCACCAACTCTGGCGCCCCTGTCTGGAAGAACAATTGGGCTCCCACAGTCGGTCAGCAAGGTCAGACCATGACCTCAAATTGCCTCGTCCCTCCGTCCTGGTTTCCTTTTCCCCTACACGAATCAGTATGTAGCATATATGTTCTTGATCTGTGCTAGACTTTCTGTAGTGAATTAACTGCTCGCTATTGTGATCCCTGCACCAATATTGCACTATCGAAGCTTGGTTGTAGTAGTGACCTGAGGACTTCTCTTCCAATTCTTTCAAAGCTTGCATCTAGATGTGCTATTGATTGATTTCCAGTGGCTATTTTTGCTGCTCTATATATACAGATTAATTCACCTGTCATATAATTCCGTCAATGAATTTTGCTGCTCTATTTTGCACAAATTTAGGCAACAGAAATTTCCAGTGACTAATTTTGCTATAGCTGCTCTATTTTGCACTGTGATTCGCTGGTTATGGTGTGCTAGCTGTATAGGAAATTTGTTATTATGTCTTTTAGTGTTATATTACTAGCTGTATAGGAATTTTTATTTTGTTTGACTGGAGCAGTTTATGTTATCTTTAAATTTGTAACAGGTTTCTCACTGTGATCTGGTTGGTTGTTGCTGCTTTATTTGCTATATTGTTGTTATGTGGCTGGAGGATTGAGAGGGAGAGGCGAGTGGAGCGACGGCGGCTGACGCGCTACAGTACCCACGGGTACTGTTCATGGCTAGGGCTGCGAGGGTGAGAGAGAGCCGGCCGCGGGGCGTTTGCTCACGGCCGGGCAAGAGGGAAGGGATTTCCTTCTTAATTCTTGCTTGATTAGATCGATAAATCTCCTCTCCTTATATAGAGAGGTTTACTTGACTCCCAAGCAAGGCTTACTTGACCCTTAAGTAAGCGACCCTTATCTCTAATTAACCCTAACATTAATGGGCTATACAGCCAACCCAGGCCCAATAGGCCCCTGACGTACTCTAACAATTGTCAGTTGCCCATCTCGCTTCCCACCCGCTCGTTTCTTCCCCCGCCCTCGCCTCCTCCTGTGGCGACAGCTTCCCTTCCTCAGAACCTTCTAGACGCGGACCGAAGGACCCGGTCGCCAGCCGCAGCATCCGTTAGCGAAGGCGAAGTAGGCAGGCTCGGGTTCTAGGGGCGGCCTTGCTGGCCCGGTATGGACCAGAGGAAGGCCATTTTCCGCGCGAAGCTCCGCGAGACCAAGGAGAAGCAGCAGCGGCGCATTGACCCCGCGCTGGTTAGGTCCTTCACCGACTCTCACTCTCTCTCTCTCTCTCTCTCTCTCTCTCTCGATCTGTGTCTTCGATTTGGTTCTCGATTATCTTTCGGTGTCCTGCCGCTAAGATCATTCAGTGTCTGGGATGCCTGCCGCACCTGTACAAGGTGTAACCATAAGGCATTTGGACGAACAGCCGGCGCGAATTCTGGCTAGTCATGTGCAAGAACTAGCCTTTCTTTTTGTTGTTTTTCTCTAACCAATACACACTACCCCTGAATTACAGTATGACTCTTGGTTCGCTGAATTAATGCTTAGCATTATCATAGGTTTGGACTCTTACATATTACGTAGCTATCCCTATTGTTTTTTCTCCCCAACGTGATATCGAAATTTTAGTTCGAGTGGATTCCAGTTACCAGTATCCTGCATCTGTGCATCATTTAGTTATTCTGCATAGGCTGTCATAGATCTTGAGAGCATAGATGTAAAGACCACAGGTAGTCACCCTGAGTTTTAACTACAAACAGTAAATGTGTTTCAAATTGCACTCGGACTGCTGAGAGAATCAGGATCTTAGTTAAGAAATACTACTATGAACTACGAGACATCAAATTGACATCTTAAAGCTTCATAATCTTGTGCAGGTATAATGAATTTGACCAGCCCATATGCAGAGTATGCAATATTACGCTAAAGCCTGAAGCACTTTGGCCTGCACACCAAGTGTCACGGAAACATCATGAGGTAACAAAGCTTCGCCTGTGTTAATTGATTTACGCTTGTGAGTTGATGTTTTTGGCTACTTGTTAAAAAACCCACCCAACTGAATATTTTGCTGCAGCAATACACAATACATAACTGTGCAATCTTATCCTATATAAAACTAAGTCTTCTCCACTACTTCATTTTTAAAAAGATTAGACAAAGCACTATGTAACAACATATATGATGCTTTTGTTGTTATGATTATTTTTGTTTGTCCGATCTGAAACACTTCTACCATTTAGTTTCTGTTTATTATCAGGTAGCGTACATTTGATCAGAACTGCATGCACATGATTTCTATGTTGACATAATTAGGTAAATATACTTTAATTGCTCCAAGGATAGGCTTATGGTTTATGAAATCACGTTGATATACATTCAAAGTATATTTGCTCTTGAAGTTGAAGGTGCCTTTTTTTTATTACTTCTGAACTGAGCTTGTATTCTGATTACAGGCAAAAGCCGCCACTGCTAAGGCTGCAACAGGTGCGGGATCTAGAGGCAGCATTGCCAAGCAAGAGCAACCATTGGAGTCTCAGAAACAAAAATCTTCCACACTACCTACCAATTTTTTTGATAATCAGGGAACTAAAAGGCAAAGTGATTGTGAGAATATCTAATGACCTCCCTTGCTCCAAATAGTGTAAAATCAACTGGGTCTGTAGTATTGCTCTAGAGGCATTTGCGTATATTATTTTACATGTCATGTTGCTGTTGTGTATATCTGATGGATTATCATTATCATGGAAATAAACATTTCTTATTTTGCTTTTGAGCTTACATTTCATTCCTCCTTTTGTTCTGCCACTCGTCCAGTGTTTGCCTTCCATTATTTTTTTGTCACCTCTATGTACACTTGCTCAGATACCATGTAAAAAAAACTCGGCTTGCGGGGGGAAAGATTGCCCCCACGGCATTGCTCTCAGATACCATATTTCTGTAGAGTTGTGCATTCTAGCCTATTTCAATTGTATTTTCAAATGAATCATCTGTATTAAATTCTCATTTTCATCTTCTCTTATTTAAATCTACCACTACCAATAAACTCTAATGTCCTATTGTCCTTCCTAGCTGTACCTGATAAATCATTAAACCTATCAGTCTGCCACTGTGTTAACTGTTAAATGAAACATGGTGTAGGATTTTAATACACCATGAAGTTGTTTAGAATGTTTACCTACAAGTATAATGTTAGTTATTCTGTTTTTTTCTGTACATTTGTCATGTCAATGTCTAATGCAGATGTGTTTCCTGTATAGCTTTCTACCTGTAAAATGGCTATTTGTTAGGGCCCTTAGTAAACTCAAAAGTTTTGTGAATATCAATGCCCTGATATAACATCTTTGATTTCTAGATACTGGTTCTAAGGGAAGGTCTATGCGCCGTGAAGTTGCTGTTATTCAACCGAAGACAATAGGAGCAAGCATTGATAAATCATCTGTTAGGATGGATCAAATGTCAAAGAAAGGGAGTCAAAGCAATACCAGTGTCAAAGGAATCCTTCCAGGGAATTTTTTTGACTATGGAGAAGAAGATGAAGCTCCAACTCCAGTTCCAAAAGATCTTAGTACATCTCAAAATGTTGCCAGTTCCATTCACACAAAGGTGAAAGGTGTCCCTGATCGCTTCTTTGATCACAACAAAACTGGCAGTGGCATGCAACCCCAATGAACCGAGTTCAGAAACTGCTCAAGCAAAAGGATCGTTGCCTGAAGGTTTCTTTGATAACAAAGATGCAGATCTCCGTGCACGTGGTATCCAACCTCAAAAAGTTGACATGAAGTAAGTTTTAGTGGCCATCTCTTGCCAGGATTATGTTCAGCATTCATGCATAACCATCTTTACCAGACCTACCCATTTGTCATGCATTGTCCTGTTCATTTGGCAATTTTACATTCTGTTGTCATGACTCGTGTATTATGATCATGTCTCTTCGCAGCAGCTGGTCAGCATAGTTTAACAGCATAAATGAGTTTGATTTCTAAACTGGTCATTTTATTGTCATTTCCACGCCCATTTTGTGTTTGTGCATCTGTCAAGTTCAAAATCTGCAGTAATCTACAGTTAGTAAAATGTTATCTGTTGTCTGTACACTGACACTATCATGTCAATTCATTAAAATCTTGTGCAGTGATGCATACAAAGAATTCGAGAAGGAAATTCCGGAGGATTTGCAGGAAGTTGATGACCGCCTTGAAGAAGAGGAGGTTAGGTTAATTTATATTGTACATTATATGCTAACAGTGAAAAAGATATATACCTACCCATTGCCAATGTTTGTTCCAGACTGCTGATACGAGCAAGCTTTTCCTTTTTGCTGTAGATTGATGCTGCTGCTGAGAGGGAGGAGTACTTGACTCTAGAGCAACAGTAAGATACTTCTCCACATCCTGTTAGACTTTGAAAAACATATGTACCAGAGTGAAGGTTTTTACCGTGGGCATCCTTTTATTTCTACACAGGGAGTACAGGCAGCAAGTTGATATGTTGAAGAAGCAGCTATTAGAGTCGAAAGCCGCCCGTAGTGCTAAAGTAAATAGCAAACCTACCGGTATGGACATGGAGTCCAGCACTGACTCATCGAGCGACGAAGACGATGACAGCACAGATTTTTCTGTTGATTGGAGAGCACAGCATTTGAAATGATGGAAACATTTTGCAACTGGTATGAACTACCGTGGAAAGTCAGAATCTTTAGCATCCTGCCATTACCGAGAATTCTTCAGTTTTTTAAATGAAGAAAACACTGTAGTTTTCCATCTTTCGTCTCCCTGTTCCACAGTAGTATTCTGTGTAGCACCCATTGGCAACTTCTTGGTGTAGGATTAAATTCACTGCAATTCGTGACAAGAATGTCGATGGCTTCAGGTGCCACGCTTGTCTTCGAGAACAATTCATCAATGGCCGAGAAGACAACCATCTCTGCCTCCTCGCGGCCGTCCTCAAACTTGCTGTATTTGTACGGGTCAATGTAGTGGCCTACTAGAGGCACGCATGTTTCCTCACCAAGGCCTGAACGCTCGTAAAGACGTGTCACGAAACGTACACTGCGTTCAGTCCACTGACTGACTTGGTGGACGTGCTCGACGGCTGCGGAAGGAACACGGTAGGTATTTGGGGGACGGTAGCAAAGCGTAGTCAACGAGATACACCGCCCGTGGGCGCCGCATGGTGAGTACGATCACTGCTGTGCCCAAGAGGAACCCAATTGAGAGAGAACACGTCTGTGTTCCCGACGGAATGAAGCAGAGTGGTGAACTCATCAGATCTGCTTGCTCCCACGATGATAGCTGCCGTGGCGAATGGCACTGGCATTCTCAGGAGGAAATTGTCTACTATTTTCGCGTAGACTGTTTTGAGGTACGGAAAAGCTCAGCCACAGGCGTCCGTCGTAGCTCCCAGTTCTGCCTCCCTCCTGCCCTGCGAGTGGACTAGCCTCTAAAAGAAAAAAAAAATTCCCTGCTCAGGCTGTGGTATCTTCCTCAGCTGCTCCAAACCCCTCACCGCACCACACCTCCGGCCGACACGCCGCCGTAAGGTCCCGTAGTGGGGCGCTCTCTCTTCCCCGCTCCCCCAGCACGAAGCGTCTGCTCCGGCGTCTATCCCGCGTGGCCAGCCCTTCCTGCGGTGCTCCTTCCCGTGAGGCACCCGACCCCTTCCCTCGCTGCTCCGCGCGCCCGCGCCGCACCACCATCCAGCGCCGCGCCCTCATCCACCTTGCTCGTCGTGGAAGGGGAGGCCTACGTCTGCACTGGGGGGAGGGGGGGCTTGTGCCTGCACCTATGCCCCCATCCACCTCGCGTCGTCGGTAGGAAGGGGAGGCCTGCGCCACCGCAGTTCCCCACCAAATACACCGTGGCTGCCGGCAATGCTGTGTTTTTCAAGTGTTTTTAAGCGTTTTCAGATATGTTGCAAGCCTATATTTTAGTGTTTCAGTTATTTCAGATGTATGTTTCAAGTGTTTCATACAGATGTTGCAAAATTAGATCGGGATGATGCACATGTTATAATGGCTATACACATATGTTTTAAGTGTATGTTCCAAATGTTTCATCTGTTCATGAATGTTATAAGTGTTTTATCTGCATATTGTAAAAGTATATCTGGATGTTGCATATATATGCATGTTGCAAGCATATGTTTCAAGTATTTTTAGATGTTTTATACGTATGTTTGTAAGTGTTTCATATGGATGTTGCATATGTTTGCAATTGTTTTCAAATATTTTTCATGCGTTTTCGCAAGTGTTTTAGACGCTTGTTTGAAGTGTTTATTTGTTCTCTATGTATGTTGTAACTGTTGCATCTAAATGTTTTAAAAGTAGATCGAGGTGTTGCACATGAAATACGCGTAAGAAGCGGTCGACGGCGTGGATGACGTTCGGGGCGGCGCGGGCCCATTGTTGATACGCTCGCTCATGAGCCCGACGCGCTAGGCGCTCGCTCGCTCCCTGTGTGGACAGCGTCCGGACCCTAGCATTCGGATCGGGCGTCCGAGCGCCAGCAAGTAACGCCAATTGGTGATGAACTCATTGGGGTATGCGTTTCGCGCGCAGAAATGTGTAGAGCAGGTGAAGATGGGGAGGAGGGATCACTCTGCGGCCGCATTTAAATGTGCAGACCCCTGGGCTACCTGGTCATGTGTATGTGCAACTGACAGCCAACTAATAACCAACAACAGTTATGAAGTTGCTTCCGTTGCTTGCCACCCATTTGTGTATCAAGGAATTGTCCTACAGGTCATTGCTTCGTCGCATGCAATTCATGTTACCTGTGCATTCATTGGATAGAGCGATGCCCATTGTTGGATTTCTTTGTTGTGTCACGAACTCAGGATACTGTGTCTTCGTTAAACTGGTATGGTATATGGTCTTGCTAGAGGTCAAATTTCTAATCACATTAACCAAATATTATCTGAGTTCCGTGGTGATTTATAGAGATTTGGCCAGATAATGTCAAGATCAGCCGTTTAATTTATATCCAACGCTAAATTGTAGGTTAGCTCAAGTGAGCATACAAAAACAGCTGTGCTTTTTTACATTCTCTTTGAGGGGGAAATTGTTTAGTTTTATAGTTGTATATACAGCTATAGTGGGCACATGAAAAACATGTCAGCTTTGAGGTACATATTTATATATTAATTGCTAGAATAAAGTTACAACCACGTTAAGCCACATCCAAATCTTGCAGCCATTCGACACTAGTACACAGAACATTAGTACAGGTGGTTTCTAAGTGTGAAACACCTGTGAAAATTACGAACTTCACAGGCATCTTCTAGAGAACTGCCAGTGTAATAAGAAAATCATTTGTGTAAATGCATTTATACTTGCGGTTAGATACCACCTCAGTGAATGCATTTACACTGGAGGTTAGTTCAAGAAAAATGCTTGTGCAAATGCATTTCCACAGGCAGTTCATGTAAATTTGCACTGCTTAGTAACATAAACCGCTAGTGAACTATTTTTTAAAATTTAAATGTTCGCGCCATATATTTCTCGCCAGAGACAATTATATTTCAAAATTTAAATGAACCCAAACATACATCACTGGCAATTATATTTCCATGCATGACAAAAACAAAATTTCCTTCATTCTACCATAGTCATCAACGCAAGTATATACATCAAACATAGCATACATATATATACATCAATTTTTTCAACTCATAAGTTCCATGAATTCTCTAACAGTCATCTTTGTTTAGTTCTAGCCTAGAAAAATCTTTGAGATCTTGATCTTGGTACTGCTGTGCCAAGTGTTAACTTATAATTTCCATGAATTCTCTAATAATCATCTTTGTTTAGTTGTAGTCTAGAAAAAAATCAACAAGATCTCAGTACTCTGGCCGTGCTAACTCAGAGATAACATCGTGATATTTCTCTTCAAAGTGAATGATTTAACAAATGATGAACCGGCACATGTCCTCGCATATGTTCATGATGCCTTTATCTTTAAGGCTTTTCTGCATTGGCTGGCAATGATATACCTGCAATGAAAGTTTATAGTCATCACATATTTAGAAGTGACCAATGCATTTGCAACACTAATGACAAAACTTCACATATGACTATTACTTACTTTGCTAGAGTTTGTGATGCATCGTCCATTTTGTTTGAGAAACTCGCACATGCAGTACCCACCGAGGACCGACCTAGGTGGTTTCTTCTGGCACTATATAACAGGCAAGTTGTTATTTAGTTTCTATATTTACATATATACTAGACATGTATGGCATTTATTTAAAATTCACCGGCCATTTGTTCTTTACAGACAACGGCTTTGATTTTAATTTTGTATCCTATTTTCACCCATGAACTTATTCCACTTATATGCCCTGCAGAGCTCGAATAAAATCACCAAGTCATTTCCAAACTCTCAACGATAATATGGAAATGTTAAAAAGTACGCATGCATATCTCGACTTACTGTTCTATAAGTGTCAAGAATTTTTCATACGTGCTGATTGGGTAATCTAGGGAGTCAAGGACCAACAACCTTTTGATGACAATCTAACATAGGGGTGTTTTGAGTCCCTGTGTTAAGGGCACGACAGTCCGACTAACAACCAGGGGCTCAGGGGCTACACCCATGGTTGGTATTTCTTAATGTATGCGAAAGAATCCGTAAGCGCACGGATATACCGTCGTAGCACTTCACCCGAAAGTATTTAGGATATCGTATTTTCCCATAGGAATGGTGGTGTAAAAGTCTCTTAAACTAGTTCACTTAAGAAAACAAGGGGACTGATAGCTCGGGTGGTGAGGTTTTATAAGGATAGAGATTCTAAGTTAAGATAGCTTTGGTTACTAAAGACTTACTTTGGGCACCGGCTTACACTTGGTCTGCCAAGTGCCTCTAGCTTGTAGCTCTACATCAAACCTGAACGTGGGGGATTACAAAGGACGAATAGGGCTCTCACCACCTGTCGCTTACCCCTCAACCGCGGAGAACGAGGCAAACAAAAGTAACTTCTAGCATAGACACCACGTCTACACTATTGGTAACTACTCTAGAGTTGGCCAGAAACTTCCGTCTCTATCAGGAGTCCTCTACTAGAGTATTCGTCACAAGAACGAACGACGAACCCGCAAGAATATAGTAAACAAAACTAACTCAAATAGAAACTCACCACCAAAGATGAACATGAACCTTATACTCCAAGTAGTACTTGGTTCATTGAGGTACAAGTGTAGAAGAAGCCGATAGCTCTGGCACTCCTTCCGCCAGTTGTACAAGGGTCGCCAAGTACAAAAGTGGAGGTAGCCGACAACTCCGGTACTTCTCCAACTCTTTGCTCACTCACTTCCTATTCTAATTCAAGCTAGAAGCTAAGGTAGGAATGTAGCTCTTCTTCTCTTGTTCACTTGTGTAGTGTGTTGTGAGGGGGGCACCTCCCTTCTTTTTATAGCTTGAGTAGTGTCACATCCGGCCCAATTTGGAATTTGGCCCGTAGTGGCCCATGTGCATGTTAATGAGATATTGTGGGGGGTTTCGTCTCTCCTTGGTTGTTAAGGGTGGGTTAGACCAACATATAAGGCTTCTAGAGTTCATCCCACCATCCTCGGGTTAATCCTTTTACGCGAAGCGAGGATGAAAGCGTAAGTAGGATAGTGGTAGGTGTGGTTCGCTCAGTGTGAGAGTGGATATGAGCCATTTGGACTCTAGGGCATTACAAATGGTATTAGAGCCGACCTTCGTGGCCATGGGCGCGCGTGGGTCAGGGGCGCGGACATGGGGATCATTGCGCGTGTAGCCCTATGGGGTGCACGACATGGCACATGTGTCGGCACTGGACGCATGGTTGCGTGTGCTAAGAGGGAACGTTCCTGATCGTCATTTGCCCGATTATGGGTGTGTTGGGCCGATGAGGATGTCGGGCCCTTTGAGGGGGTGTATGTCACATCCGACCCAATTTGGAATTTGGCCCGTAGTGGCCCATGTGCATATTAATGCGATATTGTTGGGGGTTTAGTCCCACCTTAGTTGTTAAGGGTGGGTTAGACCAACATATAAGGCTTCTAGAGTCCATCCCACCATCCCCGGGTTAATCCTTTTACACAAAGCGAGGACAAAAGTGTAAGTGGGATAGTGGTAGGTGTGGTTCACTCAGCGTGTAGAGTGGATCTGGGCTGTTTGGACTCTAGGGCATTACAAGTAGGGCGGTGTTGCGGGGTCAGAACCACGACAAGGATAGTTGTTCGAGGCGGTGTCAGAGTACAGGTCTCCAGTGGCTCGGGTGGACTCAAGAACACAAGAATCATAGAGAGAACGCAATGATTTATCCTAGTTCAGGCCAATCGATGCCCTACGTCCAGTAGCTGATGATCCTTATACTCAAAAGCACCCAAAATTGAGGGTTACAACAGAGTGTAGAGAGAGATTTGGTAGGGGGTTAGCTCGGTGCTAATCCTAAGGTTGCCTCTCCGCCAGTGGAGTCTTCCCCTCATCGAAGAGGAGGAAGACGATGGGATGAGGTGGAGGAGCTCTCGGTGCCCCTCCCCTGGGTTGCTCTGCTCTCGGTGCTGAGCAGGAGCGGATCAAATGGAATGGAATGTCTTGGGTTCCTCTCCCCTTCCCCTAGGTCTGACCTTATCCCTTATATAATGAGATAGGTCGGGTACATGGCAGTTTGGGGAGATGAGTCTACGGTCTACATGCACCGGAGTCTAGGAGGGTCTTGCAGCGGTGCTCTGTGGACCGTGGCGGTGTTGTAGAGCCAAAGAAGCCTTGGGCGTCGTCCGGCTGCTCTGTCCTAACACTCTACGTGTTAGGCTGTGTTGGCTTGGACCAGCCTCCCAGGTGGACCTTCTGGAGTCTTCTTGGTGAAGGAGGTTGGCTCTAGGGGCTAACGCGTGGGCCTAGGAGCCACCCAATCCCTAGAGGCCGTGGAAAGCTTGTCTTCTTATGTCATGCCCCATGCGTGACCCTATCACTAAAGTGGTTGGCAAGGCCATGTCTGGAGCGTGGCATCTGGGAGCCCCCGAGCCTCGATGGCTCGGGGCTTGTCTTCTTGCACCTAGGCCTTGCCTGGCATTGTAGGCTGGGTAGGAGCCAAGGCCCGAGCTCTGGCATGTCGTCGATCGGGAGCCCAAGGCCCGGGCGAGCCCCCAAGCCCTGTGGGGGGGGGGGCTGCACCATGCCTAGGCTCGGTCAGGTTTCTTCGTCGGAGGGTGTGTGTGAGCGTACCCGATGGGTATAGCCCCTGGGTGATCCTGGAGGGGTCAGTCGGGGGGTCCTTCGGTTGGGAACCATTGATCCTGAGGCTTAACATACCCATATGTTAGGATCTCATAAGACGGTTTGGGTGGAATATTTTGGGGAGATCTTGCACAAACTGCCCTCCCGGTCATTGATGTGACTACCCTGTCGATGGTGGGCTGGGGTTGTAGAGCCAGGGGGACGACTACCCCTTGGGTGTGCCCGCCCCCTGGTGGCATCTCCCTGCAACCAACTTTGGTTGGTGGGCCTCTTGATGGGACTAGGTCACTTCCCTGCGTGAGTGAGGCCCAGCTCTTGCCTAGTGATGGCCTTTGTCTATTGTTGTTTGGCCCAGGTATGATTTCTAGATCTCCTCTTGTATATGTTTTGTGCCCTTTTTGATGTATTTCCTTGTGTGTCCTTTATAAATGAGTGAAGTACCAAAACTCATGGAAATCATTAGTTACAAGCCCTATTTCTATTTATTTTTATATAATGTTGGCGATAAAAGTATGAGTTAAGGACCGCCAACACCTATCGGGTGTTGTCGCGTGCACCCACTCATAGGAAAAGGATGGCTCAGTGGCCCACAAATGGACCTCTAAAAGCCCTAGTTTGGTTTTGGATAATTGAGGAAACCTATGCATTAACCTTTGTCTTGAGTTGTGAAATAAGCTAAGTTGGTGCAATCCAAGTGTGGAGCATGGTGTCACTCAAGTGATGGTGATGATCACATGAAATGAAGATGGCCACATGTGATGATGATCAAGTGCTCAACTTGGAAAAGAAGAAAGAGAGAAACAAAACCCTATGGAGATCAAGACAAAGGTATAAATAGAAGTTTTGTTTCGGTGATCAAGACACTATAGAGAGTGTGATCATGTTTAGGGTAGATGGCCATACTATTAAGAGGGGATCTCAACTAGACAATTCGGTCATCTAGTGCCACTAGGTGTTGAACTTCATGCATTGCATTTAGGCCTAGTGCACATCGGAGAGCAAGTGAAAAATATTTATCAAAAATGTTTTTAAGAAATGCTAACTTGGCTCTAACATGTTTTGAGAAAACACTTTGAGAGTTAGCATCACTTGCAGGAAGTAGCTCGAGTTGCCATGGATCGAATCGCGAAAAAGTTTATAACTCGGAGAGCTAGTGGAGGTGCCTGGGTGGCACCACCACCCCTGTGGCGGTGCCCACCTGGGCTCAGCCAAGAGCAGTTGTTTGAGAGGTGGCACCGGTGTGTCCGATGTACACCGCCAGGTGTAGGGTGGTGCACCGCCATGGGCACCACCGCCCTTGTCCGGTGCCACCGCCGCTTTCCACCAGAGAGCGACCGAAGCTGGGATGGTCACCGCCATGGTCACCGCCATGGTGACGGCGGTGCACCGCCTCTTTTTTCTAGAGGGGAGGGAAATCGGGAGGCTCAGTTGGGTGGTCACCACCACCCCCATGGCGGTGCCACCGCCACCCTATTCAGTGCCCCAATATCTAGTTTGTAGCCATTAAAATTCGACCATTGGGGAGGTCACCGCCCTGTCCGATGTCAGGCACTGGCCTGTTCGGTGAGCTCATAGAAACTGCTCCAAGGGGTATAACGACTCTATTTGCTTGTGTGGCTAGAAATAGAGTATGTGGACGGTCTTGGCCACTCTCTTGGCACTTCATACACTTGTGCACACCCTTTGGGAGCTGAGCAAACACAATCCACTCACTTACACATTTGATTTCATCATTTGAGTGAGATTGGTGAGCCTCTAGTGCATTGCATTGAGTTGCATCATCTTGTGGCACTAGTTGGGTGATTTGGCCTGGTTGTGAGCTTGTTACTCTTGGTGTTTGCCGACACCTAGACATACTGGTGATTGGAGGATGATTGAGCAGAGTTGGTGATTGTCTCTATCCTCGATCGGTTGCTTGTGAGGGTTCTTGACCTTCTCTCGCTGAAGAGACAAAAGGTACTCTATTGGATTGCTCATGTCATTGAGCTACCTCACTTGTGGGTAGGTTCTTGGGGCGCTATTTGTTGGCTAGGTGTGTGATACCTATTAGCCGCCGAACCACCAAGTGTTGGTCGACACATCAGAGACTAGCGTGTCGACAAGCGCGTGAATCTCGGGAGAAAAATCTTGTGTCTCTTATGTGATTGGAATTCTCCTATTGATTTGATTGTCTTCACATTGTGATTGGTTCTTTCCTCAACGCGATGGTATAATCACCCTACTCACTCCCTTATCTTTCTTGCAAACTAGTTGCCAAGCTCTTTAGTATAGTTAGTCTTTGAGAGCATGTTAGTTTGGTTAGTGTGGCTCTTTAGTTAGCCTTTGAGAACACACTAGCTTAGTGAGTAGTGACTTAGCTCTTGTGTGTGCCTAGTGATCATAGCAACTAGAATTATTGGGATAGGTGGCTTGTAACCCTTGTAGAGCTAGAGCAAAATTGTATTATGCCGTTTGTTGTACTAATCAATTGCTCTAGTGCTTTGTAGAGTTTTAAATAGGCTATTCACCCCCTCTAGCCATATTAGGACCTTTCAAGTGGTATCAGAGTCATGGTCACCACTTGATTGAAGGCTTAACAACCTCGGTGTCAAAAGATGGCTCAAGTTGTGTTTAACCATGTGGGGGGGAGGGCAAACCACCATTCTTTGATGGTACATGCTATGACTATTGGAAGAGAAAGATGAAGATGTATCTTAGTTCAATCAATGATCAAGTGTGGGATGTGACCGAGAGTGATTATGCTATTATTGATCCCACCAATCTCACCAACCAAGACAACGCCAACAAGCAATGCAATACAATGGCTCTCAACACCATCTACAATGCCATTGATTCCAAGGTGTTTGAGCAAATCAAGGATTATGAAAGAGCTAGTGAGGTGTGGAAGAGATTGGAAGAAACATATGAGGGCACACCGGTGGTGAAGAGTGCCAAGCTATACATCCTCAAGGACAAGTTGACAAGCTTTAAGATAAAGGATGATGAGAGCATTCTGGAGATGTTCCATCGATTGCAAGTGATTGTCAATGACTTGAAGGCTTTATGTGAAAAGATCAATATGATTATGTGTCTCATCGGTTCTTGATGTGCTTACCTCCAAGATTTGAGATGTTGAGAATGCTTATCATAAGAGGAGGATTGAAGCAACTAACCCCTAACCAAGTACTAGGTGATGTCATGACACAAGAGACATACCATGTGGAAAGAGTGGGGGTTGACAAAGATGATAAGAAGGAAGATGAATACAAGAAGAAGAAAAGTGTAGCATTTAAGGCTAGCTCATCATCCAAGAACAAGGGCAAGTGAAAGAAAGAAGAACAAAGTGATGATAAAGATGCTAGTGACATTGATGATGAGGCCTTGGCTCTCTTTGTGTGCAAGTTTGGAAGATTCATGAAGAAGAAGGGCTATGGTGCAAGAAAGAGAAGAGACAACAACAAGAGCAAATACTATGAGAAGATGCTACAAGTGCAAGGGCAAGGATCACGTTGTAGCAGATTGTCCCTACAATAGTGATAATGATGAGGATGAGAAGGAGGAGAAGAAAAAGAAAGAGAAGGAGAAGAAAATGACCTTCCAAAAGAAGAAGAAGGGTGATGGCTATGTGGTGACATGGGATAGTGATGCATCATCCGAGGAGAGTGATTCTAGTGATTATGACAAGAAGTCCAAGAAGAAGACACTTGCAAGCATAGCCATCAACAATAAGTCATCCATCTTCGACACTCTATCAACTTGCCTCAGGGCAAAGCCTACCAAGGTAAAATATGATGTGAGTAATAATGATGCTTGTGAAAGTGATGATTGTAGGAGTGATGATGATGAGGAGGAGTACACCAAGGAGGAGCTCATGGACATATTGGAGCAAGTTCACACTTGCTTTGAGATGAAGAGAAAGGAGTGCAAAGAATTATGCAAGAAGATCAAATCTCTTGAGCAATCCTTTGATGAGCTCAATGCTTCTCATGAGAGTCTAATGAAAGACCATGAGGAGCTTGGCAAAGCTCACTCTAAGCTTGAAAAAGCTCACTCCTCTCTCCTTGAGCAAGTCAAGAAGGAGGAAGCTAAGAAGGAGCAAGTGACTGTGTCATGTGATGTGGGATGAACATGCGATATTCTTGATGAATCTTTTTATAAACCCATTGTTGTTGCTCCCACTAACCCTTCTTGTAGCACTACCACTTCTACTTCACCTTTGAGTGATGGTTTCACTTGTGATGCCTCACTAATGGTGGAAAATAAGACCCTCAAGAAGGAGGTGAATGAGCTCACTCGTGCCTTAGGCAATGCCTATGGTGGAGATGCCCGCTTGCTAAAGTGCTTGGGTAGCCAAAGGTTTTCTCTCAACAAAGTGGGATTGGGCTATACCCCCAAGAAAGGCAAGGCGACCTTTGTCACTCACAAGACTAGTTTTGTGAAGGGCAATGGTCAGTTTTGTAATAGATGCAAGCAAGTTGGGCATATAGAGCAAGATTGCAAAAACAAGAACAAGCATGCTAATGTATCCTCAATTAAGTATTATTCTTGTTATTTGCTTACCAAGGGTGTCAACGGTGTGCATGCTAAGTTTATTGGTGCACCAATTGTGGGCTCAAAGAAGAAAGCCATTTGGGTGCCAAAGAGCTTAGTAACTAACCTTCAAGAACCCAAGTAAGTTTGGGTACCTAAAAAGAATTGATCTTCTTTTGTAGGTCAATTAAAAAGACAGAGGAAGGCATTAGGTGCTTGATAGTGGATGCACACAACACATGACCGGTGATTCAAGAATGTTCAATTCAATCAACACAAGTGATAGCAATGGGCTTGAGAGTATCACATTTGGTGACATTGGCAAAGGCAAGGTCAAAGGGCTTGGTAAGATTGCAATATCTAATGACTTGAGCATTTCCAATATGCTACTAGTAGAGAGCTTGAACTTCAACCTTTTGTCGGTAGCTTAATTGTGTGATCTTGGTTTCAAGTGCATATTTGGTGTGGATGATGTAGAGATCATAAGTGTAGATGGCTCTAACTTGATATTCAAAGGATTTAGATATGAGAATCTATACTTAGTTGATTTCAATACTAGAGAAGCTCCATTTTCAACATGTTTGCTCACTAAGTCTAGCATGGATTAGTTATGATATAGAAGGCTTGGTCATGTTGGAATGAAACAATTGAACAAATTGATTAAGCATGATCTAGTAAGGGGCTTGAAAGATGCCATATTTGAGAAGGATAAGCTATGTAGTGCATCTCAAGCCAAAAAGCAAGTTGGTAATACACATCCCAAGAAGAGCATGATGAGAAGGCATTTGAGTTATTGCACATGGACTTGTTTGCACCAACCACATACACTAGCATTGGCAGAAATAAATATGGATTTGTGATAGTGGATGATCTTACTAGATACACTTGGGTGTTCTTTCTTATTGATAAGAGTGATGTATTTGCATCCTTCAAGACATTCATCAAGAGAATACACAGTGAGTTTGAAACAACCATCAAGAAAGTGAGAAGTGACAATGGAAGTGAATTCATGAATACAAGAGTTGATGAGCTATGTGATGAGTTTAGAATTAGGCATCAATTCTCGGCCAAGTACACTCCACAATCAAATGGCCTAGTTGAGAGGAAGAATAGAACTTTGATTGACATGGCAAGATCAATGTTGAGTGAGTACAATGTTAGTCATTCATTTTGGGCTGAAGCAATCAACATGGCTTGCTACTATAGGAACTGTCTCTATTGTCACCCAATGATGGAGAAGACACCATATGAGCTCTTGAATGGAAGAAAGCCCAATATTGCATATTTTTGGGTTTTTGGTTGCAAATGCTACATATTGAAGAAAGGCACTAGATTGAGTAAATTTGAGAAGAAATGTGATAAAGGATTCTTGCTTGGTTACTTCACTACTAGCAAAGCTTATAGAGTTTGAAAATTGGCTAGTGGTACTCTTGAGGAGGTTCATGATGTGGAATTTGATGAAACCAATGGTTCCCAAGAGGAAGATGAGAATCTAGATGATGTGAGAGGCACTCAATTGGTCAATGCAATGAAGAACATGGACATTGGTGATATATGGCCTAGAGAGGTGATTGAAGTTGAAGATAACAAGAATCAAGTGCTCTCTAACTCAAATGTGCTAGCTAGTGGTTCTCGTTATCAAAATCAAGCTAGTACAAGTGATCACAAAGTGCAAGATCAACAAGTGGCTAGTTCATCATCTCAACCAAATGACCAACAAAGTGCAAGCAATCAAGTTCAAGTGCTCCAACCAACCAATGTTGCAAGAGATCTTCCTTTGGACTGTATTATTGGTGATACTTCAAGAGGTGTGCAAACAAGATCAAGATTGGCATCATTTTGTGAGCATTTCTCATTTATGTCATCCATTGAACCAAAAAACATAGATGAAGCTTTGTTGGATGTTGATTGGGTGAATGCTATGCATGAAGAGCTAAACAACTTCACAAGAAATCAAGTATGAGAATTAGTTGAGAGGCCTAAGGATCATAATGTGATTGGAACCAAATGGGTCTTTAGGAACAAGTAAGATTAAGAGGGGATAATTATAAGGAACAAAGCAATATTAGTGGCTCAATGATACACTGAAGTTAAAGGTCTTGACTTTGGAGAAACATATGCCCCGGTTGCAAGATTAGAAGCAATTAGGATATTGTTAGCTTATGCTTGTGCCCACAACATGAAGTTGTACCAAATGGATATGAAGAGTGTATTTCTCAATGGGTACATCAATGAGGTAGAGTATGTTGAACAACCTCCCAGTTTTGAAGATTACAAGAAACCCAACCATGTCTACAAGTTGAAAAAGGCTTTGTATGGATTGAAACAAGCACCAAGAGCATGGTATGAGAGGTTGAGGGATTTCCGACTCTCTAAGGGGTTTAAGATGGGCAAGGTTGACACCACTCTGTTCACCAAGAAGATAGGTAATGACTTATTTGTGTTGTAAATCTATGTTGATGATATTATCTTTGGATCAACCAATCAAGACTTTTGTGAGGAGTTTGGAAAGATGATGGCAAATGAATTTGAGATGTCCATGATTGGAGAGCTTAGTTACTTCCTTGGCCTTCAAATCAAGCAAATGAACAATGGCACATTCATGAGTCAAGGCAAGTACATCAAGGACATGATCAAGAAGTTTGGAATGGATGATGTTAAAGCTATTAGTACACCAATAGGAAGAAATGAAAACTTGGATAGTGATGTTAGTGGCAACATGGAGGATCAAAAAATGTATCAGTCTATGATTTGAAGCCTACTCTATGTGACCGCATCAAGGTCGGATGTGATGTTTAGTGTATGCATGTGTGGAAGATTTCAAGCCTCACCAAGAGAGAGTCATTTGAAGGCAACCATGAGAATATTGAGGTACTTGAAACATACACAAAATGTTGGATTGTGGTATCCCAAAGGAGCAAGATTTGAATTGATTGGATATTCGGACTCTGATTATGCGGGATGCAAAGTTAAGAGGAAGAGCACATCGGGCACATGTCAACTATTAGGAAGATCACTTGTGTCTTGGTCATCAAAGAAGCAAAATAGTGTAGCACTTTGAATCGCCGAAGCAGAGTACATTTTGGCTGGTAGTTGTTGTGCTCAATTACTTTGGATGAAGGCTACTTTGAGTGACTTTGGAATCAAATTCAAACAAGTGCCATTGCTATGTGACAATGAGAGTGCTGTGAAGCTCACCAACAACCCGGTTCAACATTCAAGAATAAAGCACATAGATGTCCGCCATCATTTCATTAGAGATCACCAACAAAAAGGGGATATTTGCATTGAGAGTGTGAGCACCGATGATCAACTTGCCGATATTTTCACCAAGCCACTTGATGAGAAGAGGTTTTGCAAGCTAAGGAATGAATTGAACATACTTGACTTCTCCAATATGTGTTGATGCACCAGCATTATATGACATGCCTCTCCTTCAAGTAAAGCAAGGCAAAATTGATTGACATGTTATTCATACATTGCTAAGGACTTGTTTAGTGCATCTAGTCATTCCTCACATGTCTTAGGCTCATTCATGAAAATCAAATGGGTTTGATGCTTGTGTGGTACCACTATTGCTTCTATGATTGAAATAATCTAGTGGTAGGATATGACATGTTTGTGGGCTTCTGAACCTAGCGTTTAATCTAGGAAATGAGCTATAAGTGTTTAACTCAACGTGGTTAAGATAACCCTTGAAATAAGGTGTGAAGAAGCTTGCCCTTAAATTAAACCGAGTTAAATATATTTTGCAAGTGATCTAGATTGAATCAAATATGGGAAAATGATCCTCACTTTACATGGTTTCTGTAACACCTCTGGTGTTTTAAACCCTAAAATATGCCATGTCATCATATGCATAGCAGCTCATTTTTTTGTTAGTGAAAATTTTGATATGCATTCACTAAAACAAGTTTATGTTTATGATGATATGTGTTGACTAGTATGGATGAATCAATTTCAAAAAAAATTATGTTGAATTGGATTTCCGAAAACCCTAATTTCCAGCATTTAATTCTACCCTAGAAAACCTAATTCAAAATCTAAGCACATTTTGGAGTTAAGCCTACAAGCAAAAGTGTAGAGCTTGTCATTTTGAACAAAGTTGCGTTTTGGAGTTTTTAAAGTTGTTATATAAAATTTTAAGTAATTTGATAAGGGGTAAATTCTTAACGTGTCCCCTTTTGATTTTAAACTTGCATTTCTAAATATAGACATAATTTGGGTATGGTTATTAAAGCAAAGTTGTAGAACTATTAAATTGGAACAACTTTTATTTTTGGAGATTTTTGAGTTGCCATACAAATTTGGGAGTAATTTGAAAAATGGATCGAGTGGCAATTCGGTAATTTCCTTCAACAGTACCCGCGGGAGACACCTCACCGTCGGTGATATTCCATGGCGTTCCAGTCGTGCCCATGGCCATCTCCGGCTCCACGCTGGCATGGGAAGGCTCTTGCGTGGCTTCTCCTTGATTCTTGGCTGCGCTATATAGCCTAAGCAGTCGCCGTTCTTCTCCGTTTTCCCTGCTCTTTTTTTTTTCCGCCGCCGCCGTGCTGCTCCGTCGAGCTCGCACCGTTGCCGTAGCGCATACCCAGTCTCAACAAAGCCTATCACAGCTCCGCCTACTCCTTGTGAACACAGCTGACCTGTTCTAGGTGCCTGATTTCGCCGTGAAACACTGCGCGCCGTCGTTCTTCCTCGTGGCCGGCCGCATCGCCGTCGACCTTGCGCCGTCGTGGTCAGCGCTCTACGGTCCCTTCCTGCCCTTGCTGAGCATACCTTCCGCTTCTCCATGTTGCCGTGATGCTTTGTGCCTTGTTGCTTGATCATTTCATCCACCGCAGCCACCGAAACACCATCGTCGATGCCTATGGAGCCGCCGTGTCTGCCTTGATCGATGATGAGCTCCTCTGCTGCTCCTCCGGTTCGGCCATCTGCTCCAGTGTGTTTGGGGTGAGCTGCTGTTTCTTCCCAAGCATTTTGTTTAACCGCTACCGGCCTCCCTTCGCCGGCGTATCGTAGCCGCACTGCCGTGTCCGCCATGGCCGGCGTCGAGCTCGGTTTGAGCTGTGACTGGTGCAATTCATGCCACCAATGGGTGTGCCTTATCGTGGTGATCACGCCGGTACCTTGGTCGTGGCCAGAAACCTCACCGGCGGCGAGAAATCGCCGGTCAGAGCGCGGTCGTCGCTGCTGTGCGTGGGAGTTCTGCGCTGACGAGTGGGATCCCGATGTCAGCGACAGTTTCAGTGAAAATGGATTTTTCTTTTTAGCAGAATTGTTTAAATAGTGTTGTGTTTTGTTATTTTTGTGTAGAATTAATTAGAGCTCCAAAAATTTTGAAAATTTTTGGTGTAGCCTCTTCATGATGTCCTCTATGTAGGAAAAATATGAAACCATGAAAATTAATAGATTTTGGATGCTTAAAAATTAGCTCTTTTAATTAATAAATGCTTGTTCTATGATTTTTCTAGGCTTAAATAATTATCCAAAAATTATGAAAATTGTTTTGCCACTTAGTTATCATGTGATGAGTCTTCACAAAAATTTTGAGCTCATTTGGAGATGGTTGATTTATTTCATAATTTTGAATTAAATAATTAATTCATAAAAACAAATAGTGAACCTTAATAACTTAGGTTTTGTTTGAATTTTGGATTGAGTAATGACCTTGGGTCATTAGTATAAAATAATTCTTGGTACTTAAAGTAAGTGTTTGGGTCTATGAAAAAGTTTAGTTAGTTGTTGACTAGTAACTGTACCGCGAAGGAAAGTTTTATTCAAGTTACTGACTTTTGCATCCATCGTCAATCATCATGTTTTATATCTCGCATCATATTAAACATGGCATTGTTACTTTGTGTAGTGAATGAAAGTGATAACGTGGTAGTCAATCAAGTTGTTGAGGGAGTTAATCCATCTGTTGAGGTCGGGTTTGATATCTGTGGAACGACTCCGGAACCTGACTTTTTCGAGAATCAAGGCAAGCCCCGGATGCATTTAAACCTACCTTGTGTTTTACAAATTTATATCGCTTTTGCTTTTGTATACTGTATTAAGTGATTAGAGTTGAGTGAAAACCTAATTGGTGCATTACCAACCTTGTTCTTCCATATCAACCTTGTTAATCGCTTCAATTCGAGAATGTCTATTTATGCTTAGTCATGCTTAGACCGGTAGAAGTCGGGTGATTACTTGTCACCTGCGAGATTAAATGAATTCATGGAGACAATTGGTTATTTATGTTATCATAAGATATGGTCATGTGGAGTAATAAATCTAGACCGGGCGGACTCGGTGTGTGAGAGCCACAAGGCATGGAGGTCTTGTGAGAGGGTTCTTTCCGCCTATGTCGATTAAGAACCATCCGTTGTTGAATTGCATGAGGTGAGACTTTGTAGTACTGGTCACATACTCTGGTAAGCCTTAACTCGGCTATTCTATTATGAGAATGGCTACTCGCGCACTAGGAGTGGAGAGATGGCGAGAATAGCGTGTACCCACGTGGTAATGGGCTGGATTGGTGGAGTACTGTATTCTCGGGTGGCGCAGACCCATTCTTGTTTTAGAGGACCTAAGGGTAGGTTGGTATATGTAGGTTAGGGACCTGCATATGTCGTGTGGTCGGGAATCCCCAGCTGGGTTATATCTGTTCGAATCGTCATTGCTCCTCGGTTATGGAGACTCAACTCACTGTTCATCATCGTAGTTAATAAATGAAACTTGAGGAAGGTTTGTGAAAGAGTTTGATATGATGTTCATGATTTCAATACGGATCATGGCAGATTCATATATGATTTTGAGAAAGATTTAAATGTTGAAAGAAAGAATCTTGTTAGAAAGCTTTTACGCAAAAGAACTTTGATTATTACTAAAGTCATACCTTGAATCCCTGAGCCTGCATTCCTGAGTCTTATCAATTTTGTTTCGGTTAAGTCTTGTTGAGTACTTTTGTACTCAGGGTTCGTTGACCCTTGTTGCAGGTGAGCCTCATGAGCAGGTCTGCTTTGGACCGTGCTGCATGACTATTTTTCAAATCGACGATGACAAGTAGATGTGTGGCCCTTGGGTAGGGCATTTAAATTGGGTGTTTTGTTTTATGTTACTAATGCCACTCCACTACTATGGTTTGTAATAATAATCGTACTTAGTTTGTAAGGTTTGAAACAACGGTTTTGTAAACTAAGTTATGGTAAGACTTCCGCTATATTACTCTGATGTATATATTTGAATAAACTATTGTAATATTGCAATGACTCTGTAATGGGATCCTGCTCGGAAATCATGGATGATTCGAGGTTCCCCGAGGACACCCGACAGTCTTCTTAAGTTATCGGGAACATATGCATAGTCATCAGAGGTCATTGGATAGTGACTGGTGCATGTGGGCCCTATAATTTAGGAGGTTCTGCCATAGAATGGTATCAGAGAGATCGTTACATAGTTTTTGTAGTATTGTTTTACAAAAACTTCAAAATGATTTGGTGTAAATAAATTTAACTTGTTAATTTGGTCCAAATTGCTTCTGACTTATCTTAATTCATTCTCGCCATTCTTTATTTGATTAAAAAGGCTTTGTGTGGTGGAGTAGTAATCTTATTATGCCCTATATAATAAGAATTTTTGGTTATGTACCTTAGTAGCTTTGATGTTTTTGTTTCTTATGAACGATTCATGCATCATGATTAATCCACTTGTTACTTCCTTTCCCTCTTAGTCTGGGTTGAGTAGTGTAATCCATCCTGGCTACTCAAAAGACTTTTCACATGGTTTACTTATGTTTATGAAATCTTGCTTTCGACAGTATGGCTCGTACCAAGGTAACACCCCGTAAGTCCATTGGACCCAAAGGAGTTCCTTGTCACTAGCTTGCCCCTAGAAGTGATGGTGCTAGCAGTAGCAGCTTTAGGCCTGATCCCCAGCTGAGATACAGAGGCTTTTAGCAGAATTAGCACAGGCTACTAGAGATAGGGCCTTGGATGCCATATAGGTGGGCAAGTTACAGGATCAATTGAGTTGTCTCACCACCGCTCATAAGAACTGTGAGCATATGTTAGTTCGTATGGTGGAAGGAAGAAATGAGGCTTGGCATAGAGAAGATGTAGCTAGAGCCCGAGCTCATGAGTTAGAATTCTATGTAGAAGACTTAGAAGAATATTCTACCAATCTGCATGAGGAAGTTCATAGGCTAAACAATCTCCTAGATCCGAATCATGAACCTCAAGCAGATGCAATGGACCTAGGAGTCATCATTGCAGATGATGATGAACTTGAAGAGGAGGAAGAAGAAGATCCAGAAGAAGTAGTGATGGTCAATGAAAGTGATAATGAAGGCGGAAATGTTTCTGGAATGGATACCAATCACGAGGGCTGATGTGATTGAGGAGAAGAGTAGAGTTGTATTATAGTGAGTTCTAGTCTAGTTGGGTAGTCTTGCTTAAGTGCGAAATTGTGTATAAATAAGTGAACCCAATGTAATGCGTTGTAGTAAGCTCTTTTATTGTTCAATAAAGGCTTGTGAGTAAAGTTTGGTTTGTTATGAACAGATGCGTCATACTCAGGGTTCGCATATTCCTAGTTCTTCGCAAGACAAGGATGGTATTCCTGATCCGCCACCAGTTCCACCGAATTTGGCTGATGCTATCGCAACACTAGTCAATGTGACTGTAGATAATGCTCGGTTGCTTCGGGAGTTAGCTCAAAGCAATCAGAATATGATGCAAGAGAACCATGGTCGTAATCATCAAAGGCAAGAAGCTACATATGTTGACTTCATAGATACACGACCACCAGTATTCACCAAGGCTGACGAACCACTTGAAGCTGATGATTGGCTTCGTACCATGGAGCAGAAGTTTGACCTCATTCCATTCACTGAGTTTTAGAAGCCTATTTTTGCTGCCCTACAGCTTAGAGGTGTAGTAGGTGCTTGGTGGGCAAACCTTATGACCATGCAACCAGCCGGTGTTCAGTTAACTTGGGCTGAGTTCCGCACTGCTTTTCGTGCCCATTATATTCCCGAGGGAGTTATGGCCATGAAGCTTGATGAGTTTCTTGCTTTGAAGCAAGGTGATCAAACAGTCATGCAGTATGTGGGCAAGTTCAATCACCTTTCACAGCATGTGCCTGAGCATGTTAACACAGATGCCAAGAAGAAGAAGTGGTTCATGCGTGGCCTTAATACTAAACTTCAGACCATGATGACTACCTGCACAAATGTCACCTATCATGAGGCTGTCAATATTGCTATTGCTTCGGAGGAGAAATATCGGTAGCATAAGGAAATAAAGAAGAAGAAGAGTGTGCTATCTGGGTCTTTCAGTGGCAATCAAAAGAGACAGAAGATAATCTATCATCCATTGAATCACTATCGTCCTCCTTATCGTCCACCGCAGTTCCAAGTCAGTCAACGACCAAATGTCCGTCCTGCCATGACTTATCCAAACTCACAACAGTCAAATGTTCCTGGTGTTCGTGCTCCAACACCCCAAGGCCACAATTATCCATGTTTCAATTATGGGAAATCCAGTCATTTCTCTAGGGAATGTCCATATCCTAAGCAATATAATCCAAATTTTCAGAAGGCTCCTGGAAATCAACAACAGGGTCAAGCTTAGGACAAGAACAATAATCAAGATGCTCAGAAGGGCAAAAATGAAAAGAAGACGGGGCAGGTTTTCTATATTCAAGCTTGGGAGATTCCAGAAGATGAACCCGTGATGCTGGGTATGTTTCCTGTCACCAATCATCCTGCAGTTATGCTTTTTGATTCTAGTGCATCTCATACACTCATCAATAGAACCTTTGTCATAAAGCATGAAATTCCAATTGGGGCAACAAAGGAAAATTTCTTTATACAGTCGTCCGGGAGACGTCTGTGTACTAAGGAAATGGTATACCAGGTACCCATAAACCTAGGTGGGCACATTTTTCCCACTACCATGATTATTCTAAAAGATCAGGATATAGATGTGATCTTGGGAATGAATTGGATGTATCAGCATAAAGCTATTATAGATGCTTTGAATAGGACCATAAGGGTGAGTTTGCCAGATAGTAATTCTCAGCTTCTTATCCAACTTCCAATCTTAAAGAGATCAGTGGAAAAGGGTTGGCAACTTCCATCAAGGAGATTAGAGATATCCCTGTAGTTTGTGAATTTCCAGATGTTTTCCCCAAAGATTTACCTGGTCTTCCACCTGATAGGGGTACACAGTTTGTCTCCAACTTTTGGAAACAATTGCATTCTTTGTTAGGTACCAAACTTCTGTATAGTACCGCTTATCATCCATAGAATGATGGTCAGACTGAAAGAGTAAATCAAGTACTTGAAGATATGTTAAGGTGTTGTGTCCTTAACTATTCCGATAAGTAGGATGAATGTTTGCCAGTGGCTGAGTTCTCATACAACAATAGTTATCAAGTGAGCATTAGGATGGCTCCGTTTGAAGCACTCTATGGTCGTAGATGCAGAACATCACTAAATTGGTCTGAACCCAGGGAAAGATGGTTCTTTAGAGTTGACCTTGTCAAAGAAACAGAAAAGAAGGTTAGGCAGATACAAAATAATTTGAAGATAGCTTAGTCCCGACAAAAGAGTTATGCAGATAAACGACATCGACCATTGGTGTTTAACAAGGGAGATTTTGTTTTTCTGAAGGTATCACCAATGAAGGGAGTTACCCATTTCGGTGTTAAAGGCAAGTTGGCACCTCGTTATATTGGACCATTTCAAATTTTGGAGAGGTGTGGGAAGGTGGCATATCACTTGAAGTTACCAGAACATCTCTCAGCTGTACACGATGTGTTCCATGTTTCTCAATTAAAGAAGTGTCTTCGAGTGCCTGATCAGAATGTTGAGGTTGAAGGAGTTGAACTTGAACCTGATTTGACCTATCCTGAATATCCTATCCGAGTTCTAGATCAGAAAGACCGTGTCACACGAAGGAGGACAGTCAAGTTCTACAAGATACAATGGAATCAACATTCCGAAGAAGAAGCTACTTGGGAATCCGAGGATTACTTATTAGAACAATTTCCGGAGTTTCTTGCGTCAATATAGAATAATGTTAGTTGTGCTCTATCGTTATGAACCATGCTTTGCAAAGGGACCTTAGCTATTTTATGGTCAGATTTGGAATGTTGTTGTTTGACACATTTCCTTTTCCATTACTTACCCTTGGACTTTAAATCTTGGGATGAGATTTCTTTTAGGGGGAAATATTGTAACACCTCTGGTGTTTTAAACCCTAAAATATGCCATGTCATCATATGCATAGCAGCTCATTTTTGTGTTAGTGTAAATTTTGATATGCATTCACTAAAACAAGTTTATGTTTATGATGATATGTGTTGACTAGTATGGATGAATCAATTTCAAAAAAAAATGTTGAATTGGATTTCCGAAAACCCTAATTTCCAGCATTTAATTCTACCCTAGAAAACCTAATTCAAAATCTAAGCACATTTTGGAGTTAAGCCAAAAAGAAAAAGTGTAGAGCTTGTCATTTTGAACAAAGTTGGTTTTTGGAGTTTTTAAAGTTGTTATATAAAATTTTAAGTAATTTGAAAAGGGGTAAATTCTTAACGTGTCCCCTTTTGATTTTAAACTTGCATTTCTAAATATAGACATAATTTGGGTATGGTTATTAAAGCAAAGTTGTAGAACTATTAAATTGGAACATTATTTTTGGAGATTTTTGAGTTGCCATACAAATTTGGGAGTAATTTGAAAAATGGAACGAGTGGCAATTCGGTAATTTTCTTGAACAGTACCCGCGGGCGACACCTCACCGTCGGTGATCTTCCACGGCGTTCCAGTCGCGCCCATGGCCATCTCCGGCTCCGCGCTGGCACGGGAAGGCTCCTGCGTGGCTTCTCCTTACTTCTTGGCCGCGCTATATAGCCTAAGCAGTCGCCATTCTTCTCCGCTTTCCCTGCTCTGTTTTTTTCCGACGCCGCCGTGCCGCTCCGTCGAGCTCGCACCATCATTGTAGCGCATACCCAGTCTCAGCAGAGCCTGTCACAGCTCCGCCTACTCCTTGCGAACACAGCTGACCGGTTCTAGGTGCCTGATTTCGCCGTGAAACGCTGCGCGCCGTCGTTCTTCCTCGTGGCCGGCCACATCGCCGTCGACCTTGCGCCGTCGTGGTCAGCGCTCTACGGTCCCTTCCTGCCCTTGCTGGGCATACCTTCTGCATCTCCATGTTGCCATGATGCTTTGTGCCTTGTTGCTTGATCATTTCATCCACCGTAGCCATCGGAACACCGCCGTCGACGCCTACGGAGCCGCCGTGTCTGTCTTGATCGACGATGAGCTCCTCTGCTGCTCCTCCGATTCGGCCATCTGCTCCAGTGTGTTTGGGGTGAGCTGTTGTTTCTTCCTAAGCATTTTGTTTAACCGCTACCGGACTCCCTTCGCCGGCGTATCGTAGCCACACCGCCGTGTCCGCCATGGCCGGCGTCAAGCTCGGTTTGAGTTGTGACTGGTGCAATTCGTGCTACCAATGGTTGTGCCTTGTTGTGGTGATCACGCCGGTACCTTGGCCGTGGCCGGAAACCTCACCGGCGGCGAGAAATCGCTGGTCAGAGCGCGGTCGTCGCAGCTGTGCGTGGGAGTACTGTGCTGACGAGTGGGACCCCGATGTCAGCGATAGTTTCAGTGAAAATGGAATTTTCTTTTTAGCAGAATTGTTTAAATAGTGTTGTGTTTTGTTATTTTTGTGTAGAATTAATTAGAGCTCCAAAAATTTTGAAAATTTTTGGTGTAGCCTCTTGATGATGTCCTCTATGTAGGAAAAAAATATGAAACCATGAAAATTAATAGATTTTGGATGCTTAAAAATTAGTTCTTTTCATTAATAAATGCTTCTTCTATGATTTTTCTAGGCTTAAATAATTATTGAAAAATTATGGAAATTGTTTTACCACTTAGTTATCATGTGATGAGTCTTCACAAAAATTTTGAGCTCATTTGGAGAAGGTTGATTTATTTCATAATTTTGAATTAAATAATTAATTCATAAAAACAAATAGTGAACCTTAATAACTTAGGTTTTGTTTGAATTTTGGATTGAGCAATGACCTTGGGTCATTAGTATAAAATAATTCTTGGTACTTAAAGTAAGTGTTTGGGTTTATGAAAAAGTTTAGTTAGTTGTTGACTTGTAACTGTACCGCGAAGGAAAGTTTTATTCAAGTTACTGACTTTTGCATCCATCGTCAATCATCATGTTTTATATCTCGCATCATATTAAACATGGCATTGTTACTTCGTGTAGTGAACGAAAGTGAGAACGTGGTAGTCAATCAAGTTGTTGAGGGAGTTAATCCATCTGTTGAGGTCGGGTTTGATATCTGTGGAACGACTCCGGAACCTGACTTTTTCGAGAATTAAGGCAAGGCCCGGATGCATTTAAACCTACCTTGTGTTTTACAAATTTATATCGCTTTTGCTTTTGTATACTGCATTAAGTGATTAGGAGTTGAGTGAAAACCTAATTGGTGCATTACCAACCTTGTTCTTCCATATCAACCTTGTTAATCGCTTCAATTCGAGAATGTCTATTTATGCTTAGTCATGCTTAGACCGGTAGAAGTCGGGTGATTACTTGTCACCTTCGAGATTAAATGAATTCATGGAGACAATTGGTTATTTATGTTATCATAAGATATGGTCATGTGGAGTAATAAATCTAGACCGGGCGGACTCGGTGTGTGAGAGTCACAAGGCATGGAGGTCTTGTGAGCGGGTTCTTTCCGCCTATGTCGATTAAGAACCATCCATTGTTGAATTGCTTGAGGTGAGACTTTGTAGTACTGGTCACATACTTAGCTCGGCTATTCTATTATGAGAATGGCCCGCACAATACTAGCTACTTTCGCGCGGGTTGGCTTGCCATCCGGGTGGCAGTGAACCCATTCTTGTTTTTTAGTATATGTAGGTCGGGGACTTATAGGTGAATCCCAATTTGGGTTATATTTAATTGTCGTTGCTGTGTGATGGAGACTCAACACTTTTCATCGTAGGTTGAAACTTGAGGAAGGTTTGTGAAAGAGTTGGATATGATGTTCATGATTTCAATACGGATCATGGCAGATTCATATATGATTTTGAGAAAGATTTAAATGTTGAAAGAAAGAATCTTGTTAGAAAGCTTTTACATAAAAAGAACTTTGACGCCTGCATTCCTGAGTCTTATCAATTTTATTTCGGTTAAGTCTTGTTGAGTACTTTTGTACTCTGGGTTCATTGACCCTTGTTGCAGGTGAGCCTCATGAGCAGGTCTGCTTTGGACCGTGCTGCATGCCTGTTTTTCAAATCGACGATGACAAGTAGATGTGTGGCCCTTGGGCAGGGCATTTAAATTGGGTGTTTTGTTTTATGTTACTAATGCCACTCCACTACTATGGTTTGTAATAATAATCGTACTTAGTTTGTAAGGTTTGAAACAACGATTTTGTAAACTAAGTTATGGTAAGACTTCCGCTATATTACTCTGATGTATATATTTGAATAAACTGTTGTAATACTGCAATGACTCTGTAATGGGATCCTGCTCGGAAATCGTGGATGATTCGGGGTTCCTCGAGGACACCCGACTGTCTTCTTAAGTTACCGGGAACATATGCATAGTCATCAGAGGTCATTGGATAGTGATTGGTGAATATGGGCCCTATAATTTAGGAGATTCTACCACAGTTTCATTCTGACCTATCTAGAATTTGAGCTCACCTTTTGTGGTATTTGATGCCAAAGGAGGAGAAGTAATTCACAAAGATAGTAAGATAGGGATAGGGGGAGCAAATAAATGAAATGACATTGTAAGGGGATCAATTAAAATTTGAAGCACATAAGTAGGGGGAGCAAGCTCATAAACTTGTTTGATGCATTTGAATGTGCATTACATATGTTTGCTTGCATAACACAAGTCTTTAAATTCTTTATCTATGCATGTGTGGTGTATGCTAGTTGTAGGATTGATTGATGAAATGTAAAACTAACATGCTTAGGATGATAGTTAGATGTGCCTTGCTCAATTTCAAGTGGCACTAGAGCCTTGCTTATAATGTTGATCTCACGAGGTATCTAGTGTTTGTGTTTTGCAAGAGCTATCTAACTAACCATGGTGCTAAGGATGGTATTATTGGCAACTCCGATTGGTATCATGCTTCAAAGGTCCATTCTGTACACCTTATCATCATTTGGTAGACATTACTTCCCCACACTTCCTATTCCATGCATATGTGAAAGTTTTCAAATCCACACTCTTAACACATATGTAGGGGGAGCTAATGCTACTAATTTGGGTTTATGAAACTTGTCTATATCCTTTACACATGGTAAAATGCTTGGGCAAGCAACATGATGTAACACCCTCGGTGTTACGCCCTAAACAAATTACCAAATCATGTCATGAGCATCATGTTTATGTGATAATGCATGTGATGGAAGGTGTAGATAACATTTTTGTAACTTCAGATGATTAATAAAAATGTTAAATGATAAGCTATTCCATAACTCATATGTATCAAGTAGGGTTTAAAACTAATTTTTATTGAACAAAAATTCTATAGAACATATATGTGGCGCTTAAATAAAGTTTGGACTATGAACTTTGTAGATGACAATGAAATACTTGCTGTAGAAAAATAACATTGCTAGCCAACATTTTTAATAGCATAGAAATGCAACTTGGAATCAAATTCAGCTCATAGACTGAGGATTTTTAAGTATATAGATAGCTAGACAATGCCATGTTTGGCAATTTATTTTGTGAAATCGAGTTAAGAGATGGTGTCATGTTTTAGCTCTAGTTGGTAGCCTGATATGCTCTCTTGAGCATGGGGAAGATGGTTTAGGTCCAGAAGCAACCATTTAGTTGTTATAGGTGCTTTAAAATGCGTGCACGACACGTTCTCGGGTTGGCTTGCCAGGAGGACGCGGTCACCAAGCTCGGGCGCTTGACGTCACCGCGCTGGTCTCGCGTGGCCGGCCATGGATGCCTCTAGCCTAGCTGTGGCTCGGCCGCCGCTAGCCATGCTACGCGGAGCCGCTGTTGCTGCCGCCTGCCCTGCCCTACGTCGCAACGAAGCCACTGTCGGTGCCATCACCTCGTCGTCGTGTCCGCGCACTGCTGCCCTGCCTCACGTTGCCGCTACCAACGCCACCACGATGCCTTGCTGTGCCACTGTCGCTCGCTCTACCACTGCGTGCATGTGGGCTGCCCCGGCTGTGCTCGTGCCGTCGCCTCGCCTTAATGGCGCTACAGCCATGCAGGCCGTGCCCCCACTTGCCTCCCCGCACACGCACATGCTCTGGTCGCATGTCGCACAACGAGTGCGCAAACAAGGTCACGGGTCCGGCCGACCGCTAGCTGCCAAGGCGAGGATGGCCAAAGCTTGGACCCGTCTCCCATCTCCCTCTGCTATCACCGTCAGAGTCGCGCCAGCACGTTAGACAGCGAGACATCATCTCCAATCAATTCCGCCCGTCTATAGCCCCGCCAGTGAGTTCTCTTGCTGCACAACCCCACCCAGCCATGAAGCACGCACTGCCAAGCTCCAATTTGGAGCTTTCCCCGCTGTCGTCCCGATAAGGCCATGTCCGGCCGTGGATGAGGGTAGCCCTCCTACCATCCCTCCTGAGTCAATTCACCTACACCACTAGTTTCGTGTTGCCTCCCTCTCCACCTTGTGCATGCCAGTGGAACCGCTACCGTGCCACCACGGTGCACCATTGCATGGCTTGTCTGCACGTGGCCACGCCTCCTCCGCCATCCTCCACCCCAACCATCACCTCGACTAGGTCCACGGTAGTCTACTGATGCTCCTTCGCTAGCTAGTGAGGTTCTTAGGTGCTCTAGATCACCGAGGCAGCTGCGCCACCACTGCGGACGGCCGCGCGTCACTACAGCTCGCTCCAGCACGTACCGCGCGCCCCGCGTTGTTGCTTGGTGTAGGCAGTTGGACCGTAGTTGAAGGTCGGCCCGACCGATGGGCCAGCATGAGCCTCTAGTGGCCGACACGGTCGTGCCATGTCATCACCCGCCGTGCCGCCGTGTGCTGAGTCACTAGGGGTGCACGCGGGTGAATTAGGGAAAAGACAGGTGATTAAGTGAGAGGGTCTGAGAGGAGAAAATAGTGTTAGTACTTAGTTGTAAATTAGAAGAAGTTCGAGGTCTCTTTTGCAAAATTGCCAATGCACGCGGGACTCCTGGGAGATTTAGTTTTCTTTTTCATAAGGAATTAGCAATGGTTTTCTAATTTAATTTTTGAGCTGATCTTTGGTAAATCATATAAAATCATGTATGTGTCCAAAAATTGTGAAACAAATTTTGTTAGGTTCCTAAAATTGTGCTATATTGGTTGGTGTATTTATTTCATGTTTATACATGTTGACATTAGGAGCTATTAAATCATTTGATGATGCTTAATAATATTAAGTTAATTATTGTAGGAATTTTTATGGTAAATTGGTGATAGCTTTAGTCCTAGAATTTTTATAGTAGCTTCATTGTATTATTATGTGCTCACTGTAATTTTTGTAGCCTTAGAATAGACTAAGCATTAGGATAGTTAAATGCTCTTTGTTTCAATATACATTAAAACATTAGTAGAAATAAAGATATACCCTTAAATTGCAAAACTGAGTGTTTGTTAGTTGAATCCAACACCATGCTTGATTAAGATGATAGTTAGCTTAGTATCTTAGTCATTAGAGCTAGTTTAGTAGCTTGGTATGCGCATTCTTAGTTTAAGAGTTGCTGTTGTCTGAATGCTAAGTGTTTAAGTGTTGCATCATCATCGTATGCATGTAGAGAACGAGTTGGCGGAGGTTGTGACCATCGGTGATCATGAGTTTGAGAAGATCATCGAGGAGTACGAGGAGGAGATTCTTGTGCACGAGGAGGTCCCGGAGCCGCCATTGACTGACTCAGCTGACACCGTGCCTGCCCAAGGCAAGCCTTGGTGCATAACCTCTATTTTATAATTCACCATATATAAATGTGTTGTGCATTTACGATACAGATTTTTTTGGAAACCATATGCATAGATACACCTGTCCTAAGAGTCTTACTAGTGCAGGTTCGAGTAGATGCTATGCTTAGGTCATCGGTAGCATGAGTAACCTGCCATTGCTCACAATAGGGGATTATTATTACTCTCATAATAAAATGATGAAAGGAAAAATGGAGACAGGGTAGGGATATGGTATGGGTATTGGTGGGTGTAACAGGTTGTGTCCCATGGCCAATGGGACTTAGCTTGGTCACACTATTTTCCATATCCGTGTTGATTAATGACCGTTCGTTGCTGTGGATGGTAGTCAGGTCACGGACTTATTATCCTAAGCACATACTTGCTTATGGGAGCGGGAAGGCTCGTTACGCTCTTGTCGTGGGTTTCGGCTCTTTCCAGACCGACTGATTGGAGGCGGGGAAAGGTGGAGGTCTCAGCACCAGATTGAGACTGGGTCTCAAGTGTGGGGGCTTGGAGTCTAAGTTTGGACGGGTACCTAGACCCCATGGTAGGAGTGGAATGGGTTGGTCTTGTTTGTTCCTGGGGTACAAACAGGGCATGTGTTTCGGGGTACCCAGCTGAGATACATTGGTTCACGAATCACCATTTCCGTGAGACGGTATGATTTGGCTATGGTCTAGCACCGTAGTAAGAACTAGAAGATGAAAGATGGTAAAATAGTTCTGATTGCTTAACCCTTGCTTGAAAGTAGAGCAGGTGTGTACCTAGAATGGTTAGCTAATGAAGTAATCATGACTGCTAATTAAACTTGATCTTAAGGATGTACTTCTAGTAAAGCTTTTCACAAACAAAAAGAAAACAGCAAAGCCATATTGCCTATCATATCCTTGAGAGTCAGGAAACTATTCCCACTAGTCGGGTAAGTCTTGCGAGTACATTATGTACTTAGGGTTTATTTGACCCCTGTTGCAGGTGCAGCTTGAGGAGTAACTCTTGTGTGGAGGATTTTTTTGGTGGGCACAAACAGATCCTTATATCGTTTCCGCTAGATGTTTATTTTCATTCCGCTGTTTAATTATCGCACTTTGAACCCTGGTATTGTAATAAATAATTTCTAAAAACTCTTGTTGTATGAAATAGACTAAGTATTGTAAGCTCGTACTTATTATTGGATTCTAGAGGTAAAACGTTGATTGATTCGAGTTCTCCCATGGGGTGTGCTTGACGGAACTGTCCAATGTAGCTAACTTTTGGGGTGCTTAGTGTCTAGTAGAAGACGAGCGCCTCTGAAAACGTGTTATTTTAGGCGGTTCGGCCACACATAAATCCAAGAAAATTTCAATGAATATCTTTGTAAAAAGGTTGTCATCAATTACCAAAAGTGGGAGATTGAAAGCCCTAGTTTGGTTTTGGATAATTGATGAAACCTATGCACTAATCTTTGTCTTAAGTTGTGAAATAAGCTAGGTTGGTGCAATCCAAGTGTGGAGCATGGTGGCACTCAAGTGATGGTTATGATCACATGAAATGAAGATGGCCACGTGTGACGATGATCAAGTGCTCAACTTGGAAAACAAGAAAGAGAGAAACAAAACCCTATGGAGATCAAGGCAAAGGTATAAATAAGAGTTTTGTTTCAGTGATCAACACACTATAGAGAGTGTGATCACGTTTAGGGTAGATGGCCATACTATTAAGAGGGGATCTAAACTAAACAATTCAGTCATCTAGTGCCATTTGGTGTTGGACTTCATGCATTGCATTTAGGCCTACTGCACATCAGAGAGCAAGCAAAAAATATTTATCAAAAATGTTTTTGAGAAATGCTAACTTGGCTCTAACATGTTTTGAGAAAACACTTTGAGAGTTAGCATCACTTGTGGGAAGTAGCTTGAGTTGCCGTGGATCGAATCATGAAAAAGTTTATAACTCGGAGAACTAGTGGAGGTGACTGGGTGGCACCGCCACTCCTATGGCGGTGCCCACCTAGGCTATGCCGAGGGCAGCTGTGACTGGGTGGCACCGCCACTCTTGTGTACACCGCCAGGTGCAGGGTGGTGCACCGCCATGGGCACCGCCACCCTTGTTCGGTGCCACCGACCCTTTCCTCCCGAGAGTGACTGAAGATGGGCTGGTCACTATCATGGTCACCGCCATGGTGATGGCAGTGCACCACCTCTTTTTCCCAGAGAGGAGGGAAACCGGGGGCCTTAGCTGGGTGGGCACCGCCACTCCCATGGCGGTGCCACAGCCACCGTGTTCGGTGCCCCAACGGCCATTGAAATTCGACCATTGGGGAGGTCACCGCCCTATCCGGTGCTAGGCACCAACGTATCTGGTGACCTCGCAGAAACTGCTCCAAGGGGTATAACAGGTCTATTTGCTTGTGTGGCTATAAATAGAGGGTGTGGTTGGACTTGGCCACTCTTTTGGCACTTCATACACTTGTGCACACCCTTTGGGAGCTAAGCAAACACAATCCAGTCACTTCCCCACTTAATTTCATCATTTGAGTGAGATTGGTGAGCCTCTAGTGCATTGCATTGAGTTGCATCATCTTGTGGCACTAGTTGGGTGATTTGGGCTAGTTGTGAGCTTGTTACTTTTGCAGTTTGCTAACACCTAGATGGCCCGGTGATTGGAGGATTGTTGAGTAGAGTTGGTGATTGTCTCCGGCCTTGATCGGTTGCTTGTGCGGGTTCTTGACCTTTTCCCGATGAAGAGCCAAAAGGTACTCTATTGGATTGCTCATGTCATTGAGCTACCTTACTTGTGGGTAGGTTCTTCTGGCGCCATTTGTTGGCTAGGTGTGTGATACGTATTAGCCGCTGAACCACCAAGTGTTGGTCGACACAACAGGGACTAGCATGTCGGCAAGCACATGAACCTTAGGAGAAAAATCTTGTGTCCCTTGTGTGATTGGAATTCTCCTGGTGATTGGATTGTCTTCACATTGTGATTGGTTCATTCCTCGACATGACGGTATAATCACCCTACTCACTCCCTTACCTTTCTTGCAAACTAGTTGCCAAGCTCTTTAGTGTAGTTAGTCTTTGAGAGCTTGTTAGTTTGGTTAGTGTGGCTCTTTAGTTAGCCTTTGAGAGCACACTAGCTTAGTGAGTAGTGACTTAGCTCTTGTGTGTGCCTAGTGATCATAGCATCTAGAATTATTGGGATAGGTGGCTTGCAACCCTTGTAGAGCTAGAGCAAAATTGTATTACGCCATTTGTTGTACTAATCAATTGTTCTAGTGCTTTGTAGAGTTTTAAATAGGCTATTCACCTCCACTCTAGCCATATTAGGACCTTTCAACCTCCACTGATGAGGCCCGTGAAACAAAAGAGTTAAGCCTGAGAAGCTAGGAAAGAGTTGCCATCGCCCGAGGGTACGGGGCTCGGCTAGCACACGGGGATCCCCAATCGAAGGGGAGCCCCGGCTGAGCCTCAGCCCTGGCGGTCATCCCAACCATGGCTCAGGGCCAATGTCCCAAGTCAAGACTAGAAGCCAGTTGCAGAATTTGTCAGGTGCTCGGAGCCTTACAAGCACAGAAGCACTACATCGCCATCCGGTCTCACTACCGTGAGAAACTATTGGCTACTCCTCGGTAGGGTCACACCCGGGGCGTGACGCTTCAAGACAAGGAACTCCCAAAGCCCACGATAGGAGGGACTCTAGGCTCGCCTGACAGTCCCTCTTGGTGGAAGGAGGTCCTAGCGTGTCAAAGAAGCTAAGAAGGTTCACCCCAGGAAGGCACCGCTACGATAGACAACACCTGGCGGTCGACACTAGGATGCTGTAGAGGTGTCAGGGAGTGGTTGTGGTTTTGTCGGCCCATAGTTACAAGACAAAGAAGTTTTGGGACAGTGCGAAGATGGCAAGGACCAAAGCCCAATGCGAGAAAACCTAGGTTACGAACCACCTGCTTTGTACCCTATGCCCTCGTTGGTGTATTAGGGGTGGCATGGGCTCCTGTAGAAGGGATCATGCAAGCGACCAACCACAACAGAAACCATAACAAGAGCATGGGACAATTGGGTCAATTCTACCTGATCGAACAATCTCACCAACATCCCTAGGATAGCACCGCACAATCCCCTGCTACTCTCTCTCTTGACTCCACCACTGTAAGTACTCTTGTTTGAGCATTCCTAACATGAAGAACATGGTACTGCTAGACATAGGGTTCAGAAGCCTGAACCAGGAATTGCCTATTCCCCTAAGTGTTTTGAGTGCTCGAGCCACCGAAGATTACACACATCCACCTGCGATGAACAACACGATCCTTGTCATGGTTATGAACCCATGACAATTTGTGCGCTAGGTAGGAGAGCGTGTTGTGCATGATCCAAACTCCACGGTGGCTTGAACCACCAACCTTGCCGCCAGAGCTAGAGGCATTGTCGCAAGTTTGTCAGAGGTCGATGTGTGGGTCTCCGGTGGCTCAGACACTCAAAATTTGGAAGGGACATAGCTTGATTTGTCCTTGGTTTGGGCTTCTGAGACCTATGTCCAGCAGTATAGTGATCTTCGTGTTAGGAATGCCCAATTGGGGGTTACAATGGTGGAAATCGGGAGAGATTTGTAGGGGATCGCTCGGTGCTATCCTAGAGTTCATCGGTGTTCTTCCTTAGTGCCTCCTCCTCTGTTACTTTGTAGGAGATAATAGTTAAGTATATATTTATTTAATTTTTAATTTGGTGTCACATGTCCAACAATTGGGACCCCCACATTGGGCTTAGTGGGCCATAGGAGGCCCAGGACCCCGCCCTGGCTGCCGCCAAAGGGATCCTACGCACGACAAGAGGACGCGCTGCCAGGGGATGGGCCACGGTCTCCCCCACATTATCCTGATTTATTTGAGAATCAGGAATAAAGGAAGGTTTAGAAAAAAATAGGAAAAATAAGTATAGAATTATTTAGGAAAAGGAGTTGAGAATTGTTAGGAAATAGGAGAGTTTTGCTTTAAGAAAGGAAGTCCAAATCTATAAGGACTCTTTCTATAGTTTTCTTGGTGTGCAAGTCCTGTAGGTACTACAAATATAGAAGCATTATAACTATTTCAATTCAACGAAGGAATAGAGCATTGCTCTTTAAACAAATCTCTCTTGCTCTCTAGGTCTCCAGCGCCCCCGTCTCCTCCACCTATCACACATACTACCGCCCATGCTAGCAGCAGCCCGACGCAGCCACTGCCACTGCCACCTAGCCCCATGCCGCTGCCTCTCAACCTGCCCCCTCCAAGTAGGTCTATGACACCTGGTATCTAGTAGAGCGATGCAACAGCCACCTCCACCATGATGTTTGAGATGAAAAAGATGATACCAATCTTCCCTACCACCATGAGCAACTACTTCGACAAGATAAACGCGAACTTCATCAAGCTCAACGCTCGCTTGGCCAACATATAGCAACGGGACTCCCCAAAGGCACATGAGGCCATAGTCAAGGAGCTTGAAGAGGAGACCAAGCGAGTCATGGAGGATGCTAGACATGCGTTCCTCAAGCGAAAGAAAGAAGCTTCCATCGCCACCACTTCCCCAGACCTTGTGGATGCTGTGGCAAACAAGTTGTTCGATATAGCTCCAAGATCTGTAGAACCACCAAGGAGCATTGTCCACACTACTACAATTCTAGCTTCATGGTCCACACCATAGATCATCCTCGACAATGACGATGATGACGACATCATCGACACCAACGGTAGGCTAATGAGGCTTACAGGCGACCCAAACTCGGGGGTACGTGGAGGGCGTACCATGCTCCTTGCGGGAGCCATCCTTGGATAGGGTATTCGTGCCCATGTCGACATATAGGCACCACCCACAACGTCATTGACTCCAGCACCGCCCGCCTCATCGGTCTAGCAGAGCGCCGCATTGCCACCATGGTGCTTGTTGGCAGCGGCACTAAGCTTACCTGCCGAGGAGCCTGCTCCAACATCTCGCTATGGATTGACAGCATGACATTCTAGATAGACACCTTCCTCCTCAGCATCGATGATGACATCAACGTCATCTTGGGCACACCATGGCTCGTTGACAGCGGCAATATCGTATGGAATTTTGCATCCCTGGAGATGTAGTTTTAGTGGGGTACGCATAGGGTCGCCTTCTCCAGCATCCGGATCGCCAAGCTCTACAACAGCCCCTCGCCCTCCCTGTACTAGCATAAGCAACACTGGCACCTCGATCTGCCGGCCATGCGGCACTCGGACCGACCACCTAGCAGCCGTGGTCACAGTCACCACCGCCGCCCATCCGCTGTCTCCTGAGCCGGTCAACAAGGCCTCGATGACCCAACTGCCTCAGCAACATCACCACATGGGCACTGGTTTTTGACGCTCTCCTCCTAGCAACCTTGCAGGACGTGGAATTGCGTGACATCGCTAGTAACATCATCAACAAGACGGTAGTCCGAGCATGGTCACTGGACACCAACTTCATCTTATTCGATGGGCGCCTATACACACTGGCAGCATCACCACTACTTCCAGCTCTCATCAAAGCTCTACTTGTCACCAGCCGAGTCAGCAACCACAACTTCCTAGCAGTGGGTTTTCATACCCCACCGACGGTGGCAAATCAAAACTACAACATACAATCCAGCATATTGCTAACTCGCCCTTGGCCTAGGGGCACACCACTATCAGCAACGGTCACCTTCGTCAACAACATTAGCTACCGAAGCATGACCATCAACAATGTCGCTGTCAACATCGACAGTCACTCCTGTTGCCACTTCATGTTTGGCGAGATGCTGTATCTCATGACCTCAACTACACATGTGGTGCCCACCATCTCCTGCCGAGTGCTAAGCTACATCCTCCCCAACATAGATAATCAGGTGTGGGGTTTCGAGCAACCTCCACAGGTCATGGAGCACTTCAAACTCGCCACCAGCATCACAATGATGACCCTTGTACTAGCCCAACAGAAGCTCTTCCCCACGGTGGCCATAGGAACACACCACTACTGGTTCTACAGCTACATCTGCAACCTCCAAAACTGCTTTGAATTTGTCGTCGACTACAATCGCCACAATCTACTCTCCATGGATTTTATACACAGCCGCCTACTCGTCCATATTGAACAAGTTCCTAGCACATGTCCACCACCTCCTAGAATCAATGACTGGATGCTGCTTCAGCACGAGGACATGCCAAGTGGAGAGAAGATGGGGCGGTAGATGTTACACGGTCCAATTGGGACCCCCACGTCGGGCTTAGCAGGTTGGAGGAGGCCTAGGACCCAGCCCTGGCGGCCGCCAGGGGGATCCCGCTCGTGGCAGGTGGACGCGCGACCAGGGGGTGTGGGACACCACCGCCCCGCATTATCCTGATTTCTAGGAGAATCGGGAATAAAGAAAGGTTTAGAAAAAATAAGTAGAGAATTGTTTAGGAAAAGGAGTTGAGATTTTTTAGGAAATACGAGAGTTTTGCTTTCAGAAAGGAAGTCCGAATCTATAACGACTCCTATAGTTTTCTTGGTGTGTAAGTCCTATAGAGACTATAAATATAGGAGCATTGTAACTATTTAAATTCAACGAAGGAATAGAGCAATGCTCTTTAAACAAATCTCTGTTGCTCTCTAGCTCTCCAGCGCTGCCGCCCTCTCTCCCTGCCACACATGCCGCCACCCCTGCCCTATCCAACGTGGCTGCCCACGCCAGCAGCAGCCCAGCACGGCCATTGCCGCCACCGCCCAGCCCCACGCGGATGTCCCTCAACCGGCCCCTTCTAAGCAAGACCGTGACATTTGGTAAGATAGGATAAATGAAAAAAGTTTTAAGTAAAAATCTTTCTTCCAGGTCTAATTGATTTAATCGTGATCTATTTGATATAATAAATTGTTTTATTTTATTTTGCAACTTTGGACATGACATAATTTGATTAGTTCAAACTGCCATGTACGTGATATAATTTAGTTAGCATGTAGCTTTTCATTTACCTGTACGTGACAGCTACAAGTTGTAGTGTGTTTGGTTCCCAGTACAACATTCATTAGCATACTTGTAACATATTTTAATTGAGAAGACACTGCACTATAGGAGGACAACAGGCTTGCACAAGAAAATGGAGACCAGGTGCTTTTGTTGTCACGCATTTGTAACATGTTTTAAAATTCATTCACTATAACGTACGTGGTGCACAAACGTGCGGGCACACCAAAAAGAACTACGTGAACCTTTTTTTTTCTATAGGGGTGGTTGGCATTGGAGCAGCCCCTACAGTGACGTGGTCGGGCTCCAGCACAGCAGCCGCCCTTATAAATAATACAATAGGGGCGGTTGGTAATACGAGTCGCCCCTACAAATGCGTCGATTTATAGGGGCGGCTGGTTTGTGTCCATTTGTAGGGGCGGCTGAATCACCAGCTTCCCCTACAAATACCCGCTGTATATATAGTGGCCACTTTCAGGAAAATTCTCTCCCCCTCCTTTCTCAGTCTCTCTCCTCTTCGCTCCCTCTCTCCCTCGACGCGGACAGGGCGGCGGCGGCGCCTGGCACGAGCGGGCGCAGCGGCTGCGGCCGCCTTTCTCCACCTCCTCCTCCCCCCACCGCGTCATGCCGCTGGCTCATGCCGCGAGGCGCCGGCGGCGACCGACGGAGCCCCTGGGCTGCGGTGCGGCATCGGCCATGGGATCCAGCGGTGCCCGTCTCCGTCCATGGCGCCGCACGCGAGCGGGCCTCGCCGGTGGCCGCCGGTGTGCCTCCCATCCCTTGCTGCCTCCTCGCGCCAGTCAGCGTATGCTTCTGTGCTCCATGAAACCCTAGCCTCTCTCTCTCCCTCCCTCCCTCCCTCTCTCCATAGCACCGCAGCCTGGGCGCGCGGCGCTGTGACTGAGAGCTGTAGGTGTGCTTTGTTCCGTTGTTTGCTTCTTTTGGACTAGGTCGGTGGATTGGATTCTAGATTCGGGTGTTGGTGCTCGCTTATTTTGAGTATTAGGTTTCCTTGAAGTACCTATGGATTTGAAGGTGATAGTTGGATCGGAGTGTGTCCTACTGAAATGCCTTTCATCTGGTTGGGTTTACGCTATAAAAGATCATGCCTACTTCTTGCTCAGTTGCTTAATTTACACATTACCTGAAATTAATTATATATTGGTCACTCCAAATTCTAGAAACTATTAGGAGTACATGGGTTAATTTTTATGCTCATATCACTTGGTACGTGCTATCAAGTTTATGCAACCTGATAGCTTCTATTTTTTCACTGGCCTTGATCTCAGAGGAAAAAATAATTATCTATTTCAAGCAGTATGAGTTAGCAGCTGTTTCAATGCAGGATGTTATCTATAAGATTTTCCTCATTTTCTTATGTTCATTCTTTTCCTTTAAATATTTGATTGATTGCAGGATATTTCGAAAGGGGCTACAGATGCAAAACCCAGGTGTCAACATCATCTGTATTCAGGTAATATACCATTCAGAAAACATGGGTTAGGTCAATATGATCTTTCAAGCTTATAATATATTTTATATTAGAATTTATAGTCAGAAAACAATGTTTTCTTGCCGAGTTTATCTATGGTTCTAGGAAAAGTAGTCAATGCCTGTCTACAAATACTTCATTGTCCATTATAGTTCTCCAGTATCAATGAATGGTACATCAACTTCCAATGTCATGTCAATTGTTAAGCATAAAGGAATTCTATAGTTACATAGAAATATAGTATGATGCGTATGCTCCAAATGATAATGTTGTGGTGTTGGTTTGAATTATGAACCTCTATATCTAGAGACTATTTTCCTTAAATGAACATTGGGTATGTGCTGATAATCTCATGTATGTTCATGTGTTTATTGGTGTCTTTACCTCTGCCCGTTGCAACAAGTAATTACAGATGCATAAACTCTTTCCCTTATTTTTATTTAGACACCTCCACCTCAAATCGACGTTGAGCAAACCCTGAAAAAGCATTTTTGCTTTGAGTAAGTTACTTTTGTAGATAATACCGAGACAACGCATTATTATTTAAACTGAAACACACTCAATTTTTCCCCCTTTTTTGTTTTGCACTCAGATTCAGATCTTGTAGCCAGGCCACCAATAGACACAAGAGCTACTTGCAGGAAGCTATTCCACGAAAAAAGGACGCTAGCCTGGTACACTGCCGCTACATACTTGGTCAGTTCACAGGGTGTTTTAGTGCTACCTTTGTGAGGTTTCAATGGTTCATGAGGATTCATTAGTGTCATCCATTTTACGGTGCCTCTTTGAACAACACACATTTCCTCGACTGATCGTTGTTTGGGTAAGGCCATTATTCACAAGCTATGTTTGTTTTCCTAACATTAGGTCTGCGACTTACACACATTCTTTATTTAGATACCTCCTTATATGTCTGCTCTATCATTTTATAGCACATTTGTTCAGAAAGACGCTCCCTGTTTTTCTCCGCCCTATACCTACAGAGATTAAGCAATTCATATTGCCTGCTATTGTGCTGCACATGCCGAATCAAAGGGAACAATGAACTCTATCGTCTCAAATAAATTTCATATTCTTCGCTGTACTATAGTCATCCTATCTTACATTGTCTACCTGTTTCCATGGTTGCACATGTTGTTTCAAACTGATTTGCAACAGCCATATTATATACATGTTTAAAAGTATTAATTAGCCACATGCTCTGCAAGTATTCTCTTAATTGGATAGATAAATCCTTCCTCAACTGAATTGATGCTGAATTTACATAAACTGCTCTCCAAAGTTGCTGCTAAATTTATTTAGTTCATCCTCAGGATTCCCAAAGGAAACAGATTAATGTGTTTCAAAGTCTACTGTTGCCACCCTCTCTCCCCGCTTGCATTCTCAGCGTTTCACGGTACATGGTAAGAGTCAAACAGATTGAAAATTTTATCCTATGTGAACCATCTAATTACCTGTTTTTCTTGGCACAAATAACTAGATCCAGACCATTGTGTGCTCAAACTATACATGCTACATGTTCTTTTTTTTTGTGTCTACAATACATGCTAAGCATACTTCAATACTATACATGCTAAGTATTGAAGTATAAAAAAATTAGGTGACCAATTTGGAGATCTTGTTTTGATTCAGTTATGATATTATGTTATGTTCCAGTTTCCCTGTTCTTACCATGAATTAGGTGTGGTTCTAATTTGGGTGCATACAAATGTGTCCCATTTTCACTGAGCTGTGGGTTGGGTATAGCGATTCTAAATTTTTCTGGATCTTTTCTGAATATTTTCTTGTTCCCATTGCTCCCGCAATGTTGCTTCCTACCATAGGTTAAATGCATTCGTAGGCTAAGGCAGATGATGCTCACTTTATCCTACTTTAAGGTTTAACAATTCAAATTTCTTCAAACAATCTTTATGGGAAGGAATTTCTCCTAGTTGGCAAGGTTATTCACTTATTCTGCTGATAACCTGACATCCCCGAGTTTTTTTTTCCTACAAAACCAGTACAGAAATACTTTGCCCTCCATTACTCTTCGTATACTTATGGGACATGACTTTCCTTTTGGTGCAGCCTCTAATGGATAACTTGGAAGCTCAGACTTACGAGACATTTGAGAAGGATCTTGTGAAGTATACTCAGGTTCCTGCTATATGATGTGAATATGCCCTTTGTTTTATATATTATAGCTTGTGAAGTAGCTACTATCTTGTTCATATTTATTTTGAATAACATGAATGCAAAATTTGAAATTCAAATAAAACTTCTTATCTGTTTCCACCACGATTTCAAGCATCACATTATATGGCTGTTCTTGAAATAATAGTTTACTTATACTGCTGATGAACCTGGTTTGGCAAAAGAAAACAAATAGTCAAATATTATATGACCAGAATGTTATCCTTTTTTTTCCCTGTGACTTCATGTCTGCTTATTATTAAGTCCAATACTGGTTTTTGTTGATTCTTTGTTTTACATCATGTGAGTAGTATCGAAGAGTAGTTGTTAAGGCCTTGGTTGATAGGGTTGCAGATGATGCAGTCTCCACAACTAGGACGGTAAGATTGAGCCTTAAACTTTGATGTGTTTTGTCCTCCTAAATTTGATGCATGCAAACCATACTTTCAGTAAATTTTATGATACCGAAAAATTTAGGAGATGAAGTAATGGTATAGCTCTAAATAAGATTAGAGGCTTTATTTTCTGCTGAGATGTCATAATTGCAGGTTAGCGTCACTTCGCTTGAAGCTTATGAGCTTCAAAGAAAAAAAGAGGATCTTGATTAATTTGCTGTCATAAGGATACAAGTGGAACACCCTCTTCGAAAAATATAATACAAATATATACAAATATATCTCTCTTCAATTGAGCTAAATGAAACTTTGACATTGCAGGCTGCTGAAGAAAATGGCCACAAGTTAAAAGTATATGCTGTTAAAAAAACTCCTAACGCTGTTATTACTCTTCATGTAAGTTATTGAGTGGCTATTATGTCTCTTATTTATTCAATCATGTCCATTAGGCTGGTACTAAACTACTAAAGTTTGTCAATGCAATAATTGCCGATACAATCATTTTACTTGTTGTATTGCTATATCTATTGTTGCCTTCTTATATTCCATTAGTATATTTTGATTTGATCTATTTTGGGTACTGAAACAGAGTTTGATCAAATTGGAAGTGGTCATGTTAAACCTTTCCAACCTGTTAATTTTAAAAACCTCTTACATACTTACATGAATCAGGTCAGTGAATTGCTTGGGGTCCTTTGGTGACAATGAACTATCCCCTGAGTGTCTTGATGGTGCTCAGCGATTCTTGAAGCCTGATGGGATTTCCATTCCTTCATCGAACTGGACCTTTTCTTATACATATATTTCCTTAATAACTGATGTAAAAAATATGTTAAATATCATTTGATTGTCTACTTATGTTTCTTTGCAGATACACCAGTTTCATCAAAGTATACTGCACTGGGTTGAGAGTTATGCTACGTTTACTTAGGTAGAAATCCTTAGTACCAACACCTTGTGCTCTTGTGCTTGTGGTTAGATTTGAATTATATATATATATATATGTTTTGGTCGAATTTGAATTATAAATTTAATTTTTTTTGCGGAAAAATATACTGTAGGAGCGGTTCTAGACTGAACCGCCCCTACAAACGGGTATTATAGGGGCGGCTGGTACTACAACCGCCCCTATAAATTGATTTTATAGGGGCGGCTGGTGTTACCAGCCGCCTCTTCAAATCGATTTGTAGGGACGGCTGATAACACCAGCCGCCTCTACAAATCGATTTGTGAGGGCGGTCTGGGAACCGCCCCTACAAATGCATGATTAGTAGAGACGGTATGGTAGGAGCGGCTGAGAAAACTGCCTCTACAAATCACTTGGAGCCGCCCCTACAAAAGGTTTATATAGTAGTGAAGGAGGCAGGCCACTCAATCGCTTCTATATAATCAAGGAGAGAAGATCCCCCACTTTCTTTTTTCCGGGGTGATTATGGGATTTCAGAATTTTTTTATTTTTTTCTTAGATTAATGAATTAATTAACATAAAATCTTATAAATCAATACTCCCTCTATCCTGAAACATAATAAATCTAGTTTTGTCCTAAGTCAAAATATAGTAATTTTAACTAAATTTATAGAAAAGAATATTAACATCTACCACAACAAAGAGGTATATTATGAAAATATGTTCCATAATATATCTAATTAAGCTAATTTGAAGTCCTATTTATTTTTCTTCTTTTCTATAAACTTAATCAAAGTTAATATAGTTCGACTTTGGACAAAACTAAATTTCTTATATTTCATGATAGATGAGTAGCTCAGATTGCTTTGAACTATTACCTCCTATAAAGTAAGGGATTTGCTAAATTTCAGGTGTCTAAATTTTAGTTTTCTTTCAGGTGATGGTTATTACATATATTTTATACTAAAATTACTTTTAGTTCGTTGCAATTTCTGTAGACTCAATCTGTAATTTTTTATTCTGAGAATAAAAAAACCCGTTGGACAAAACCACAAACCTGACAAAATCTAATATGTTGGCACAAAGATAATTTAATAATTTAAAATTATTTCTATAGTCAGAAAAGGATAAAAATTTGATATGTTATGACACAAAGACAAATAATAAATCATAAAAGTAACAATTTACTTGTACTAATCGGTAGAGTATTGTCTGAAATCATCTTAAAATTTAGAAACCTGAAATATAGGAAAAGCGATAAAGTAATGGGAGTACGGTAGCATTGTCCATGTTAAAAACAATGCTAATTGAAGGGTAATCTTTATTGTACGGGTGCAAAGTAATAAGATACAGTTCTGTGACATGCAATCTTTACTTCCTATAGCAATAAAAGACATGCATTTTTTTTGAAACTAATAAAAGAGTCATGCATTCTTGTAGGAGTGTGGTTTGGGGGATTGCATGTCCTCAGCCAACGTGGCGCCTAGTAGTTATTTTGTTTGAGTATGCTTTCACTGGATACCGATGGATGCACTTGGCCCATGACCCATCAGCACTGTGGGGTGGTTGGATACACTCCCACACAGCGATGTTGCACTTGTATCCTGAACCGAAGGCAATCATCAATACTCGATCACACTTATGCATTCTTCCTTTCGCTTCAATGTATGCTAGCTCGTACCACAAAGAGCTGCTTGATGTGTTCCCGAAACGATGAAGCGTCATTCGTGACGGCTCGGCATGGCTATCAGATAGACGGAGGCTATCTTGGACAGAATCAATCACTGCTGGTCCACCGGGATGAACGCAGAAGTGCTCTATCGCCACGCAGAAGTTTGGGACATATAGTGGCACCTTGCTGTTGAGAACCTTCCTCGATATGCAGGAAAGCAAAAACCGTAGCTTCTCTGATGGTGGGAGGATAAGGGGCGCAATGGAAATGATACTGGTCCTCAATGCCTCACCAGAAACAGCAATAAGGTCCTTGGAAAGGCTCATCCCCAAGTTTCCCTCGCCATCTTCGTCCAGCATGACACACCGATGAGCACTTTCGCTGGTGCTGGTAATCATTCGCAGAAGGTGTTTGAGTCGGAATCGCGCCTTATTCCTTGAATTCGATAGCAATGCAGCGGCGCCACCCATGCGGAATAGGACGGTGGGCAGATGCATTTCTCGTTTCTTCCCTCGATAATTTATGTGCGACATTGACTCCGTAGAGACCACTAATGCATACGAGGCATGTGGAGTGATCTGCAACAGGTTCTTGGCTAGCCCCACCGAAATGAGACCCGCACTGCACCCCATACCAGAGAGGTGCACACTGCGGATATCGCTGCGAAGCTTGTATCTGTTTATGATCATGTCACTGTAGGTTGGTGTTGGGGCAAATAAGCTATAGTTAACAACCAGTACATCGATGGAAGACGGGTTGATGCATGTCTTACTGAACAGGTCATCAATTGTTGAAAACAGGATTAACTCAGCTTCAGCATGGCCCTGACTAAAACCAAAGCTCGGAGGTATGTAATGGAGGCTAGGCGGCAAGGAAGTCTCTTCACCGAGGCCAGAGCGGTCAATCATACGTGTTAAGAAGTGGATGCTACGATCATCAAGGAATGGCATGAATTGCATTATGTACTCTTTGAAGGTAGCCAGGGGAACACGGCAGTTAAAATTTTGCTTGAAGCAGGCATAGTCGACTAGATATACATCGTGGGAGCGGTTCACAAGGTAGAAGGTAAATGCAGCTGCTGGTAGCAAGGCAGCTAGCAACAAGTAAATGGGTCGAAGGGCATGGAGATGGAAAATGTGCTCACTGAAACCAAACTGTGCAGCCACAAGGATGACAGCAATAGTAAGCGAAACGGCAATGGCAACCAGGACATTGTTCACAATGACTTGGTACAGAGATCTGAGGAGCCTCTGACTAGGTGACAAGGCCATATTGTTTATACTCTTCTAATGTTCTGCTGCTGCCTATATATATTATATATATATGTAGTTGAGCATGGTTGTGAAGGACAGAGAGGGAAGCTGGAGGCGTGAATAACTATACAGCTACTTCGATGAGACTTCCAACTTCTTGACAATCCCAAAAGGTAACTGTTGAGTCACAAAGAGATTGAGGTTACATATATTTTGATTTGATGCATTACATATCTCTAAAACATGGCCTAAAGATTTGAAGTAACAATTGAGATTATCTTATAAACATGATTATTCTAACAAAAATTCATTCATTTGAGTAAGAACGACACAATTTAATAGGTCACACCACTACAAAATATAGATATTATAACATATTCTCGTAACACATAGATCAATTTATTACAGAGAAATTTCATAGCAACACAGATGTGCTACCAACGATTATAGTAACAAGTACCAAAACAATACTGTTCTAGATATATGTTACAAAATTCTAGTATTCTATAACACAATAACTAAAACACGTAAAATATGTTACACATACATATATGTTGTTTAATTTTACAGGCAATGTGTATAAAGCCTTTTACAGTGCGATCCTTATGCCAAAAGAATTACAGCAACGACCTTACCTGGCATGCGCTCGGGCCGCGAAGTAGTCTTTTTCTCCCTTCTTATGTCTTACTTTTTATTTTTTAATAAGTTGGATAAGATAAGATAAGAATAAGATAACAATAAGTAAGAATAAGAATAAGAATAAGAATAATAAAAAATATGGACTGTTATCGTCAGCTCCTTGTCTTCGCCCCGCCTGTAGCCCCTCAGCTTTTAGAGTGACAATTTAGTTATTATCTACTTATCTTTTGCTTCTAAGTTGGTTTTATAGAAAATTGAATACGAGTTTCACAAATCATGCTATAATTTCATATTAAATAATGTTCCGAAGACTCCTAAGGCCTTAGAAACATATATGTGTTCACCAAATTTCACAATTCTTATGTTTTTATGAATGAATTATTTTTAATTTTCATTGTTTTTCTTAAAAACCGTTGTCTGTCGTAGCTCCGCTATAGCTATGCTATAGCTTTATAGCCTCTGAAAAAAGATGCCGCTATTTGCCATAGCCTGTTATTTTAAACCTTGGCAACTTCGCCCGATGCTGAACTTCCTACTCTAATCCTCTGTGACGGCGAAGCCCTGCAGCAAGGTGCTGACCAAGGTACGTAGGATCCAACATCCAACTTCTATGCATTTGATGAAGACGAAAGAATAAGTGCCCCAGCTGTCCTCTAGAGGAGCACGTGAGATCCATTGCAGTAGTTCAGGCGCCGTTGTCCCACAGCCATCGTCAGCCGCCGAGTCAAGCGCGCCTCACAAGCATTGCTGTTGCTAGGGTTAGGGTTGTTGCTAGAACCCGGCTGCTGGTCCCCGCCACCACCACTGCCTTCCTGGCCTTCGATCGGTCTTCATCTCCTCCACGTGTACATCTCCTCACCATTGGCTTCCACACCGTGACCCATGAATTGATGGGAAAAAAATTGTGTGGACTCTGGGTCCATTGCGTCTACGATGAGCCCCCTCCCCCGATGCATAACGCGTGGTGCGACTTCTAATCAGACGGCGGCTATACGTAACCTCTCTCGGCAGCTCGTATTCGCATGCAAGGCCGGCTGGCTCCTATCGGCTCGGGCGCTCAGCTCCTCCAAGTCAGGTCTCGGAGTCTTACAGGAATACGATCGCGGGAATACCATCCAAACTACGCAAATAGATCGTGCCATCATCGCCGTGCAGGCCTGCTCATGGCTGCGTTCAACGACCTGCTGCTGATGTCATGCACGGCCGTGGACCTGCTGCTATCGCTGCCGCCACCGACCCGCTGCTATCGCCGCCGCCGCCACCGCCACCGCCAAGCTGCGTGCGGTCTTCGCGGCGGACATCCAGGTGAGCGTGGGGGCGTGTGCTCCTGGCCGATTTGGACCACCTGCTGGCTGCTGATGTGCGACGCGGTCGCGAGCCCACTGCTGCTGCCGCCGCCGCTGTGACCTCCGACTCCGCCTCCGAGGGTCGGGTATGGTGTACTCGAGAAACTACGAAGGAGCCGCACTCACGCCCAGAGCCGAGGAGCCGCAGTCGACCGTGGAGCCGCGTGAACGCGAGGAGCCGAGGGAGCCCACGACGTGCGCCTCTCGTGCTGGCCGTCTGATTAGAAGCCGCGCCACGCGTCATGCATCAGGGAGGAGGCTCATCGTGGACGCAATGAACCCAGAGTCCACACAATTTTTTTCCAATTGATGAACCAGTTGAAGAGCTGCGGCATGCAAGCATGTTGTCATCGTGTAGAGGTCGTTATAGTGAGAGTTAGGCGGATCATGGACGCTTAAACAAAGAATCTTTCTTGGAGACATTTGACGATATATGCGATACAGATCATGAGTCACATAATAAGTATTAAAAAAGTGAAACAAATTTGTTATGTTTCTATAAATTAGATCTACACGATATATGTAATAAAGATCATGAAACGGTCTTTATTATATTTATATAATTAGATTTATAGAGTCTCAATATGTTCATCAAAACGGCAAACCACATGTGTCGCTTTAGGTGTGGGCAAAAATTCGTAGCCCCATGCAGCGCACGGGTATATATGTAGTTAAGAAAAAAAACTTTAAAATCACATGTTAAAAAAACACTCTGTACATTTATTTATACAAAATTTTAGATTACATGTCAAAGTATTATTACTTGGAATCTTTCTATACATATCCAACATTATACTCCCATTGACGTTAGATTGAGATCTAAATCAAACACCAGCATGGGCTAGCACATCCTAGGTTGCAATCAACCTACATACTTAGTAAACAACTCCAAGAATGACTAAATTGATCTAGAGAACGGTTAGGCCGATCTAGAGCCCATCCTTCGCCGCAAAAGCCTGAGAACGCCTCTCGGGAGGACCCGTCGGGGAGGAGCACGCCTAGGGTTGTTCTGGGATCAGCAAGGCTACCTAGAACGCTGATGAATCTCACGGTGAGATGCAGCAAACAACAAGAGGGTTAAAAAAGGGTAAAAAATAGGGTAATAAATGCAAAAAAATACGATTGAGTGTTTGATCCTTCAATCGACCGTGATCCTCTGATATATAGAGGGGGTGGTCATATTCCAATAAAAAATGAGTCCAAATCATAATCTCTAAGTTTCATATGCAAAAACATGTCCAAAAACTGATATCCAAAAGAGTCCGATTTGGACTAGAGCAGGAAACCGGCCTATAGCTGGGTCCCAAACCGGCTCGGCCAGTTCTGTTGGGGCCGAGCCAGCCCAGTCGGTGACAAACACAGGGAGCTCGCCTGGCTGGTTCGGCGGAGGCACGCAACAGGACGGCCTAGCCAGGTCCCCACTACGGGGAACGGGAGCTATGCCATGCACATGGCAAATAAACTAAAACACTCGGCAAACCCTTCGCCGAGTGTAACACTCGACAAAGGGCACACAACAAAAATTTATCGGCAAACTCACTTTGCCGAGTGTTTTTCGTCGGGCACTCGGCAAAGACGTTGCCGAGTGCCCAAAAAACACTCGGCAAACATTTTTCGCAAGAAATAAAAAAAAACAAATTGCCACCGGCCGCCGCCCACCACGGCCACATCGCCGCCACCGGCCACCGCCCACCACGGCCACCACGGCCACCACGTCGCCACGCCCGCTGCCCCACGCCGGACGCCGCCATGCCACCCACGCCACGCGCCCACCACAGCCACCAAGCCCCACATCGGACGTTGCCCGCCACCACACCACCAAGCCACCCGCCCGCCACGCTGCATGCCACCCACCACACTGCACGCCACCCGCCGGATCCGGGAGATGGGAGGGTCGGCCGCCGCCGGATCCGAGAGGGGAGGGGCCGCCGCCGGATTTGGGGAAGGAGTGGAGGGGGCGGCACCGGGGAGAAGGGGAGGGGGCGGCGGCCAGGGGAAGGAGGGGTGGCCGGGCCGCCGGATCTGGCCGGGAGGGGAGGGGCCGCCGGCGGGGAGAAGGGGAGGGGGCGTGTGGTTGCAGCGCAGAGAAGTGGAGGGGGCGTGCGGACGCGGCGCGGGGGAGAAGGGGAGGGGGCGGCGGCCAGGGGAAGGAGGGGTGGCCGGGCCGCCTGATCCGGTAGGGAGCGGAGGGGCCGCCGACGGGGAGAAGGGGAGGGGGCGTGCGGACGCGGTGCGGGGAGAAGGGTAGGGGGCCATGCGGGGAGAAGGATAGGGCGCGTCCGCGGTTAAAAAATATTTTTCTCCTTTGCCGTGTGTCCTAGATCTAGACACTCAGCAAGGTTTTTATTTTTTATTTTTTTTCTTCTCCTTCTTTCCTAGAAAAAATATATTTTTTCCTTTACCGAGTGTCCTAGATCTGGGCACTCGGCAAAGTTTTTTTTTTTTTTTTTCTTCTCCTTCTTTCTCAGAAAAAATATTTTCTTTCTTTGCCGAGTGTCCTGGATCTGGGCACTCGGCAAAGTTTTTTTTTCATTTTTTTTCTTCTCCTTCTTTCCCAGGAAAAAGATTTTACTTCTTTGTCGAGTGTCAAAAAAACACTCAGCAAACCCCATCTTTGCCGAGTGTTTTTTTTACACTCGGCAAACCTCCTCTTTATCGAGTGTTTTTTTTTGCCGAGTGTTTTTAGCGCAGCACTCGGCAAAGATCTTGTTTGCCGAGTGCCCAAGAAAATACACTCGGCAAACATAAAAACACTCGGTAAATTTAACGTTTCCGGTAATGCCCAAACCGGCTAGGCCGGTGACGAGAGTCAAACATAGGGGTATGTTAAGTCTCTAGGAAGAGTTTTGGACCGACGGATCCCCCGACCGACCTCTCATGGTCGCTCGGAGGCTCAGGGGCTATACCCATCGGGTACGCTCATGCGCACCATCTGGTCAGGAGTTAGGCAAAGCCCAAACACTCCCACGACCACTGTTCAGGGCTCAGGGGCTCGCTAGAGCCCTGGGCTCTCGAAAGACGGTAGCCTGAGCCTAACTCGAGCTAGACACCAACTCAATCGAATGCTTGGGCAGGGACTGACGCCCCGAGCGATTGCTAACTAGCCGAACATCCAAGGTCTCGGCAAGTACGAAGATCCAATGGCGCCAGTCCAATCAACGTGCGTGATGTGCTATCGACCACTTCCTCGATAGGGTCACACAACCGGTGTGACACAATAGGACAAGCAACTTCACTGACTTCGGGGCCACAGGGCTCCAGGGCCCGCTCATCAGCCCCCAGCCGAGGCTCATTCGTAGCCAAGGAAGCCACAAGAAGGTTCACCCGGTGGAGGCTAGACCGCAATAGACAACCCCAGACGGTCAAGTGTTAGGGGCTTCAATGATGTCAGGCAGCGCCCGTGGCTATACCAACTGCACGACAAGACCAAGGTCGATTCACGCCGCTATAGCGACCTCCTACACTCGATGCACAAAGACCACAAACCAAACCCCCAAACCAACTTGTACCCAACCTTTCTTCGGTATATAAGGGGGAGGGTTGGCTCCCAAAGAGGCCTAAGGATGAACAGAGCAACATATTAGACATCTAGAAGCCGATTGGACAGAGAACCGATTGGCCAAGAGAGAAACTGAGAGGAACAACAGTGTTCCTCCCCTGGTAACCCAGCAAGAGAGAGGGCCAATTCCCTTACTCGCTGGGGAGAAACCTTACCACTGACGAGCCATAGGATAGCACCAAGCAATCCCCTACAAAACTCTCATTCTCCTCCATTGTAAACCCCTGATTTGGGTGCTCCTAAAGATGAAGAACACCTCAGCACTAGATGTAGGTCCTCGATAGCCCGAACAAGGATAAACTGCCTTGTTTCTCTTGTGTATTTGAGTGTCTTAGCCACCAGAGACCCACACTTGTGACATCCGATGAGCAACCACAATGCTTGCCACGATTACAAACCCGTGACAGATGGCGCGCCAGGTTGGGGAGTGCGTTAAGTGTGATTTTGGCTCTACGGTGGCTAGAGTGTAACATCCCTAAAAAATCCAAAGAACCAAAATGCCAACTTTCAATTTTTTTTCCAACAAACCCATGATAGGTGAGTGATCATGCTAGGAAAACCCCTATATTTGCACAAGTAGACCCCAAAAAGTAGCATGTGTGAGCATATGCATTTTAAATTAACCATGAGTTGCTTCTTATGGGTTTTATGTTTGCTAATAAAATTTGATCAACCTTCAAATAAATAAAACTTGTGTGTGTGCACCTTTAACCTAGGCAAAAGCTTTGACCTAAGTGACACTACTACAGAAAGCTAATCACCGCCGGCTCCAGAACCCCCATTACCGATGGTTTTGTCCCCCATTGGTGTATGTCGGCGGTGATCGGCGACCTTTATCTCTGCCGGTTGTGCGTCGACGGTGACGATATTTTATCACCATCGGTCTGACGTACCATACGGCGGTGGCGGTGTCTTATGACGGCTGGCCCGGTGTACGATCTGGCAGTGATGGTGTAACCATCGACGCCGAGTTGGCATATGATCCAGCGGTGATGATGCGTCCATCAATGCCAGTCCGGCGTACCATTCGGCGGTGATGGTGTAACCATCAATGCCGAGTCAGTGTATGATCCTGTGGTGATGATGTAACCATCGACGTCGGCCCGCCATACCATCCGGCGGTGATGATGTTCATCGCCGAGGCAGCGTACCAACAGGTGGTGATGATGAACATATCAACGCCGAGCCATCCTACCATCTGGTGGCAATGACGAGAACATCAACGCTAGATGGGCGTACCATCCGACTGTGATGACAAGAACATCAATGCCGGTCCACGTACCATCCGGCTATGGTGACGAGAATATTAATGCTGGTCCAGAGTACCATCTAACGATGATGTAGGTGCCAGCGCATGTGATCGGTGATCACCACCGGTTCTTACAATAGCGCACATGTCCATCTTGGCACCGGCAGTAAAAGAACTATTCTCTGCCAGTTTCTCCAAGCGTCGGACATAGGATGAGCAGCCGGCGGTGAAAACCCTTCTACCGCTAGTTCGGCGGATGACACGGAGGCAAAGGGCGAGATTTTGCTCACGGTCGGACCATATGCAAAGCCCACGGTGAAAGCGTTCATCATCGCTAGTTATTCGGCCAGAAGGGGGCCCATAGGTCATAAGTCGGCAGTGATACGTATCACCACCGGTTATCTCAAAACCATTGGTGAAGGTCCCGGTGGTGAATTGACTTTCTATAGTAGTGTGAACCTAGAGGACGAAACTAGGGTGGTATACATTCTTGGAATACATGTATACAAGTATAGGGTCATAGGGTGGAAATTAGAAAATAGAAATTAGAATTAGAAATAGAAAGGAGGAGGGAAGGAAATAGGAAATTAGAATGCAGTCCAGCTACCACGCACGGCCTAGCTGCCCTCGTGGCCCCACGCCTCACCCGCGCCCTCACCCACACACAACTAGGCCGCAGCCTAGTCGGCCCAGCACTGCGCCCGCGCCTCACTCCCCCTCTCTCACGGTGTCGCTGACAGCAGGCCCCATGGACCCCGACTGTCATTCCCCACCCCTACCCTCCTCTGCTTTTGCGCCGAGGGAGAGCAACGACGTCGGGGAGGAATCCCAGCTGCCCCGCTCACCCCAGTCATCCATGCTTGAGCCGTTGGCCATGCACCCTCAAATGCATGCCACATCCATGACCCGTGGCATCCGTGTCCTCCCCCAGCTCGCACCTGCGCCGCGCTGACATCGCCACCGTGCCCCACACCAATGATGCCACCCCGTCCTTCCCTTGACCGCTGGTGTTCGAAATTGGACATGCCATGGCATCCACATTTCCCCGCCGAGCGCCAAACCCTAACCTAGAGCCCCTATCCACCCTACACGTACCCCTCCTACCTATCCCCGCCGTCCGCCACCGCACCATGGAAGCCTCGCCAATAAAAGGGCTAGCCCCGGTGCCCTAGCGCCCTTCCCATGCCCCACCTCCACTAGTGGCACCCCCAAATAGCCCACACCCAAGCCACGAAGGGAGAAGGAGGAAGGAGTGGAGCCGAGCTCGCCGGAGATTCGCCCATGGCCACCGGAGATGAGGACGATGCCTCGATCATCTTCATCGCCATCACGGTTTTGCATGGCACTGCCTCAACTCACCATGGCCTCGACTCACCACTGCACCACCATCCTAGCTTCACCACCACCACGGTGAGCCCCCACCGTTCCCCCTATCACCGTCGTGGCTGCGCCATGTTTGCTGTTGATGGTTGTTAATATCAATCATAAACCGTTAACATAACCTACATATATACTTAATTTCGACACCAAACATAGGTATAGGGGTTTAAACTAACAAATTTCATAAGTTTTGTTGAATCTATGTTTTTAGCAGGGTTTATCAAGAAAACTATCAAGGTGGACCTTTTCATCAAAGTAAATCACGTTTTTCCACGACGGTACCTACTTGGGAAGACTCTAGAAGACACCAGAAGACTCTCCACCAAAGAAGACCATGAGGGGCTGCCAAGTGGGGCCAGCTGGCCCCATCTGCAGGCCGGCTGGCCTAGTGACCCCACCATTCAGTCTTTGCTTCGAATGTCGGTTCTCCACTACCTCTTAGATTGCATCTACGCCATCCTTTCAAGTCGGTTTGATCCGGGGGTCCAGAATTGATGCTACCCCCTATATATACAACCCTATACCCCTTTAGGAGATCTATCATAAACCCTAATTCATTCCTCCTCATCAGGATCAGAGCCAGCAATCAAAAGAAGATTAGTCCTCCATAGGATCTAGTCTTGTAAATAATAGTGAGATAGAGAGTGAGGGACGAGTTTGGAGGAGGTGCCGGCCTATTAGTGCTCTCCCTATGGCTTGTACCTTGGTGGATCCAAGTTCTATCTGAGCTTGCATATGAAATTTCTCTAGTAATCAACTTCTGATTCAAGTAAGTATCTTGTTTATATTGTTCATTAGGATTACGACTCTGTTGAGTGCTTTATTCCTGTTTTAGAGGGAGTAAAGTATTAATCATAAATGTAAGCGTGGTGCTTAGACTTGGGTTAATCGTGGATGCACTCTACATTCTAGATCGGTGGTAGCTCGTGAGGGTGACTCTTATAGCCTCGTTGAATCCTCTATAGTCCACCTCCCGTCTGTAGGCCAAGTAGGACCCAGTTACAAAGGAAAGCATCCTCTGCTGGTGTCTTTCCCTAGTAAGGTCCCTAGTTGAATAGTAGAAGACATAGCTTATAGAAGTTAGAATAAGAGAACCTTTGTTATCCTCTCTACGCTCCTATTTATCCTAACCTTGTTACAACCCCTAATTAAGTTAGATTGTAGTTAGTCTCACACGTTTCTCTGTGGATACGATACTTGGAATACTTCCCGGTGAAAGCTACAGTGGTATCCATGCGCTTATAGATTTATCTGTATGCGTTAATAAATACCAACAAGCTTTCTAGCGCCATTGCCAGGGAAACAGTTGCTGAATTAACTACGAACCTAGATTAGCTTTTTATCTTTTATTTTACTTTTTTTTCTTTTAGCATGGATAACACACATATATATCAATATGTTAAATCCACGAGCGCAAGCCTAAAGCCACCAAAATGTTCAGAGCCTATCCTAACACCTGGCTATGAGTTGTGCCTGTGTTTAATAAAACTGGTTTGGGAACAATCCTTCTTGAGAGAAGGCAATAAAAACCCGTACTCACACCTATGGGAGTTTGCATAGACCTATGCATGCTTGCGTATTGCTGGCATGTCTGAGGAAACCTTAAGATGGAAGTTGTTTTTGTTCTCTTTGATGGGAAGAGCTAAACAATGGTATAGTCGAACCGTTGGAAGTATGCAAGGAGATTGGAAAACGTTATGCTCTAAATTTTATTTACGTTTCTTTCCCATCTCTAGAGTGGTTAGCCTTTGAAAAGAGGTTCTAAATTTTAGACAACTGGAAGAAGAATCTCTTGGCACATCATGGGAATATATTAATAGTCTTATCACCACTAGCCCAGACCTTGCTATTTCTGACCCGATGCTCCTTCAACATTTTTATATGGGTCTTAGCAAGGATTCTACACAATCCCTTGATCAAGCCTCTAGAGAAACTTACCTTCATTTGTCTACTAGTGAATCAAGGTTTATGATTGATAGAATTAGTGGAAAGACTCCCTACATTAGCATTCATGATGAACTCCCCGAGGAAGAGAAGGAATCATCTCCCGAACAAGAAGAGGAAGTTTTAATAGCCAAACCACAACCACTCCAATACCAAGATTTAGTTATCAATACTGAACTATCAATACCCTAAAATCATCCAAGGGAAGAAGAAATTCCACCTTTAGAAATCCCTATTGAAATTAAGGATGATCTTTTGATGCTGATTTTGGGAAAAGCTTAAACTTCCAGCTTCATAACAGACCTTCGAGCGAATATAATTCAAATCCTCTCAAGAAGGGATCTCTTAGAAAGCGTCTTAAATCAAATCCCTTTGGGGGATATCTAGAAAAATTCAAGGGTGGTATGTCTAGTGACGCTATAGAAGGAGAGCCGAGCCATTTAGAAGATATTCCTATCTTCTCCCCTTCTATGCTCACATTAGATGTCCCAGCTGAATCCATCTCTAAACCTATCCTTAACCCCGATGATCCCTCTTATGCTCTTAAGTCTCATGATGATCCTAGAAATCCACTAAAACACCCAAAGCAAAGGAGTCATGAAGACCACAAGGAAGACCAAGAGAAGCAACGGCAATGGCTAGAGAATGTTAAGAATTTATATGCCATTAAAGGAATGCACAAGGCCAAAATCTTAAGGATATGGCCCAAACCTGATCGAAAGGGTGAGCTTAAGTCAATCTACTTAATAAACATGACTCATCCATGTTTGGAGGAGGCTTTAGACAATATCAACCTAAGAGTCACCAATCCAAGGGAAATCTTAGATAATAAAGTGACCAATGAATGTCATAGGCATGGAATGATGGAGACAATGTTTCTGCCTATAGATGTTCATGAAGAAACAACCTTGGAGCCTAAAAAGGAAGATGACATCAACGAGCATGGAAGCTATTTCATGAACATCTCATCAAATTCATGCTCGTATGAGAAATCTCCTGAATCAATGGGTCTCTCTAACATTGCCACTCATGAGATCTTCAACCCCCTCATACTTCATGTTCATAAAATTTTTGAAAGGGTGGTTGTAGATGTGTTTGTATATTATAAATATTGCAAATCTCATGGGCATGAATCTTAAGATAGGAACCAAAGGTTGGTGTTGGAGGAGAAACCACTCCACCAGTTAGACACAATTCAAAGGTTTCCCAAGGACGAGCTTCTGTCCTAAAACAAGCACTTTTGAGAGATAACATGAGCTTTCACCTTTTGCTGTGATGTCTTTATGAAATGAGCATAGAAATATAATTGTGAAAATATTCCTTCGGGTATTTTTGTCACTAACCATTCTAGGTTTGAAGCAAAACGAATGAAGGATGACGATGCAAGGTATGTCCAACCAATTATCATGCAACATTGAATCACATGCACACATGAGAGTTCTATCATCCAAACTTGATTTTGCAACAAAATTCAAGCTGGGGGATGGACTTCTCTGGAAAATTGTATGTCATGTTGCTAATTCATCTTGGTTATCTCCACCTTTAAGTCATGCTCAATAACAATCATGCTCTTTCATCTCCAATTGAATAAATCTCTATAATGCTTTCATGCTATCTTTGTCTACCATAGTAAGTTTTGGTTTGGAAGTACTGCACATACTTTCATAGGCGTTTAAATTATGCATGGTGCTTAGGTTAAATAGCCTTCCCTTGGTCAAATTAGACATTGAGTCTAGTTTGGTTATTGAGCTAAAAATTGCTTGTGTAGACACTAGATATTTTGTTGGACTAACTATAACACCCTCGGTGTTAAGCATGCACTTAACCTTGACATTGCATGATCATAAGCATCCATGAGCATGCATGTGCATAAGCATCTCAATTGCTATACCTTGGTTAATTTATTTTTCATGTGTATTACTTAATTACCTTACTTAAGTTAGGGTTTTCATGGAACCAATGTATGAAATGTGTGTGGAACCTTGTGAATGCTTTAAACATGTTTAGAATAGCATAAGAAACCACTTTGGTATTCATGACTAAGTCTAGTTTAGTCTCTAAGTCATGGATATGGTGTATGACATTATTTTAAAGTGCCATGTTTGACCTAGTTTGAACTATGTGATAGAGTCTTTGCATGGCAGTGAACCTTTAAACAAAGTTGTAATATTTGAGTAGATCAACAACTTTTATGTTTGGGTCTTGAGCTAATTCTGTGCATAGCTTAGTCATTTTGAGCTCACAAAAATATGAAAAACTCAATTTCCAGCACTTAGGAAATTTTTTAAGTCGTATTCGGTTTACAGTTTCGCTGGCTCAACTTTGGGCCGATTTTACTCAGTATTGGTTGCGAATTAGGACTCGATCCTTTAATAGAAATCGTACAAGGTATGAAGGGCTACAACTTTAATTTAGGTTGTTTGCACTGATGAGCTACGAATTAGGAGTATGCTAGTCGTCAACTTGCGCTGATAGTCGGAGATCGGAGCTCTGATGGTGGTCTATAGTACCCGACCGTGATCAGACTTCATCCGCCGCGTGTACGCCGCGCGTTGTCGGCGTCCTGCCTGCTCAGGCCATGTCGGGCCAGAGCGCGCCATTTGAAGCCACAGCGTCTGCCCGTGAGCCTCCCAGCGCCACATTTTATTTCCTTGCTTCCTGCCTTCGCCTTCGCCTTCCCGCAGCGGACCACCGCCGTCGCCATTGCTTCGCCGCGCTCGCACACGCTCGCCATAGCCCCACCGCCAGCACCGTCCCGCCCAAAGCTCCGCTAGCACCTCACGGACTTCGTCGACGTCCTCGCTGAGTCGTACGAACCCTAGGTGAGCGGCAGTTGCCGACTCCGCGCGCCGCCGTGCGCCGTGGCCGACGTACCTAGGGGCTGCTAGAGTCTAGGTTTAGGGGGTAAATCGATTCGGGAGGTCGAGGAGGTCACGCTAGTGCCATCCTCGTCGCTAGAGAAGTCGCCGCCGGCGAGCTCCGTCGATCCCATGCCGGTCCGCGTCAGCTCCTCTGTTTTTGTGTCTATGACGCGCGGGTCCGGCTGACCGGTGGACCCTGTCTATCAGCGACTGTGTATTAGAAGGATAGTTCATTTTTACAGATTTGAATGCTGTTTTGTAAAATTTATATCTAGAGTTTGGTAGATCCAAATTGGGTGGTTCCAATTTTGTTAGTATCTTGGTGAAGTGTAGTATTTAGGAAAAGTATAATATGAGCACTTGTAGTAGAGTTTCTCGAAGAATTAAATTGAAACTTGAAATGTGTTTTTAGATGCATGCAAACTTGTTTAAATTATATCTAGAGTTCCTGCGCTCCAAAAATTATGAAATTTGAATGGTGAGCTATTCTTGATGAGTAGAAGATCTAGTAAAAATTTGAGAGTCATTGCATGAATAGTTTTTGAGTTATAGATTTTCCTTTTATAACTAGGTGATCCTTGTGTGAATTTTTATAAATTATCTATGAATCCAATGCTCATGAAATTTATTGGAGGTTGTCCTAGTACCTTAAGGATGATAAGAAAAATATAAAATCTGTTTCTTGACACTTTTCACTAGGATTTCCTATTTATGTTATTTTGAGCTTTTCTGCCTTGTCATTTTTGTGTAGGATGTCATACTTGTTAAGATGATGTGAAATTTTTACAGTAGCATACTTGGAGCATGTAGTACCTACTGTAATTTGTGAAAATTAAATGGTGCAGTTTTCATATATGTTTATTATTCTCCTTAAATAATTAAATAAATTAAGAAATGCATTAAAAGAAATGAATTGGTGGTGAACACCTTACTTTCTTGTGTTCTTTTGATATGTGGGATGAGTTAGTAAAGTTGGTTTTGTCCATTTATATGTTTGCAACATAAGTTAATAATTATTTTCTTGCATTATGTCTTTCTGGATAGTTCTGGGAACTTTGAAAAGTTCACCATGATAATTTGGTTTGCTGGGAAAGTGGTGAATACAAATGTTGTAGATAACTTGGGTATCTAACTCTTGTTAAAATTTGGTGGTATTTAGCCTAGTAGTTTAGGAGTTATAGATGTTTAAAGTTAGTTTTCCGAAATGCTTGCTCTCTGGAATTTCTGGACAGCACTGTATTGATTGCCTGTTTTGGTTAGGATAGATTGTGAATTAGCTTTTGGTGATTAAATAAGAGTTGTAGACAATTTTATAAGCTTTCCAGAAAGTCTAAGATCATAGCATTTGGATAAGTATAACTTCAGTTATGATATAAACTTGTAACTGTCATGCGTAACTTAGATATTGCTTTGTGTGAAATTTGTAAATAACTAGAGAAGAGATATGCACCTACTAGGTAAATAAGGAGTTAGCATTGTCATCATTTTGCTACTTAACATCAGTATCGCAGCATGTACATTCCTTTATCACATCCTTCGTGATCCATCTTATGCATTCATGGTACTTATTTATGCATATGCATGCAATAGGTGCAACCGAGGGGATCACACTAGTGGAGCTCGATGCCGAGCAGTAGGAGGAGCATCAGGAAGTTCAGCACCTAGAGGTTCCCAGAGAAGGAGAGCCTAAAGTCGATCACCTTCCCAAGTGCCCCGATCACCAGCCTTCGACGTTTGTGAAAGGCAAGCCCCGGAGCATTATAAGCCTCCCTATTTTATTAATATCACTTAAAGTTATTCGTATTGCTGCATTACGTGATAGGAGTTGTTTGGAAACAATTGCTGCATATTACCTTTCCTTGACCAAAAATATCTACCATGAATCCTAATTAAGTCTAGGAACATGTATTATGCATAGCTATGCTTAGACCGGTAGAAGTCGTTTGATTTCCTGTCACCTGCGAGCTATAGGTGATAACTTGATCACGGTTGGCTATATTGTGCTATCATGGAACATAACCTGGTATTGTTGAATAAATGGAGACTGGGCGGAGTCTTATATGTGGTATTGTAGTGATTCCGTCTGTGTCGTTTAAGGACCGGCCGTTGGAGGTTTATCTTGTCATGTTGAATGCAGCCTCTCACATAGTTGGCCGGATAAAGTCGTTCCGACCGCGAAGCCGAGTAGCTCAATTTAGGCCGGGACCACGAGCGGTAAAAGTGCGCACTCTGGATGGTAGTAAGGATGTGCGGAGAGCCATTGGCGTAAGCCCAAGGGTGGGTTAGAGCCCCGATCACCCTTGGCAGAGTGGTTCTCTGATTGTGCGGCGCTGGTCGTACCCGCGAATTTAGTTCCTGAGTTGTACCAAAGGTGATCTAAGGTGACTAATGATTTGGTATGCCTGGGTGTGTGTTAGGAATAATTCTCTAGCTGGGTTGGAATCGTTTCGAATCGCCGTCTCTCCCGGATAGTGAGAACTTGACTTGAGTACACTTCATCGTAGTAAATGATGGAAATGATGGTTATGAGATTATGCAAGAACTCAACTGGATATGGTTATTATTGTGATGACTTAATGGTACCAACATGTTTGGCATAGGATAGTTGCTAATCTAGTATGAGATAGGATTAATAACTGGTGATTCACAATTAAAGAGATGTTGGATAACTTATGCTTTTTCTGCAAATAATATTTACCAGCTCTACTTATAAAGCCTTGCATACTCCTTGGTGTCTTAGTATATTAGTTGGATGGGTAAGTCTAGCTGAGTACCTTCTCGTACTCAGGGTTTTATTCCCATTGTTGCAGATAATGCTATGTTTCATGGCTACTGCAAGAACTGTCTTGCTCCCGCCGTGGATGAGGACTAGGACCATGTGCAATGGTCATTCTGTATTTCATCTCACCTTTGTGCTTTTGGTTGGAGATGACTATGACACTGGCTTGTATTAAACTACTTGGGATGTTGATGTTAAACTACTTTGCTTCCGCTACTTTCAAACTCGGTTTGTAATAATTATTCGAACTCTGATGTATGAGACATATTTGTGAACTTGTGATGTAACATGTGATGGGTTGTGTTGAATCTCTACGATCTTGGTTTGTATGTTGGTTGTTTGAGATCCTTCGTGATTTCGTTGGACTACCGGGTTTATATGGGCTCAAGTATGACGGTTTGATCGCTTCGGTGATTGCTATTGTACTTGTGCTCTTATAAATTGGATGGTTCTGTGACAGCTGGCATCAGAGCAAGGATTCAACATTAAACTTGTCATATGTGTATTTAAAAACAAAGGTTTTGTGTTATAAAAAATCTAAAGTGTGCCAGTGGTCATCTCCTTTATGCCCAGTTAAGGACTTTTAGGTGGCTATTTAAGTACTAACATGGGGGGGGGTTTACTTTCGTCGTCCATACGGCGTGCTATTGTATGGATGCCATTCACTTGAATGGTAATGTATGGATCAAATGCCTCTACGCCAAGGTAAGAAGGTAAGTTGATGAGTGGCATGACCGCAAGACGTGAGCGTGCGGTCGGGGAGAGCTAGTTTTGATACGACTGTATATGCATGCTTGCATGTGTGTATGATGCGTATTTAATTGTGGGTATAAATTGTCATCGGGTAGCTTTGATACGGAAGTATATGTATGGGTATACATATATGGAAGTATTTAGTTGCAATTTAGATCCTGCATTTACATTTTTGTACTTATATCTGTTGGGTTGGGCTAAAATGAATTTTCTGCAGGTACACTAACAACGAAACGTGTAGCTCGTTTAGTGACGAATATATTGAGAGAACGTATGTATGCCACCGCGTATATCGATAGAAATTATTTTTTTCTAAGTTTGTGAGGACGTACGGAACGAGCATACATCATGGTGCATTATTCATTCATGTTCTTGCATTGCTTGCCCCTTAAATGATCTTATCGTTAAGTAAACCGTTTCTATTGCATGTGCCTCCTTTATGTGTAACCTTTTGTTACATATGGCAGCCCCAGGAGCCCCTATTGCCAGTGACACCTTTTCTGACACTGTTTGGGACCCCCTTACTATGGCTGGTGATGAACTCTGTTGGGTACGTGGAGCTGCCTTGCTATGTTTGGAGCGAAGTGGTGACCGAAGGACATGAGTGGTATGACGTGCGAGTCACTGTCGTAGCCCGTGAGGACAATCCTCAGTGGCAGGGGTGGTGTGTTGAGTCGGATGGACAGACCCTGTGGGAAGGTGCCCAAGTGGCAGCATTTGAGGTTCTCAGTGAGATTTGTCAGGAATTCGGGGACGAGCTAGTGAATGGACCAGTTGGATCTTTTCCTCGTGTGGATGTCTCACAGACTACTTGGAACCAGCCAAGTGGTAATGCTTTAGTCAGAGACAGGGATGAAAGAGATAGGAGTAGCTTAGCTGAAGTAGTAATGAATTAGTATGTAGGTCTCATTTTCATGATGTACCCTTGTGGTGGTTATTGGAACTATGCACGTACTACTTGTGGCAATTGCACTGTTTAATGGAATTCCAGTTGTGCTTAAACAAAAATTTGGCATGTAGGGAACGCGTTGCGGGCATGATAAGTGATCATTTGGTGATGTATGTTGTGGAATTGGATTGTTGTGCCTCTGTGTTATTGTATGAATTTATGATTCTCTCCAGTAATTACAGTATGGCATAATTTTTGCAATTCTTCTGTAATCTCTGGGCATCCTCCAATAATCACTTGTTGTTGCAACTTCGCAGATGACACACACTCATAGGGGAATTTTTGGTGATGATGCGGGTGGTAACGATGGCCGTGGCAATGGCCATGAGGATCTTCCCCCACCACCGCATCCTACCCTAGCTGAGATGATGGCGCAGCTCATGGAGACTCAACGTGCCATGGGTGAAGTGCTGCGTGGTCTTGCGCAGAATGCTGGACAAGGTCGTGGAAGAGATCAGCACCAAGGACCTGAACCTAACCAGTTCAGTACTTTTAAGGACTTCCTTGATACCAAGCCTCCTGTCTTTAAGGAAGCAGAAGAACCATTGCAGTCAGATGAGTGGCTGAATACTATTAAACAGAAGTTTCATCTTTTAAGGCTCACTGAGCAATTAAAGACCGAGTATGCATCACACCAGTTGCATGGACCGGCGGTCATATGGTGGAGTCATCATCGATCCACTTTGCCTGAAGATGCTCAAATTACATGGAATCAGTTCAAGGTTGCATTTAGGGGGCATTATATTCCCCTAGGTCTGATGAGCATGAAGCATACGGAATTCATGAGGCTGACACAGGGAACTAAGAGTTTGACAAAGTATCTGCATGCCTTTAACAATCTATCAAGGTATGCTATAGAGTTTGTGGATACAGATGCAAAGAAAATTGCTAGTTTCAAGCGAGGCCTTAGCCCAAAGCTGATGAAGATGCTAGCTAACAACAAAAGTGCTACCTTCAATGAGTTTGTTAGTGATGCACTAACCCAAGAGAATCAGAACAACATCTATACAGCGTCCATGAATCGCAAGCGAGCTTTTGAAGCAGGAGTATCCCAGTCCAAAGCTCCTACCAATGTGAGACCCCAGTTTCGTCCTCCAGCTCCAAAGTACAGACCACCCCAGAAGAAGGCACAGCCAAGTCAGAACCAACAAGCCTATCATAAGGCATATTCTGTGGCTCTATCTAAGGGTAGCACTGGACAAAGCAGCTCCAATGTTCCACCTAACAGTATGCCGTGCTGGAATTACAACAAGACTGGCCATTGGGTAAGAAATTGTCCATATCCTAGGAAGAACAACATCCAGAAGCAGGGCAATTCTAGTGGACGTCAGGGACATGTGCACTATACCACCATGGAAGAAATTCCCTTTGGTGAAGTGGTCACGGCTGGTATGTTTCTTGTGAATCATCATCCTGCCGTTGTTTTATTTGATTCTGGAGCTTCACATTCTTTCATGAGTCCAACATTTGCATCCAAGCATGATCAGAAAATAGTTGTAGTAGAAAAGGGTGGTTATTGTATAAGTGCTGCTAGGAGCAACATTTCTACCAACCAGATAATTAGAGATGTACGCATTCAAATAAGTGAACAGGAGTATACTGCAAACCTAGTGATATTACCGGGATTGGGTATTGATGTGATCTTGGGGATGAATTGGATGAAGAACCTTGGTGTTCTTATTGATACCTCGACTAGAACTGTTATGTTGAGGGATCCCAAGAATAGTGAGGCTTTTCTAGTACCCCTTCCTAGGGAGTTTGATCTCCATAATGTGGCCAATGCTATAAAGTCTATGGCCCTTGCTGATATTTCGGTAGTAGGAGAATTTCCGGATGTCTTTCCTGATGAATTGCCAGGGTTACCACCGGACAGAGAGATAGAGTTCAAGATAGAATTGTTACCTGGTACCGCTCCTATTTCTCAAAGACCTTATAGAATGCCTCCCAATGAGTTAGCAGAATTGAAGATTCAGTTGCATGAACTTTTAGAGAAGGGTCTTATTCGCCCCAGTTCATCACCTTGGGGTTGTCCTGCCATATTCGTGAAAAAGAAGGACAAGTCTTTGCGGATGTGTGTGGACTATCGACCACTCAATGCTGTTACTATCAAGAACAAGTATCCTTTGCCACACATTGATATCTTGTTTGATCAATTGTCAAAAGCAAAAGTGTTCTCTAAGATTGATTTGAGGTTAGGTTATCACCAAATCAAGATTAGGCCGGAAGACGTACCTAAGACAGCTTTTTCCACTAGGTATGGCCTTTATGAGTATTTGGTCATGTCCTTTGGATTGACCAATGCTCCTGCCTACTTCATGTATTTGATGAACTCGGTGTTCATGCCTGAACTTGACAAGTTTGTGGTTGTGTTCATCGATGATATCTTGATTTATTCTGAGACGGCAGAAGAACATGAAGAGCACTTGAGAGTGGTATTGTCGAGACTAAGAGAGCATAAGTTGTATGCAAAGTTTAGTAAATGTGAGTTTTGGTTGAAGAAGGTACCTTTCCTAGGTCACGTCTTATCGGAGAATGGAATTTTTGTAGACCCATCCAAAGTGCAAGAAGTGATGGATTGGAAAGCCCCAACCTCAGTTCATGAAGTTCGAAGTTTTCTGGGTTTGGCTGGATATTATCGTCGGTTTATCCTAGATTTCTCCAAGATATCCAAGCCTATGACCAGGTTACTTCAAAAAGATGAGAAGTTTGTATGGACACCGGAGTGTGAAGCAACTTTTCACACTTTGCGGACTTTGCTAACTACTGCTCCTGTGTTGGCACAACCTGACATTGAGAAACCGTTTGATGTATTTTGTGATGCCTCAGGAACCGGTTTAGGGTGTGTTTTGATGCAAGAAGGCCGAGTCATTGCTTATGCCTCGCGCTAGTTGAGAAAGCATGAAGTCAACTATCCAACGCATAATTTAGAGCTTGCAGCAGTTGTCCATGCTTTGAAGATTTGGAGACATTATCTGCTTGGTAATGTTTGCCATATCTACACTGATCACAAGAGCCTTAAGTACATTTTCACCCAACCTGAGTTGAACATGAGGCAGCGAAGATGGTTAGAATTGATCAAGGACTACAACCTAGAACATCCGGGGAAAGCCAATGTAGTTGCCGATGCCTTAAGTCGGAAGTATCATGGTAATTCTTTGTTGGAAGATGGTTTCAACTTATTGCATCTGGCAGTCCTACATAATATCACAGTTAGTTGTTCTCTAGAGTCAAAGATCATTGAGCTCCAAAAGACTGATGTTGGCATATTCCATATCAAGAGAAAGATGAAAGAAGAAGAAAGTAAGCATTTTCGGTTAGATGAGAATGATGTTCTAAGGTTTAAAGATCGGCTTGTAGTGCCGAAAGATAGGGAGTTGAGGAACCAAATCCTAGAGGAAGCTCATTCTTCCAAGCTATCCATTCACCCAGGTAGCAGCAAGATGTACCAAGACTTAAAGACTAGATTTTGGTGGACAAAAATGAAGAAAGAAATTGCGGCATATGTTGCCAGGTGTGATAATTGTTGCCGAGTGAAGGCTATTCATATGAAACCAGCAGGTTTACTTCAGTCACTGTCCATTTTAAGTTGGAAATGGGATGACATTAGTATGGATTTCATTGTCGGACTTCCAAATACCCAAAAAGGTCATGATTCTATCTGGGTAATTGTTGACCGTCTCACCAAGTATGCACACTTTATTCCTGTCAATGTCAAGTATCCACCTCATCAATATGCAAAGCTATACATGGAACAAATTGTCAGATTGCATGGTGTGCCTAAGAGTATTGTATCAGATCGAGGGCCCCAATTTGTTAATCATTTTTGGGAACATCTGCATAAGTACTTGGGTACCACATTGATTCACAGCTCTGCTTATCACCCCTAGACCGTCAGGTCAAACTGAACGTGTGAATCAAATCTTGGAAGATATGTTGAGAGCATGTGTGATTTCTTCCAAGGGTTCATGGGAGGATTGGTTACCTTTGGTTGAATTCTCCTACAATAATAGTTATCAAGAGAGTATCAAGATGGCTCCATTTGAAGCTTTATATGGTCGCAAGTGTAGGACCCCTCTGAATTGGATTGAGCCTGGTGAAAGAAGGTATTATGGAATTGACTTTGTCAAAGAAGCTGAAGAACGAGTACAAATCATTCAACAACATATCTAAGCCGCTCAATCAAGACAAAAGAGTTATGCAGATAAGAGGAGAAGTCCTATTGTGTTCTAAGTTGGAGATTATGTGTATCTGAAGGTATCCCCAATGAGGAGAGTCCAAAGGTTTGGAGTTAAGCGAAAACTAGCTCCTAGGTATATTGGACCATACCAGATCATTGCACGAAAAGGGCCTGTAGCCTACAAACTCTAGTTACCTCTAGAAATGAAAGCTATATTCAGTGTTTTTCATGTCTCCCAACTCAAGAAATGTCTTCGTGTGCCCGAAGAAGCTATTGAACCTACTAGTATCAAGATTCAGTCGGATTTGACTTATGAAGAGAGACCTATTAAAGTGCTTGAAGCAATGGAAAGAGTGACCCGTAGCAAAGTCACCAAGTTCTACAAGGTGGTTTGGAATAATCATAGTGAACAAGACGCTACGTGGGAACGTGAGGATTATCTTCGAGAGGTTTATCCTAGTTTCTATGAAGAATGGTAGGTCGTGCAATCTCGGGACGAGATTTCCTTAAGGGGGGAAGGGCTGTAACACCCTCAGTGTTAAGCATGCACTTAACCTTGACATTGCATGATCATAAGCATCCATGAGCATGCATGTGCATAAGCATCTCAATTGCTATACCTTGGTTAATTTATTTTTCATGTGTATTACTTAATTACCTTACTTAAGTTAGGGTTTTCATGGAACCAATGTATGAAATGTGTGTGGAACCTTGTGAATGCTTTAAACATGTTTAGAATAGCATAAGAAACCACTTTGGTATTCATGACTAAGTCTAGTTTAGTCTCTAAGTCATGGATATGGTGTATGACATTATTTTAAAGTGCCATGTTTGACCTAGTTTGAACTATGTGATAGAGTCTTTGCATGGTAGTGAACCTTTAAACAAAGTTGTAATATTTGAGTAGATCAACAACTTTTATGTTTGGGTCTTGAGCTAATTCTGTGCATAGCTTAGTCATTTTGAGCTCACAAAAATCTGAAAAACTCCATTTCCAGCACTTAGGAAATTTTCTAAGTCATATTCGGTTTATAGTTTCGCTGGCTCAACTTTGGGCTGATTTTACTCAGTATTGGTTGTGAATTACGACTCGATCCTTTAATAGAAATCGTACAAGGTATGAAGGGCTACAACTTTGATTTAGGTTGTTTGAATTAATGAGCTACGAATTAGGAGTATGATAGTCGTCAACTTGCGCTGACAGACGGAGATCGGAGCTCTGATGGTGGTCTACAGTACCCGACCACGATCAGACTTCATCCGCCGCGTGTACGCCGCGCGTGTCGCCGGCGTCCTGCCTGCTTAGGCCACGTCGGGCCAGAGCGCGCCATTTGAAGCCGCAGCGTCTGCCCGTGAGCCTCCCAGCGCCACATTTTATTTCCTTGCTTCCTGCCTTCGCCTTCGCCTTCCCGCAGCGGACCACCGCCGTCGCCATTGCTCCGCCGCGCTCGCACACGCTCGCCATAGCCCCACCGCCAGCACCGTCCCGCCCAAAGCTCCGCTAGCACCTCACAGACCTCGTCGACGTCCTCGCTAAGCCGTATGAACCCTAGGTGAGCGGCAGTTGCCGACTCCGCGCGCCGCCGTGCGCCGTGGCCGACGTACCTAGGGGCTGCTAGAGTCTAGGTTTAGGGGGTAAATCGATTTGGGAGGTCGAGGTGGTCACGCTAGTGCCATACTCGTCGCCGGAGAAGTCGCCGCCAGCGAGCTCCATCGATCCCATGCCGGTCCGCGTCAGCTCCTCTATTTTTGTGTCTATGACGCGTGGGTCCAGCTGACCGGTGGACCCTGTCTGTCAGCGACTGTGTATTAGAAGGATAGTTCATTTTTACAGATTTGAATGTTGTTTTGTAAAATTTATATCTAGAGTTTGGTAGATCCAAATTAGGTGGTTCCAATTTTGTTAGTATCTTGGTGAAGTGTAGTATTTAGGAAAAATATAATATGAGCACTTGTAGTAGAGTTTCTGGAAGAATTAAATTGAAACTTGAAATGTGTTTTTAGATGCATGCAAACTTGTTTAAATTATATCTAGAGTTCTGTGCTCCAAAAATTATGAAATTTGTATGGTGAGCTATTCTTGATGAGTAGAAGCTCTCGTAAAAATTTGAGAGTCATTGCATGAATAGTTTTTGAGTTATAGATTTTCCTTTTATAACTAGGTGATCCTTGTGTGAATTTTTATAAATTATCTATGAATCCAATGCTCATGAAATTTATTGGAGGTTGTCCTAGTACCTTAAGGATGATAAGAAAAATATAAAATCTATTTCTTGACACTTTTCACTAGGGTTTCCTATTTATGTTATTTTGAGCTTTTTTGCCTTGTCATTTTTGTGTAGGATGTCATACTTGTTAAAATGATGTGAAATTTTTACAGTAGTATACTTGGAGCATGTAGTACCTACTGTACTTTTTGAAGATTAAATGGTGCAGTTTTCATATATGTTTATTATTCTCCTTAAATAATTAAATAAATTAAGAAAGGCATTAAAAGAAATGAATTGGTGGTGAACACCTTACTTTCTGAGTGTTCTTTTGATATGTGTGATGAGTTAGTAAAGTTGGTTTTGTCCATTTATATGTTTGCAACATAAGTTAATAATTATTTTCTTGCATTATGTCTTTCTAGACAGTTCTGGGAACTTTGCAAAGTTCACCATGATAATTTGGTTTGCTGGGAAAGTGGTGAATACAAATGTTGTAGATAACTTGGGTATCTAACTCCTGTTAAAACTTGGTGGTATTTAGCCTAGTAGTTTAGGAGTTATAGATGTTTAAAGTTAGTTTTCCGAAATGCTTGCTCTCTGGAATTTCTGGACAGGACTGTATTGATTGCCTGTTTTCGTTAGGATAAAGTGTGAATTAGCTTTTGGTGATTAAATAAGAGTTGTAGACAATTTTATAATATTTCTAGAAAGTCTAAGATCATAGCATTTGGATAAGTATAACTTCAGTTATGATATAAACTTGTCACTGTCATGCGTAACTTAGATATTGCTTTGTGTGAAATTTGTAAATAACTAGAGAAGAGATATGCACCTACTAGGTAAATATGGAGTTAGCATTGTCATCATTTTGCTACTTAACATCAGTATTGCAGCATGTACATTCCTTTATCACATCCTCCGTGATCCATCTTATGCATTCATGGTACTTATTTATGCATATGCATGCAATAGGTGCAACCGAGGGGATCACACTAGTGGAGCTCGACGCCGAGCAGCAGGAGGAGCATCAGGAAGTTTAGCACCTGGAGGTTCCCGGAGAAGGAGAGCCTGAAGTCGATCACCTTCCCGAGTGCCCCGATCACCAGCCTTCGACGTTTGTGAAAGGCAAGCCCCGGAGCATTATAAGCCTCCCTATTTTATTTATGTCACTTAAAGTTATTCGTATTGCTGCATTACGTGATAGGAGTTGTTTGAAAACAATTGCTGCATATTACCTTTTCTTGACCAGAAATATCTACCATGAATCCTAATTAAGTCCAGGAACATGTATTATGCTTAGCTATGCTTAGACCGGTAGAAGTCAGGTGATTTCCTGTCACCTGTGAGCTATAGGTGATAACTTGATCACGGTTGGCTATATTGTGCTATCGTGGAACATAACCTGGTATTGTTGAATAAATGGAGATCGGGCGGAGTCTTATATGTGGTATTGTAGTGATTCCGTCTGTGTCGTTTAAGGACCGGCCGTTGGAGGTTTATCTTGTCATGTTGAACGCAGCCTCTCACATAGTTGGCCGAATAAGTCGTTCCGACCGCGAAGCCGAGTAGCTCAATTCAGGCCGGGACCATGAGCGGTAAAAGTGCGCGCTCTAGATGGTAGTAAGGATGTGCGGAGAGCCATTGGCGTAAGCCCAAGGGCGGGTTAGAGCCCCGATCACCCTTGGCAGAGTGGTTCTCTGATTGTGCAGCGCTGGTCGTACCCACGAATTTAGTTCCTGAGTTGTACCAAAGATGATCTAAGGCGACTAATGATCTGGTCTGCCTGGGTGTGTGTTAGGAATAATTCCCCAGCTGGGTAGGAATCGATTCGAATCGCTGTCTCTCCCAGATAGTGAGAACTTGACTTGAGTACACTTCATCGTAGTAAATGATGGAAATGATGGTTATGAGATTATGCAAGAACTCAACTGGATATGGTTATTATTGTGATGACTTAATGGTACCAACATGTTTGGCATAGGATAGTTGCTAATCTAGTATGAGATAGGATTAATAACTGGTGATTCACAATTAAAGAGATGTTGGATAACTTATGCTTTTTCTGCAAATAATGTTTACCAGCTCTACTTATAAAGCCTTGCATACTCCTTGGTGTCTTAGTATATTAGTTGGACGGGTAAGTCTAGCTGAGTACCTTCTCGTACTCAGGGTTTTATTCCCATTGTTGTAGATAACGCTATGTTTCATGGCTACTGCAAGAACTGTCTTGCTCCTGCCGTGGATGAGGACTAGGATCATGGGCAATGGTCATTCTGTATTTCATCTCACCTTTGTGCTTTTGGTTGGAGAAGACTATGACACTGGCTTGTATTAAACTACTTGGGATGTTGATGTTAAACTACTTTGCTTCCGCTACTTTCAAACTCGGTTTGTAATAATTATTCGAACTCTAATGTATGAGACATATTTGTGAACTTGTGATGTAACATGTGATGGGTTGTGTTGAATCTCTACGATCTTGGTTTGTATGTTGGTTGTTTGAGATCCTTCCTGATTTCGTTGGACTACCGGGTTTATATGGGCTCAAGTATGACGGTTTGATCGCTTCGGTGATCGCTTAGGTTTTCCATCCACCAAATAAATGCTCCAAGTTCTTGTTGCTATCTCTCAAAAGTTTCTGTTGTAGAAAAGAGGCAGGGGGTATGCAAAAGTTATTCATGAAAAGAAGAAGAAGAAGAAAAAAATTGAGAAAGAAAAAAATGGACAAGTGTCCGAGATATCTAAAATAATGGGTACTTAGATGCCCGCCTAAAAAAAGAAGAAATGAATAAGATAGGCCCTGCTCTCTAGCAAATATTTCCAAGTTTCAAAAGAGAGATAAGTTTTCAAGGAGCAAAGTAGGATTAGGTTAGCCACCATATATTCACACTCATGCACACCTTGATTTGATTGTATGACCCAAGTTTCTTTAGACCCATTGTTTGATTTTACAATATATGCATTGCAAGGATGCTCTAGCTTTCTCCCTATCTATGAACTCCACATAAGCCTTTGTGATAGGAAGAAAAAGGCATAACATCTTTATTGCCTTGTTGAGGATCTACAAATACCACATATATTGAGAGACTTGAGAGTGTCATACAATGGAATCTCTGAGTTTTATTTTCAAAGAATAAAAAAAACTTCAGAACAATGGTAGAACAAAGAACTTGAGACATAGCGCTTGACTTGGTCGTTCTGTCTTTCAATTGCTCAAAACCCAAGTGAATGATAAGAAGCCTCATGGTTGAAAGTAATATGGAAAAGTTTGAATGTCAAATCAATTTATTCTAATCCAGAGGAGAATTTTTTATTGAATGCATGTGTACTTTTGAGGCATGAAAGCATTGTAGCAACTTTTGATCCATTGTTGAGTTTAGCTTTGCTTAGGGACTGGCAAAGGTTTAGCTTGGGGGAGCTAGATGGTGGTCGTTAACATCAATCATAAACCGTCAACATAACCTACATATATACTTAATTTCAATACCAAACATAGGCATAGGGGTTTAAATTGACAAATTCCACAAGTTTTGTTGAATCTATGTTTCTAGCAAGGTTTATTTAGAAAACTGTCAAGGAGGACCTATTCATCAAAGTAAATCATGTTTTTCCATGACGGTACCTACTTGGGAAGACTCTAGAAGACACCAGAAGACTCTCCACCAAAGACTACGAGGGGCTACCAAGTGGGGCCGGCTGGCCCCACCTATAGGCCGGCCGGCCCAATGACACCACTGTTCAGTCTTCGCTTCGAATGTCGGTTCTCCACTGCCTCCTAGATTGCATCTATGCCATCCTTTTAAGTCGGTTTGATCCGAGGGTCCAGAATTAACGCTACCCCTTGTATATACAGCTCTGTACCCCCTCTAGTAGATCCATCCTAAACCCTAATTCATATCCTTCTTATCAGGATGAGAGCCAGTAATCAAAAGAAGATTAGTCCTCCAAAGGATCTAGTCTTGTAAATAATAGTGAGATAGAGAGTGAGGGATGAGTTTGGAGGAGGTGCCGGCCTGTCGGTACTCTCTCTATGACTTATACCTTGGTGGATCCAAGTTCTATCTAAGCTTGCCTCTAAGATTTCTCTGGTAATCAACTTCTGATTCAAGTAAGCATCATCTTTATTTTGTTCATTAGGATTGCGATTCTTTTGAGTACTTTATTCCTATTCTAGAGGGAGTAAAGTATTAATCATAAGTGTAAGCATGGTGCTTAGACTTGGATTAATCGTGGATGCACCCTGCATTTTAGATTAGTGGTAGCTCGTGAGGGTGACCCTTATAGCCTCATTGAATCCTCTGTAGTCCACCTCCCATCTGTAGGACAAGTAGGACCTGGTTACAAAGGAAAGCATACTCTGCTGGTGTCTTTCCCCACTAATATCCCTAGTTGAATAGTAAAAGACATAGCTTATAGAAGTCAGAACAATAGAACCTTAGTTATCCTCTCTACGCTCCTATTTATCCTAACCTTGTTGCTATCCCTAGTTAAGTTAGACCATAGTTAGTCTCACACATTTTTCTGTGGATACGATACTTGATATACTTTCGGGTGAAAGCTATAGTGGTATCCATGCTCTTGCGGATTTATCCGTGTGCGTTAATAAATACCAACATCCGCCGCTGCGTTCTCCCCACCTAGGAGGGCCAAAGGTCGGACCTTTAGCCGTCACACTACGCCACACACATGTACATGGGCCAAGAATCGGCCTTGCTGAGCCATTGGTGCTTGAGAATACCGGTGTCTCAACCGCGCACCCACACGCTCGCCATGGCTAGACCCCACCCTAGAGCAGCCCCATTCAGACAGCATGGGCTGGCAGAGGTTCCAAAACCACCATGGCGAGCTTCGCCTCATCGGATGACACACACCATACCAGCCCATGCTACTAGGGAGCCCGTAGGCTAGCCAGACACATTCACGTCGCTGGTGTGGCCGTGCACCATGGCGCCGCTGTGCTGGATGCGTTCCCTCCAATTCTAGCCACCTCGCGAGGCAAGGAAGGGCCAACGACGTCTGTTCCACCTTCACGAGCATAGTCATGTAGCTGGTTTGCCCTAGGACCTACCCTAGCCTTGTAATCGCTGGAGCAGTGAGCTCGCCGAGCTCCGCCGCATTTGCCACCATGGTGCTGACTCCGCCGTGGACTTTGGTCACCAGCGCCGCCCCTAGTGACCCACCCCCGACCTCAACTACATGAAAGGAAGCCCCATTCGGCTTCGTGTGCACAGGTGACTGTGCCACACATCCATCGTCGCTGTAGCTGGCCTCGACGAGCCAAAAGGCCCGCCTTTGTGCCCCGCCATGGCCGCCTAGTCTCAAGGAAGCCCTAGGAGGCCATAGCAGCCCTATCAAGTAGCCGTAGAAGCGCCACCGGTCGTCCATGATGCCAGCGATCCACGCAGTGCATGCACCCCACCTAGGTGCTACTCCGTGTGCGTTGTCCATCGTGAGTTGAAGGGAGAAGAGGTGAGGGTGCGCACTGTCCACCGTAGATTGGCCTATGGTCCATAGATCCAAGCGCGTAGTCCACCAAGAGCCATAGCCCATGGACCAAGGCCCATTAGAAGCCCAATAGCACCATGTGGCTAGCCTACCTAGCTGACATGTGTCCGGCTGGCCCATATCTAGCCCATGACCCAACCCGCCAAGCCTAGTCTAGGCCCGATCAACATTGAACATTGACAAGAGATCATTGCCCATTAACTGGCCCCACCTGTCAGCCGTTGTGAGCCTATGGCCCACCTATCAGTGACTATAGACACCTCGTATAACCAGAATCACCATGTGTCAAGCCCAGGATTAATCTATCCTTTTCTTTTTCTTAAAATAGGTTAAACTTAGGAATTTCATAGAAAATTTATTTGACCTCAAAAACATATGAAACCAGTGTCCAATTTTTTCTAAAATTAAGCTCTACGTCATAGGCTTATGTTTGAGTGCTTTTGGATCCTTTGGTTTTCCATTTCTTCTTTATGAATGTCTATAGGAGTCGCTTATCGTGGCTATATGTCTCGTTTGGAGACCTAAAGGACTTTCAGGCTAAGGAGGATGACCCCAACTACACTAAGGAGCTTGGAGATGATCTGATCACAGGTGCCACGTCCCACCCAACCTCGTAGAATCCCACTAGACATGCAATGATGTAGCTACTAGTGCTTTACTTTCGAGCAAATGATCTATGATTCGTTGCAAGGTAGAATTGCTTGAAGCCATTACCTTGACGCAACCTTTACCCCTGCACACCGGCTAATAGGCTAGACGCTCGCTTACTGCTTACTGCTTACTTCAACTACGCATTACATCTATGATGTGATGCTTTGTGGAGGACTGTTTGTGAGTGGCTAAGGCACATGGTGCCGATAATGTGGTAAGAACTTGGGGATATCTTGGCTTGTGTTTTGGTTGAGAGTTGAGTCGACTGGACAGGATTCTACGATGAGTCATTGGATGAGTCTTGCCATGGGGGTGTGACCTGAGCATCCCCTATGTGAGGTACTTGCGGCGAGTACGTGTGAGAGGAGTATGTCCCGAGGAGGTGACTCTTCGTGGGGCAAGTCCTCGAGATGGAGGTGCTGTTGAAGCATGGGGTGTTGGTTATTCCCACTGAGAAGATGTCTTGTCTGGTCCCCCTAAGGACTGGTATGTTGAGAGAACCAGATCATAGGATGGTATGTCAAGAGAACCAGATCATAGGACCCTTCGTGCATGCCAGTCGTCCCTAATGGGCGAGGAACAGATGTTAACCATCTAGGGCGGTACCACTACTACTAGGTTGATAGCGGATAGTGTAGGGATGTACATGCATATGACTCACACCCTCCTAAGATAGCCTAGTGACCTTGAGGGCCCAATACTACATCTCATAGTCTCAGCATGCCGATGGACTCCGAGGTGACTCAGGGCTAAGTGGTAGGGTGGCATCACACTAGTTTGGAAGGTAGCCCAGCATCAGCCTAGATGATGATTAGCATCGATGATGGTTATCTTGTGGTTCTAGGTGTACATGCTCTGCAGAGTTGATTGAACTATATGTATAGCCTTGTCCATGCATATGAACATTCCTATGACCTATGCTTCCCTTGATTAGTGAGAGGAGTCCTTTCTTCTTCTTTCCCCCGGGGTATGTTGTTGGATTATGGCTTTGGCCATTGAGGCAAGGCACAAGAGGGAGTTGTCCTTGCGGTCTAGAGAGTGATAGTGTGGTGAGATTTGTGTGATGGGATAGGTGAATGTGTGGATGAGATGGGTTAAAACTTGATGAATTATTATAAAACTTTGATTACACTAGCATAGGAAACTACAACCATAAATAGGTCTTTTGCTCTACCCTTGCATTCCACTTCCACAAAGCAAACACAGAGCATAGGGTGGGAGCCACTGGCTAGTACAAATCATACTGATAATTGTTTGGCAGGTCACGAGTCAGAGTACAACTTATAGAGAGATGATTGGGAGGATTAGAGGTCTTGTCCTTCGCTCAAGTTTGGTTGAGAAGATGAAGTCTGTGCCTGCTACCGTTCTCTCTGATGCTATTCCAGATACTGTGTGCTCTGTGTGATTCATCTAAGTGGCAATGTAATAGTTAGTAAACCTTTCTATTGTACTCTGTAAGACATGTATTCGATGTTTGACTGTGATATCGACTGTTATTCGATAATGTGATAGAATGATCTTCTGAGACTTTCACATTATGGTTTGAATATGTGGATTTCCCTTCGCAGAAATCAGGATCATTTCATAGAGACACCCGCCTTGTCGCTGGAGCAGGCGACGCCACCCCAGAAGGCGGCGTCTGCTTCTCTAGTAAGGTCATCGTTGTCGCTGGCACCTTCATCCCTGGCCAAGTACTCAAGTTTGGGAGCTTCACCTACATCGCTGATTGCTACAGCGAGCTTCGCCACCTCAAGGAGACCACACCAGTGGACAATGAGTCCCCAATGTCGTGTCCCCCATTAGGACTTCTAGGAGTAGACCTCGAAGTCCTCACCCGGTAGATCCAGCTGGGGATGGGGTCGAACACCACCATGTCAGAACACCGCTAGATGTTCTACATGTTAGCGAACATCCACTACCAAATCACCACTGGTGAGTTGCCGCCGCCGCTCAACCGCTCCTGGTACTACCTACTAGACCTCCCGTATGGGATCTAGAATGTGGTGGAGTTGTTCTAGCATGAATTGGCACACCTCGTCAGCTAGGAGGCATCATGTGGCGTCATCCTCTCTGGCATGGTAGGGACTGATGTCTCCACTCTACACAACTTCTTTGAGGTCCTCTCGGGGTATGGCCTAGAGTATGCCTCCAATGACGCCAGCTACTTCTTCCCCCTGTGAGTTCTTCTTCATTGGTGATGGGGCCACCAACAATGATGCCCTAGAGCTCACGCCTCTAGATCTGAGCCCCACAAGCCATGCGGCCTACCTCAAGGAGAAGGCTGCACGCCTCTAGTCCTAGCAGGTGGATCTCAACACTACCAAAGCTAAGCTCGAGAGGTGGGAGGAGATGGAGCAGTAGCAAGCCACTCTTCGTGACAACAATAACCACACGGGGGCACCAAGCACGCTATGTTTCGCTCGTGCAGCCTACAACATGGCAGTAGCACCCCGCTCTTCGTGATAATGACAACCGCATGGGGGCACCAAGCTCGCTAGGCTTCATTCCTGCAGCGTACAACATGGAAGCTACCATTGTCGCCTTAGAGACATCTCCGACACGCTAGATCCAAAGGCCAACAAGAAGCTCCACAAGGCAAGGCAGCTCCTTCACATCACCCTCAAGCAGCAGGCGGAGAGCTTGTCATCCCACCGCCATGATGATGCTTCCATGCCATCCTAGCTAATGCCAACCTTAGGCAAGGATTGCTCTGATGCATGTGCCCTACCTATGGGAGGCAATAGCAGTGACACCTCCATTGATAGCTCTGATTGCCCAAGAACCAGAGGCACCAAGCCCCGATAGGAGTGGAGGGTCGAGCCCTCCACCCATAGACCTCCGATGCCCAACCAGATTAGAGAAGAAATGGGATGTGTGTGACAAAGTACAGCCCCTAGGCATTTGGGGCCAAAAGCGCTTGGGCTCAGAGGCCACCTGGATCTAAGCCACATCATCGAGTACAATGGGGAAACCAACCCCGACCACTGGCTCGAAGACTATCGGCTCACGATGAGGGCCGGAGGGTTAGGGGATGACTTCATGGTCTAGCACCTCCCCCTATGATGAGGACATCACGCCATCAAGTGCACGCTGAGAGGAGGAGGACCAGCGTGGGCGTCCAACTTGTCTGCACCATGGTGGAGGCCTTGTCCAACTTGAGTTGGGGTCCATCTAGGGTTCTAGGAGCAGTCCTAGGTAAAATCAATGCCAGGGCGCATACGGACTCTATTTTTGATGATGCAGATATGCTTGGAAAGATAACTTGATAAGCTATCCAATGGCTTTGGTTAGCATCCAAAACCTGCCAAGGTGTTGTAACACTATCTTTTGGTACATTGGACCGTGTATTATGTTTGGGCCCATTAGGGGGTGCGTCCAGGGGGGCTGACACCCAAGACTCTGTATTATGCTACTATCACTCTCATTAGGGTTGGGTTTTGTTGCGTTCTTGTTTTCCACATAAAACAAACATTGTTTGCTGCAACTGTATCGCCAAGATCGTTTGCTGTGAAACTAGGGCCCCTCTTCTTGATCTTTCTCGCCTGTGGCGATTAGTCCTTTCGAATAAAGACTTGAACTCCTTATAAGATTCATAAGCCCCATATTAATTTGCAATTTTAGATTGCATTTATCCGTTCTTGCTTGTGTTCTCGATTCGCTTGTAGGAAAGCCATCTCGGTGTGGTCAATCGCGTTGCGCGTGGTTGATAACCAACAGAGCAGTGGTGTAATGGTTGCAGGGGTCCAAATCAAACTTGGTTCGAAGCCTAGATCATGAACGTTGATGTAACACCTCGGTGTTAAGCATGCATTAGCATTTGGCAAATCATGAGCATGATCATTAATTTGCATGCATACGCATGACATGAAATATAGAATGGAAGCATACTATTAAATCATGTATGTTGCATAGTTTTGTTTTGATAGATTGGATGCTATGTTTGTTTTGCCATGTGTGTACCTTGGTTGATCACTTAGACCAATTAGAAGTAGCTAAGATGCAATTTGGAGCAAGGTGTTTATTCAAAGTTTTCTCAAAATTTTGCTTTTAAAAATAACCTTCTGTAATCGGGTTTTTGATTTAAATTAACTTTCAATCTATAGTTCAAAATCTAATTGGATTTTGGCCTTACTCTTTTGGGCAAAGTTGTAGAGTACTTTTTTCTGAACAACTTTCATTTTTACACCAACTTGTGAAAATGCTTTTAAAATGGCTCAAAATGGAATTTTAGTTCTGTTTATTAAGAAATAAAAAGAAAAATCCTTTTATTTTCCTTAGCGGGCCGCCGCTTCCTTTTCGGCCCAACAGCACAGGCCGGCCCGGCCTGCCTCCGCGCCCGCTGTCCGCTCCCACGCGTGTCCGTATGCCGTCGTCGTCGCTCACCGCGTGGACACCAGTGGCCTCCGCGCCCCTCTTGTCGCGCCTACACCCGCCGCGCCACGTCTACCTCCCTCTCCTCCATCTCATTGGCTTCTCGCTCGGACAGCAGCAGCAGCGCACGCGCTCGCCTCCAGCACCGCCCGCACCAGCGCCTCGCTGGAGTTGGCCGTACCGGCCACTCCAGCTCGCCGTCGACCACCCCATCTCGCCCTGTGCTCCTCCTTCACCTCGTGCATCCCGTGCTAGCACCTTATCACCATGGTAAGCTATGAGTCACCGGTAATCGATCACTGGAGCTTGGTCGAGTTCACCAGAGATGCGTCGCTCCGTGGACCTCGCCCCTCCGTCCTCCTTCTCGCCTCCTTTTTGCGCACACGAGCACCGCACGAACACGGGGTAGCTCGCCAGCCACTCCCCGTGCCACCTCTCAGCCAGAGCTGGCCGGCCGACGTTGAGCCACGCCACCGCGCTGCCATGGACGCCGGTGAGCTTGCTCTTGAGCTCCACTGGCCGCGGTAGGGGTACCGTTAGGTCCGCCTTGTCTCGGGGAAGCCTCCGGTGGTGACCTCACCGCCGGCAAGTTCACCGGCGGCGACAACCGCCGCGGCCGAGCGCCTCCCCTGCCTTACTGACCGGTGGGGCCAGGGGACCCACTGTCAGCCGCTGGGGTGCAAGCCTGGTTAGAGATCCGGGTGGATCTAGCATTTTTGAACCGGGATTTTCAGGAAAGAATAAAAGAAATGATTTATACAGATTTTGTTTAAATGCTTTGGAAATTTATAACTTGCTCAAAATGGCTCCAAATTTGTTGAAATAAGTTTTGCTAGGTTTCTTGTGACTAGATCTAACTGCTAAAAATATTGCATGTCAAATTTGTGATACTTTTCTGTGTAGTTTTATGTAAATTGAATAAATGCTGATTTCTTAGAAAATGTCTAGTAAATAGAATATGCATCAGAAAAATGTGGTTCTAGTTTTGTTAATCTCCTTTAGTGATGTACTTTGTAGGAAAAATATATGTCATGCATGTTCTGTAGAGAAATATTGATGTGTAGTTCAAGTGCCTTTAATTGATGATTTTTGTTATTTTGATAGAGAGCAAAAATTATATAAAACATGTGTATGATAATTTTTGTGCAGTGATTGTTTACTGTGTAGAACATAGAAAAAATATCAAATCTGTTGTTTGACACTTTTCATAGTACAAAGTATTTTCATGCTTAATTATCAACCATAGGTTGTCATTTTTGTGTAGGCTATTTTACTTATCCAAATGCCATGAAAATTTATGGCAGTCTACTTAGAGTAGTACTATGCTACTGTAATTTTCTCAGATTTTTATGAGCATTAGAAATATATGTTGTTGTGTAGCCCTAGTTTAAAATGAAATAAAATAATCTTCTTTAATGCATGTTTAGTTAATAATGTTTGCTTTGGTGTATCTTTGAAGCCTCTTAACTTGCTGTGGTGATTTGACATGTTAGTCCAATGGTTGTCGTAGTAGATAGTAGTACATGTTCTTGGATGATGTCGACTACCTTGTAGACGAGCTTTGCTACTACTATGTTCAATAAAGTTAAATATGGTCATCTACATTTCATGCATCATGATCATTACATGTCATCTCTCCGATGCACCTATGCATTAGCACTTATATATCTGCATCATACAGGATCGCAGGAGGAGTTGCTAGTAGCAGTTCAGGAAGAGCAGACCGAGACAGATCCACAAGAAGTCCAGGCACAGGAGGTGCCAGAGGAAGAGGAGCAAGGAGAGGACTTGACGGAGTGCGTGGATCATCAACCTAGTTCGTTCGAACGAGGCAAGCCCCGGAGCATTCTAAGTCTCCTACTTTATAAAAGCAATTCTTTCTATATATATGAGTTTATATATTGTTTCATTAAGTTGCAGGAGTTGATTGAAACCGTTGATGCATTTATTACTATCCTTGCCTACCTTATTACCTTTTACCCTGTTAGGTCAGGATCGAATAACTGCTTAGCCTTGCTTAGACCGGTAGCGATCGGTGATACCCGGTCACCTACATTATAGGTGGTTACTGGAAGAGATTGGCTATGGAAAGAATGATATCCTGGAATTAACCATATGTGATGGAAAAGTGGAGACCGGACGGAATAGTTGGAGGCAACCAGACAGGGTTCTGGGGTGCTGTTAGTTTCCGTCTGTGTCGATTAAGGACCGATCGTTGCTCGTCCCTCTTGTCATGTTGAACGCATGCCTCACATTTAGCTGGCCGAATAAAGTACCTTTCGACCGCGAAGCTAGTGGCACTATTCGGGCCAGGATCTACACGAGTGCGCGTATTGGTGCTGATGGGGGTATGACAAGGGCGCGAAGAGTGAGCCCAAGGGCAGGTGTGACCTGATTCCTGGCAGTCGGGCGGTCCCTGGGTACTGCGGCTCTAGATTATCCCGCGGCTACCTGAAAAGTGTCATTTGTGATCTAAGCTACCCTAGCAGGGGAAGCATGGTTTGTGTGAGGAATAAATCACCAGCTGGTTAGAAATCGATTCGAATCGCCATCGCTCCTGGATAGTGAGTACTTGACTCAAGCTACGGTATCGTAGTAATTACTATGGAACAATGATGGTTATCTGGATGATGTGAGTTATGCTAAGCTAAATTGGTAACTAGATGTTATTGGTTAATCATGTGATTGCTATAGTACAGGTGCTTACCTAGATGAGTAGGTTATAATAAAGATGATGCAAAGTACTTAAAAGGGTTTATTCATGATAACTTATGCTTTCGCAAAAGAGTCAGCTAGCCCACTAAAGAAAGCCTTGCATAATCCTTGGTGTTGTTTTATTTTGGTTTAAGGCGGGTAAGTCTAGCTGAGTACCTTCTCGTACTCAGGGCGTTGTTCCTATTGTTGTTGCAGATGGTCAAATGTACTACGGCTATTGCATTAACTGCCTGTATCCGGCGATGGGTGACAACTAGGACCAAGGGCAAATGGTCACTCCGTATTTCTCATCTGATGCTTTTGTTGGAGATGACTACCTACTGGCACTGTATCTCAATCCAAAGTGTGTGTGTGGCTTTAAAACTATTTGCTTCCGCTATTTCAGTTCGAACTTGGTATGTAATAACTTTATGTTCCAAACTCTGATGTATTAACTGTCGTTGTGAACTTTATGTAACGTGTGACGGTACTTGCTAAACTTGTATGATCTTGGTTTGTATGTCGATTGGTTTGAAATCCTTCGTGGTTTCACGGACTACCGGGTTATACGGGTTTAAGTTTGCTAAATTATCTGCTTCGGCGGAAGATTTTCTTACTTAATCTCGTATAATTGGTCGGTTCTGTTACAGCTGAGTCTCCACCAATCGACGCTATCAAACCTATCGAAAGATGTTGCAGGGGTCCGAATCAAACTTGGTTTGAAGCCTACATCGTGAACATCAAGTCTCCACCAATCAACGCTATCAAACCTATCAAAAGAATGGGCCTTGTCTACATCACCCTGCTCCTGTCAAGCTCGGCGAGGGCTTGGCTTGAATAGCTTGACACTGGCAGCATCCGGAGCAGGACCAACCTCCGCTCAACCTTCATCAGACATTTCCAGGGAAGGTACACTCGAACTGGTAACTCATGGGACCTACATAACTGCAGGCAAAGGTCAGATGAGACCCTCTGAGAGTACATTCAACACTTCTCCAAGAAGGAAAATGAGCATCCCAATGTCAAGAACACCGATGTCATCAACGCCTTCACCTGCGGCACTACTTGCGAGGTGCTCGTCCACGCGCTCGAATGCAAGGCCCCACAAACAACGTGGGAGCTTTTGGATGTTGCCACCAAGTATGCCATAGGGGAGGAGGCTGTCTTGGCCAAGTTTAGCGTCAAAGGCAAGGATAGAACCCAAATTTAGGTGCTCCTAAACATGAAGAACACCTCACTATTGGACGTAGGGCCTCGATAGCTCGAGCTAGGATAAACCATCATGCCTCTCTTGTGTTTTTGAGCGTGGTCGAGCCACCGGAGACCCAAACTTCTGACATCCAACAAACAACCATGATGCTTGTAACGGTTACTAACCCACGATAGCCAATTTCATCAGGGTGGGGCACAGCAGCCCAGCAAGGCGTGACTAGCAGTGTAGGAACTGGCCTAGAAGGTTAGGGAGGCCGGCTAGGCCGGTTTGGTAGAGAAGGGAGCCATCTCCTCTCCCTTTGCTCCTTGAAGCCCAATGTGATGATCCAAAATATCTTCTAGGATCCTCTCTTTGTTTTTAACATATTTGGAAAGCCCTTGGGACATTTTTTATCGCCAACATATACCCCCTATTTTTAGGTAAAGCTTTAGATGAACCTGTAACTATAAACAACAAAATAGCAACGATGTCCAACTCATCGGCTATCTAGTAACTAAGGGCGATGTATACATCAGCCATATTTGTTCTAAGGGCAATACATGTATCATCTATTGTTTGGACAACACTTTAGGCTTCTTCCCAAACACTTGGAAAGTATTTTTTTTCAAATACCTTTCGTTAATTGCTCTAGGGAGACGCTCACCTTGCAACGTCTCTAGCATGTATAAATTTCCAAACACCACTTTGATCACTTTCAATGGACCTTCCCAGCTAGAAGACCACTTGCCAAACTTGTTGCTCTTCATCCCAAGAGGTAGGATAGTATTCCACACTAAATGTCCAACTTGGGAAGATTTGTTTTTCACTTTCTTGTTATAGGCCCTTACAACTCTAGCTTTATCCTTCTCAATCTCCTTTAAAGCATGTAATCTCTTATCAGTCACCTCAATGATATTATCCATCATAATATCATGATACATAACAATGGATAAATCATTTTGCTTTGCAAGTCTACATGCATCCAAATTTACTTCAACGGGTAACACGGCCTCTTGACCATAAACAAGCTCAAAGGGAGTAATTTTAGTAGCACCATGCCTAGAGATACGATGAGCCCACAAAGCCTTAGACAAGACTTCATGCCATCTCCTAGGATTGTCCTCAATCTTTTTCTTAATTAACTTGATCAAAGTCTTATTGCTTGATTCAACTTGAGCATAATATGGAGATAAATTGAGCAACTTAATCTTATATAATTTGGCAGAATCCTTCACTTCCTTTGACATAAAAGACGAGGCAGTTCACATTCCCTGACACATTCATCCTTATCTTTAACAAGATTTAATGACACGCAATGACCGGTGGACCAAAGGTCATGCACATGTGCTTAGATACCGAAAGAGTCAGCATACCTTCGCAGAGATTCAATCAAGGGAATACCCATGGTACCTAAGAGGTGTTCAACACATGAAGGAATCAATTGCCTGGAGACCCTCGGTACCAGAGGAGTAATCGTCATGAGAGGAACAAGCTACTCGAGTGCCCTATGATGTAGACTAGGCCCGATCTTCCAAAAGGTATGATAGCGTTGATTGGTGGAGACTCGACGTTCATGATCTAGGCTTCGAACCAAGACTAATTCGGACTCCCACAACCGTTACACCACTGCTCAGTTGATTATCAACTACGTGAACGCGATTGACCTCGCCGAGAAGGCTTTCCTGCAAGCGAATCGAGAACACAAGCAAGAATGGGATGAACGCAATCTGAAATTGCAAATAAATAGGAGGCTTATGATAACGAGAAGGAGTTCAAGTCTTTATTCGAAAGGACTAATCGCCATAGGCGAACAAGATCAAGAACAGGGACCCTGGTTCACAGCAAGCGGCCTTGGCGGCACAGTTACAGCAAAACGACGCCTGTTTCACGAGAAAATCAAAAACTAAACAAAACCCAAACCCTAAGAAGAGCGACAGCTGCTAATTATAGAGTCTTGGGCGTCACCCCCCTGGACATGCCCCCTAATGGGTCTAAACATGACACACGGTCCAACGGACCAAAAGACGGTGTCGTACCATCCTGGTAGATTCTGGACGCTGACTTGTTTTGATGATTGCTGTTGATTCTGAGGGTCTTTTGATGTGAGACCACTTGGATTGGCTTCCTTATCAAATTAGCTTTCCAACCATATGTGGATCGTCGAAAACGGAGTCCGAATGCGTCTTGGGTGACCAGTTTAAGGCAGACTAGTCCTGGACTCCAAGACGGGCTCGAACTTTAGTTGCTTTGGGCCTCCACCTCGGGGACTCGAACCGAATTAGCCTCGGACCTCCTTCTTGACTTGGACACCCTTGCTGGTCTCCTACCCTTCCATACCATGTGCCAAACATGGTCATATACATGGGTGTCATGTCCTCATTACGAAGCAACAAATGTGATGATCAAGTTATCAAGCGTAGACAGCTGGCATTCCAATATCCATGGGATATGATCGAATGATCTGTTGTACTTTTCATGTAATGAACTGGGAAACACATCTATTAACCGACCGGATCCTCTGTAACTCTACCCCCAAACTATATAAGGAGGGGTAGGGACCCCCGGATCAGCACCCTACTACTTCCATTCTAGCGCATAGCTCACATCAGCACCCCTGTAACCGAGCATACGAACAAAGGAGACATCTGCTTCAAACTGGACGTAGGATACCATGTACCTAAACCAGTGTAAAGTATGTGTCTCGTGTGCTACCCATCTGAATCCCTGTGTGTGAATACGATGGTCCGTATTACCAGAGTAAATACTTCGGATACATAGCCTACTATCTATATGTGCTTTTAAGACACTGCTTCCCATGGTCGCAGGTTTCAGAAATATTTTTTCTGTTATCACTTATATGTTCCATTTCACTTTGTAGTGATCAATCTTGCCCCTATAAATATTGATTGAACATCACTGTTCTTATTTCAATAAAATTATTGCCAAGCAAATTGTTTGCGAACCAGTTGATAAGTGTCCTAATTTGCATTTATACCATACAAGTTGCTTTTTTCAGCTAGGATAGCTCTGTTAAGCCCACGGCAACGCGCGGGGTTCAGCTAGTTTCTAAGATTGTTCTAGCCCGTGTAAAAGCAGGAGCACAGGTTGCTCTACTAGTTGTCCCAACTAAAGTGAACAAGAAAACTCATTTTGTTAACGTAATAGTAAAGTACAACTAGGTGATTACCTCGCAGGCTCTAGGAATTTGGAAGTAATTTCAAATGATTTCTTTCGTCATGAAGTCACAAGATGTAGAAGCGATCTAATTTGAATTGTGTGGTGCAGTGATTTCAACTAGTCGGTTGTACATCCATCCATTTCCCATAGAAGTGGCACTCATCAGTGGTAATTAAGGTGTGGCATGATAGGTGAGTACGTGGAGATTCAAATTAACTAGCGGATACATTTGGGGCAGTGGTCGAATGACCGTAAGATTTAGATGGTGGGCATAGGCCTGTTTGGTTGAGCTCGCTTTTAAAATTTTTGATGTGAGCTGTGGGCTTTATGTAGGCTTTGAGAAAGCTCAAATTCGTTTGGTTGAACAGTTATGGTTTTTTAAAAAGCTGTTGTGAGCTGGTTCCACATGTCATCTGACCCCACCTATCAATCTCTTCTCTCTCGCTCGTCTTCTCCACTGTGCTCCCGACCGTCGTCCGTGGTCCGAGGGAGCATCGCCGCTGGCCTAAGGGAGCATCGTTGCCGGCCCCAGGGAGCTCGGCCGCCGTCCCAAGGGAGCCCTGCCACTTGCCAAGAGCTCCCACTACTACGTAAGCTTTTTCTGGAGACGGTCAAAATGGATATACCTAGGCAGGCAGCCAATCCGTCTACGATCTGATGATATGTTAATGGATATTAACACAGGCGGTGCAACGTCCGTCTGCGTAAGTATAAAAGAAAAAAAAAGAAAAAAAAACATATACAAGCCCAACACCAGGACCCGCGTTGAGCCCAACCACCGCCGTTCTGGCCGTGCCTGCACGGCCGCTGCGCACGTGGCAACCCAACAATGGGTATCGCTCTATCCAATGAAGACAGAGGCCTCGTTCGGCTGGTCTGAAGTTTGGCTTGTTCGGCTTCTTTTTTCAGCCGGAACAGTGTTTTTCTATCACAACATTTCAGGCAGAACATTGTTTTTCAACCAATTTCAGCCAAGTTTCAGACCAGCGAACGGGACTAGAGTATCCTGAATTGTGACACAACAAAGCAATCCAAAACAATGTGCGTACATGAATTGCATGCGACGAAGCAATGACGTGTAGCACAATTCCTTGGTACACAAATGGGTGGCAAGTAACTGAAGCAAATTCATAACCGTTGTTGGTTATTAGTTGGTTGTCAGTTGCGTATACACGTGACCAGGTAGCTCAGGGGATCTCCACTTTTAAATTCGGCCGCGCACAGGGACCCCTCCTCCCCATCTTCACTGTACCTCTACACACACTACTGCACGTGAAACGCCTACTATATACCACCGCAATGAGTTCATCACCAATTGGCAAGTACCTCAAAACAGTCTTCGCAAAGATAGTAGACAATTTCCTCTTGACCAATCGCAGTGCCATTCGCCACTGCAGCTGTCATCGTGGGAGCAAGCAGGTCTGATGAGCTCACCACTCTGCTTCGTTCTGTCAGGAACACGGACGTGCTCACAATTGGGTTCTCCTCTTGGGCACAGCACTGATCGTACTCGTCATGCGTCGCCCACGGGCGGTGTATCTCATTGACTACGCTTGCTTCCGTCCCCCAAATACCCACCGTGTTCCTGCCGCAGCCTTTGTCGAGCACGTCCAACAAGTCAGCCACTGGACTGAACGCAGTGTACGTTTCCTGACACGTCTTTACGAGCGTTCAGGCCTTGGTGCGGAAACATTCGTGCCTCTAGTAGGCCACTACATATATTCACCCGTACAAATACAGCAAGTTTGAGGACGGCCGCGAGGAGGCAGAGATGGCTGTTTTCTCGGCCATTGATGAACTGTTCTCGTAGACAAGCATTGCACTGCAAGCCGTCGATATCACCTGTTTGTTTGGGCTTATTTGGCTGATAAGTCTTGGCTGAAAATACTATTGGCTGATTTTATGTGAGAAAAGTACTGTTCGTTGGCTGAAAAAATACGGCTTATAAGTCAAACAAGTCCAAACGAACCGGACGATTCTTGTCACAAACTGCAGCGAGTTCAATCCAACACCAACTTTCTCTGACATGATTATAAACCGGTACAAAATGCGCAGCGACATCCACCATGTCCACCAGTCCAGTATGGGGTGCAGCGCAGGACTAATCTCGGTAGAGCTTGTGAAAAACCTCCGGCAAGCTGTGCTTTAGTTGTTTCAACGGAGACCCTCAGTGCCAATCCCTACCCGGGAAACGAGCGAGCTATGCTGCTTCCGTTTTGACTCTTTCGCATGGGCGGAGCTGCAGTGCTGCTGTCAACTTCCCCAAGCATGGCCAGATTCCGACTTAGGTGCATCATGCGTACACTCACCGCTGCAAGTGACCAGTCATACCAATGCATCTACAAAGAGGAAGATGACAAGGGATTTACTGGTGTTAATCTCTCCACTGAACTGGTGGGCGTCGCTGCAAGAACTGTCAAAGCCAACATCACGTCCATTGCGCCTCTTGTACTCCCGCCCTCTGAAAAGCTTTTGTTTGCAGCATCCTTCGCCGCACGGAAACTTCTCAATGGGCGGGTCAAGCTATATATCCCTGACTTCCTCTCTGTATTCCAGCACTTGTGCATTCATGCAGGCGGGCGAGCAGTAATTGATGGTGTCCAACGCAACTTCAGCCTATCGGACGAGAAGATTGAGCCATCAAGGATGACGCTGCATCGATTTGGTAACACATCTAGCAGCTCAATTTGGTATGAACTGGCATATGTTGAGGCTAAGGGCCGCATGTGCAAGGGCAATCAAGTGTGGATGATTGGGTTTGGCTCTGGGTTTAAGTGCAACAGTGCATTATGGGAGTGCATTCGACCTGTCCACGATGCACATGGACCATGGGCTGACTGCACCGATCGTTATCCAGTGCATATTCCCTGATACGCACAAAGCATACCATAATAAATGGTGGATATGCAACAGCTAACATGCTGTTCCATCCACACGTAGCAGAGATAATGGACATGCATGTAACACATACCATGATATTACATCCACAAAGTTACCATAATGATGTATCATGTATGCATAAAAAGCAGGTTTGTTACAAACAACAAAACCCGCTGTAAACTTGGAATCAGGCCCATAAGCAAATACTTCTGCGCCCAACAACTTATATGTATCAATACGTTGCGGATATGTGAAAATTAACAACAGTAACATGTGACTATTTTCAGAAACATACGCAGACCCCCACCCCACTCGGGTGGCGACCCAGCCGCCGCCGCCAAACCCCACCGCCGCTCCTCCTCCCTGGCCGCCGCCACCACTCTCCGGATAGATGTGGCACCTAACAAGGCTACCCTACAGTATCCTCCACCTCCTCCCCTTCTCTCCTCATGATGAGGTTTCAATTTTTGGTGACAAGGACGGCCGACGGCGAGCAAGAAGACCAACAGGGCACCGGATCCGCGTCCTCTAGCTCTGGATCTGGCGAGCCCTGCCCCGGATCTGGCTCCACCGGGCCGGCGGACGTAGACACATTTCTGGCCGGCGCATTTTTGGTTGACGGGCCGGACGCGGGCGTGGTGAGGCAGCGACCGAGGGTGCCAGCCACGGCGCTCAGACAGGCACTAGCGAGGCGAGTGTGGCGCAAGGCTGAGCGATGCGGAGGCCTGCGGCCAGGTCGTGGCGGGCGGCGCGGGCCATGGATCTCCTCCATGCCGCTTCTTGCAGTCGTGGGAACGCCGCACCGACTCGTGGCTCGGGATCCAACAGCACAGACGTCGCTCCGTCAGTCAGCAGTAGGCAAAGGGCCCCTCGTTTGGGTGGACTCCTTAACATCGCTTGTCATGGTGTACAGGCGGTGAGGGAAGACACTACGTGCTTGGATTGGCTAGATCTGGGGGTGACCTCCGGCATCGCTGATCCACTCCGTCTCCTCGTTGTTGGTAAAGTTCTACATGCCAAGTTGCGATTTGGCCTTGCTCACACAGGCAAATGAAGCCTGGGTGAAAACCCTGCTTGGCTGTAGCTCTAGGCCAGCGACGATGATGCCTATGGCGCCATATCCCCCCTGGAGGCATCACTGAAGATTTCAGTTCCTGCTATCGCAACAGCCCTTCCTAACTTGCGGCCATCCGCTGGGCAAGTCCTAGGGCGAAATCCCTTCTGAGTTTGTTGCTCGGGACATCAATAGTGGCGCCCCTGGGTGTTGCTCCCCTTCCTGAAGGCATCGATACATCCATGCCCGCATCCGTTCGTGCTTCAGCTCATCCTTGAGCTGTTCCCAAATACTCTCACCCCCTCTTGGTATTGGTTTACCTACCGTCCTACCCATTGGCTTTTGCACATAGTCTTGCTGGCAGGTGCTCACTGTCAATGGCTTTCTCTGTCATCCTCTATGTCACTAGACTGCTCCGCCTTATCATATGCTAGGTTGCAGGGACCTTGATATCTTTCTTTGCGTCGGTTGGTCCCAAGATACTCTTATAAGGTGATGTGACTCACAGCTGTTGCCTATTGGCTCTGACCCTATGCCTTGCAATCTCCTAGCTGTCGTCTGTCGGATCCGACTCAATACCTTATATTACATGTGGATTAGAGCTCTTCAGAGTCTGTCATTGGTGGTGACACACGTCACTGTCGTAGTGGTTGCACTCGCTCAAGTTGTAGGCTGAGCTGGTAGCTAAACCATGTTGTTTTGTTGTTGTTTCTTTTAGTGCTGTGATATCTCTCTCCCACTTGTCTTGTAGTCTTATGGCCTTCTAGGGTCGCCCCTGTATTAGGTGCTCTACAGCCTCCATTCTTGGCTTTGCTAATATCAGTGGAAAACTATTCAGGTGGGGACTTTTTGTCCCTCCCAGTGATGTCTTAAAAAACAACAGTGATGTGTTTCTATTCTGTGAGAAACCAAGAGGGATGAATTGGATGCTTGATTTCAAATTTAAAATATATGACTCAATTTAAACTATTACTAGACAAACTATAAACTACTACAGTGAGACAATACTACAATACCCATTTCTACAATTGGTCAAAGAAAATAATAGAGGCGGTCAAGCCACCTAATATACGTGTAATCCAGGGTTTGTGTTAATCACAGTTTCTAGAGGTGGTCCTATATGCTTGCTTTTGTTAATAAATTATTTAAAAGAAACCGACGAGCCCCATGACAAGACCAGCTAAGCCCATTGGTGAGGCCTACAAAGCTCAATGATGAGCTGTCACCGTGCACCCTCCTGTGCCGCTAGCCTTGACAGCTAGTCTCCGTGATACCTCCTCTGACCACCCAACAAATTTGGAGTCCATCGTCATTCTTCGTGCTGCCGTATCTCGCCTCCACTAGATCTAGGACAGAAGAGAGAGTGAGGGCAAGCTAGGGAGGAGAGGAAGAGGTGGAGACATGAGATGAAGTGATCCCCAGGCCGGATCTGCCTCACCACCACTGGATCCAGACCTCATGACTCCCTATGCTTTTCATTGGGCCAGCCGCGCCACCGCACCTCATGACTTGCACTCGACCATGCCTTGGCTAGCTGACCTGCACTCGCTGACGTGCTCAGGTTGTGCCTTGCCCTCAACCTGCCACACTGCTACTCTTATACCCTGTATCATGCTTGACCGCGCCCGGGTCACACTGCTAGGGTTAGGGTGGAGAGGATGGTGCTATTCGGTCGAGTGGAATAGGATGGATTGGAGTGCTTGAGTGGGCTAAGGTTGTCGTTATTATTGGCACTAGGTACCCTCACCACATGGAAAATAGTCTAAATGGGACAGAGTGGGCTGAGCATACTGAACGGGTGGCCTAAACCGGATGGGGTACCTCAGGTAACTTGTTGTGGCATTGACTTGACAAACTTAGAAGCCAATCAATCTGTAAAGATTCACTCATATCCATCTCTTATTTCCTTATAACAAATTAGAAAATTATTGGATATGATTAGGGTTACTCGATGTAAACACTACCCGCGAATTATATATAAGGAGGGGTAGATTTCCCTGCTTTGTGAGACGAGCTCTTATAGCAATCAACCTTTAGAGCAACTTCAGCACCTCTTTAGCCCAAACACATAGCTCATAGAGAAACAATATTATCCACTAATGTAGGGTGTCCCATGATGAAAAAGGGGATCCTGATTTTTTGTCAGGTGGAGTTAACTATCGACTTGATGGAGATGCGATGTACAAATCCGGCTTCATATCCAAAGACCCAAACCCTGAAATCTTAGCATCATGTCTCCTCTAGTTATCAAGCTTCTCACTCTACCATGTTGACCTCGTTGAGAAGGCTAATCGCTACACAGGAATCGAAGAAACCAATAACTTGAAAGAATGTAATCTGAATGAAGTGATAGTTGCAGATATATATGTTTAAGCACTAGAAGTTTGGGTCTCACAAACTGATAAACAACAACTGTTCAATGATGATTAATCTAGAAAACCCAAACCCTAACTTGGGCAGTAGGCACTAAATATGTAGTCTAAGGGACATCCAAGGACCCCTATTCGTGTCCCTAACGACCTAAAGACGGTGATGCAAGGATGTTCACTTGCTTCGATGATTCTTGTTGATTCTAAAGGAAATTTGATGTTGGACCAGTGCGAATGGAAATTTTATCTTCTTAGCTTTACATGCATAGGTAGAACATCTAAATTGGAGTCCATATGTGATCTGGACGTCCGTTTTAGTGCGCGCTGCTCCTGCCGTCCGAGATGGACTCGAACTTAATATGGATTGGACCTCCAACTTGTCCTAGACACCCATGCTGGTCTTCTAAGGTGGTTTCCAAGGATGAGGATGTCCTTGGGCATCCTTGGGCTGTTCTCCACATGGTTGGTGCAAGCTCCCAACCTACTTGGGCAAGTGTCCCAAGGCTAATTAATAGGCCATGATGATGTAGCACCCGATAGAAACAACAACAGCTTGTTATGATGATATTGAGGTGGGATTAGATCTATTTCAAAACTTATCAAACAAGTTTTTCATCAAGTGTTCATTGACCTCAATCGCCCTCTGGATGAATGAGTTATGGTCTATCTAGTGAAGCATCATCGTACTACCGACGAATCGAATGTTGGGCTATGATGAGCTTGGAATCCAAGATCAGTCTTGTGCATTGTGTATCCATGTCCCATGTGCTATAGAGGCCATAGGAAGTGCCTTTCCAAATCATCATCATCATTGTTCCTAAGCATATTGAAAGTATTGACATTAGGTAGCATCATTCTTATTTATATCATTATACAAATATAGAAACGAGCTCACCTTGTATTCAATGGTTGTATCCTTAGTTGTCATGTCCTCATCACCCCATACCTAAACTAGTATAAATCTGTGTCTCTTGTGCTACGCCTCTAATTTCCTATAAGCAAAACATTGATCTTGTTGGACGCTAAATTGAGCAATTGTTTTTGTGACAGGTAGGGTAAATTTGTGCGTAGATTCATTTTTGGGTTTCAGATGGGCATCATCTTCAACATTCACAACCTTGACGCTTCACTCTAGGCACATCATGATCTCCTTCGGCAGCTTAGACTTTGTCGCAAACCAACTTGGCGACAACTAGTGTACAATCTCTTGGTGTGCACAAGCACAGATAGCATGGAGGTATGCAAACCTCAATAAACACTAGGACTAAATCTGGAGGAAGCACTAAACTAACCTCTAACTGGACTAAGCACTTTGCAAAGGATTCTTGCTGATTGCATTATATGTCCTTAAGCACTTTTGGTGCTAGAGCACTAATTGATGAGCCTCAACTCACTAGCAACTTCCCTTAGATCCAACACACTTCATTTGGCCGATTGGGGGGCTAGCCATTAGCTTTGGACTGCACAAAAGCAGCGAGTGCTGGAGAGCTCTAGTGACCCCAATCGGAGAGTTGTACTGCTTGCCATGTAGACTAGTTGTTAGCCAACCTTTGGAGAGCCTAAGCTTTGGTGCGCCATTAGAGAGTTTTGGTGAATGTATCACCTCCACTGTGTCTCCAACACCTCTTTGTAACTATACTTCAATGCACTATAATCTTCATTTCTTTGCGTCTTTTCGTGTGGGCTTCTTCCACTTGGTATATTGGACTTCTTGCTTGTTTTCTAGGTTATTCAAAGTATCTGCTTGACCTTTGCTTAGGATGTTGATCACATGACGACTACTGTAGCATTGTCCAAATCCATCCTTGGATCCATAGGACTAAAACCTTGTATACTAGCAAACAATGTTAGTCCAATGGATCATGTTGTTACTCAATCACCAAAATCACTAAATGGCCCTCGGTAGGTGCATGCCATTGTCCTCACTATCGCCCTCTTTTTGGTGATTGATGACAATACAACTAAAGAAAGCAAAAAATAATACCAAAACTGAGACTACCTACTTACTTTGATGTAATGTACATAGGAGCAATATCATATGAAATCAATTGAAATGCAAAAAAATACCAATTTGAACTACCTTACCTTGCTCTTACCAATTATATTTGTCCCCCCTTTATGTGACATTATAGACATAAGCTTCCCCTTGCTCCATAATCCACTTCTCCCTTTCTAGAACCAATCTCCCTCATCTTACTTTTAATCATCAAAAAAATATGAAAATCTATGATTTTTGGTGCTTTTGGTATTTACTATTTTATGTGCTTGATTTGGTTCACAAATTCTTCACCATTGGAATCAAATACCAAAAGAGCAAGGCATTTGTAGTACAAGGGAGCAATTATTATGATCCTTTGATTTTGAGTGGAGTGGATCACAATACTTGACTATGACATTACATAGGTTAAGGCCCCCCCTAAGTGTATGCATACATATAGTGAAAGCCAAAACATATGTATTACTGAGACTCCCGCCAAACAATTTGATTATTATTTCTGCTTATGACGCCGGCTTCAGAACTTTGAAACTAGAAAAATCAAGAATCGAAAAAAAATCCACATGGTATGATGATTATAATTGAGGAGTCTGCTATATGGGGAAACACAATTAAGCAAGACCGCTAGAAAATCTTTATTAGTTTGTTTAGATGGGTTATTATAAAATATTCAAACATGATACAAAATTGTGAAATATAAAAAATCATAGAGCTGTGAAAGAATATGTTCCAAGGATAAAAAGAAAAGAAAGAGAATAAAACAGAAAATGAAAAAAAAAACATAAAGGAGGCTGTGCGTGGCATCCCCGCCCATGCGTAGGCGACGTAAGGACAACATATAGGTTCGATTTAGGGGAAGGATTTTAGCGTGCCGTCTCTGCTTTATCTCGATCATGTCAGAGCCATATTCTTCGGCAGCCTCCATAAATAACTGTATTAGCAGTTTGCAACTTATCTGATTGCTAACACACTAGTGACACTACGCAATTTATACTGACCATCTATCAACACTACCAGAGAACAGACTTTAGAACGATGTTCCAATTTGGCTTTAGCCTCGGTATTTTTTGCCCCCAGGACTAGAGAGGCCTTTAGTCCCGGTTGGTGTTGGAGCCACCAACCGGGACTAAAAGTGGACCTTTACTCCCGGTTGGAACCACCAACCGGGACTAAAAATCCTCCAACCATTAGTCCCGGTTGGTAATACCAACCTTGACTAAAGGTAGACCCTTTAGTCCCGGTTGGTGGGTTAGTTCAAAAGGAAAGCATCCCATCCATTGTTAGATGTGTTGTGTAGGTGGGGTGGTAAGCTACGCGCGAGGCAGTGTATGAGGTCTTAGGTTCGAATCTCACGAGGTGCAGCGGTAGAAGGCATTATTTTTGTTTAAAGCTGGGAGGATCTTTAGTCCCGGTTGTGGCAAACTGGGACTAAAGAACAACACCTTTAGTCCCGGATTGCTAGTTCGGTTGGAAAACCGGGAGTAGAGCTAGTTTCCAACCAGGACTAGATCTCATTTCTGTAGTAGTACAACTTATCTGCCTCCAACTATAATTTACTTAATGCATCATGCACGTGAATTGCGCACAGTGAACTGTGGACAGTACTATGGAACAACAGTTAATGCTAGCACACTACCAGTCTATCAACATGACAAGGAAAAGAAAAGTACAGAAAATCAATCCTTAAGTATGGTTGGCAAGTAAGAGCAAATTCAGTGTTGGTGTCCACTCTGATAAACAGTCACATCTGTTTTGCCGTTTTAAACTCTCTCGCCCTCTGGCCAGTTCTCTCGATTCTCACCACCGTCACATTGCTCCACCTACAAGCTGCAGCATGAGTCCATCGATTGATATGTGCCTCAAAATTGTCTACGAAAAGATTGTAGACAATTTCCTCCTGGTAGTCGCTGTACCACTCACCATTGCCGCAGCTACTACTGCGATGGCAAGACTCAAGCCTAACGAGTCCACAGATCGAATTCAATCCTTCAGTCATCCACAGATCTTGTCAATTTTGTTGTTCTTGGCTATCGCAGTGATCGCATATTACATGCAGCGCCCACGCATGGTGTACCTCGTCGACTATGCTTGCTTCCGCACCACATATAACTACCGTGTTCCCTATGCCGCTTTTGTTGAGCATGTCCGCCAAGTCAGCCATTTCAGTGAGCGTAGCGTCCGTTTCCTGACACGCCTACTCGAGCGATCAGGCCTTGGAGAGGAGACATGCCTTCCTACAGTGAGCCAGTACATTAAACCCTACAAGTACTGCACGTTGGAGGCTGCTCGCGAGGAAGCTCAGCTCGTCGTCTTCTCAGCCATTGACGATCTATTTGCCAAAACGAACATTTCTCCTCTCGCCATTGACATTCTGGTCGTAAACTGTGGATTTAGTCCGACACCAGGTTTCCCCGACATGATCATGAACAAGTACAAGATGCGTAGTGACATCCGCAACGTCCATCTATCTGGAATGGGGTGCAGCGCGGGTTTAGCCTCCGTAGACCTCGCCAAGAACCTTCTGCAGGCCACGCCGCGAGGGGCACGGGCGTTGGTCGTGTCAACAGAAACTCTCACACCCAACTACTATTTTGGGAACGAGAGAGCTATGCTGCTTCCATATTGCTTGTTCCGCATGGGCGGAGCTGCAGTGCTGCTTTCAACATCACCCGCAAAGGCCCGTTTTCGACTCAAGTATGTCGTTCGGACACACACTGCAGCAGACGACAAGTCATACCAGTGCATCTATCAGAAAGAGGATGACATGGGAAACAAAGGGGTGGATCTCTCCACGGATCTCATGGCCGTTGCTGCCAGGACGCTCAAAGCCAACATCACCACCATTGCGCCGCTCGTCCTTCCAGCCTCCGAGAAACTCTTGTTTGCAATGTCCTTCGTATCTACGAAGCTTCTCAGAATGCGGACCAAGTTGTACGTGCCTAACTTCCTCACAGCGTTCGAGCATATTTGCATCCATGCAGGTGGGCGTGCAGTGATTGATGAGATCCAGCGCAGCCTAGGTCTGTCAGACGAGCATGTTGAGTCATCCAGGATGACACTGCATCGATTCGGCAACATATCTAGCAGCTGCTTATGGTATGAATTGGCATACATCGAGGCCAAGCGCCACATGCAAAAGGGTGATCGAGTATGGATGATTGGATTTGGTTCTGGATTCAAGTGCAACAGTGCAGTATGGGAGTGCATCGTTCCACAAAATAGTGAAGATGGGCCATGGGCTAGGTGCATCCATCGTTATCCAGTACGTACATGATCCTTAATTATTAAGATCCACAAAACGTGTTGTACTAATTAATAAGTATGGATAATTAAATGCTCCTGATTTCTACCAATCCCCCTGCAACATAATTAAGACTTCCCCTCTTTCTCCTCTTTCTACCTTTTTCAAAGCTCTACTTGCGCACTTGATGATTATACTAAATCCATCAGTAGCTATTTGGTATCCAGCATATTTCCACTAGCTATTTAGCTGGAGATGAGGATACTTATATTAGTGGTCTTGGTTTGGTGGTGCACAAAGCTTCAAAAAGCAGATATGGTTGTTTCTCTCCCCCTATATTATATTTATTTGTATCATGTCAAAATTATGGAACAAGCCAAGAAAGGATGATTACACAAGTTGCAATTTTAAGATTTTGAATTTATGTATGACTTATTTTAGTTGTTGTTTTTCTTTGGTACATCCGACTCTATGATGATTTATTTATATGTTTCATTGTTGGGATATGTGCTAGTACTTTGTAATAATTTTAGCCCGATGTATCTTTATTAGAAGATGTCTGAAGCCGAAAACGCTCTATTATCTTAAAAAAAACAAGGTTGAAGGTGTAATGTAAAGCTAAAAATTTCCAGCACAAGGAATGCACCAACCGCTGAATTTCATATTTCAATTGAAGGTGGTACCATAAAAGGCGCACCTAAGTATCAGCTTGTTAGAACTAAAGAACCTACAAGAACTAACAAACCTAATGGTGATGACATCTAAGAGATATGTTTGGATCTCATCCTCATAGTGAGGATCTAGATTCTAGATAGTGAATGTAGAATATAGATCCAGTACTAAAAAATGAGGGGTGTTTGAATCTCATTTGACTATTGCCTATGCATAGTAAAAATTTCCAAATAGTAGGTTTGAGGTAGATAATTGGATTCTACACTACTAAAAAAACATTTTCGCAATAGCATTTTCACCAACACTTTAGTAAAAACTGTTTGTGATAATATTTCACCACTAGTTTATAATAGGGCAACCATGAAAATCAGGAGCTTTTTCATCCAAAGGTTTGTATCACAAACCATTGGTGAAAATGTTTGCACTATATCTATCTCCATATATAGAAGCCCGTTTGACTCATCTTGGCCCGCTAATATAGCCTCGAACTATATAATTTGAAAAACCCTAGGACCTCCCACAATCCCACCACATCTAGCCCCACCTCCCTCTGCGTTGCATCTCTCTTTCCTCACCATGCCTTGGCTCTGCTCCCTTCCCTCCGCCTCCAACTGTGTTGGTATTTCTTATGCTTAAGTGAATAATTCCACAAGAGCACAGAATACTGTTGTAGCATTTCACTGGCCAAAGAATATCATATTTATCCTCAGGGAAACAATGCCCAAAGAATATTATAGCTAACCATGATGTATCTACTAACTAATTATACCAACTAAAGCAAAGTGGGGTAACGATAATAATAAGGTAGTGTGATACACAGAAGTTACACTCAAGAAAGGTAAGGTGAAAGCATAACTAAGTGGGAGAACAAAGAGTGAGGTAGTTTCTTAACTAAATTCTTCTTTATCACAAAGGTTCTTTCTTAACTATAGCTTAGCAATATAACAGCATAACAAGATTAATGATCACACACCAAGCACTTCAGAGCTCTGTTTTGGTCAAGCACAGCAAAAGATGACTTATGTGCCGTTGCAGCTTTGGGCCCTATGCTTTAAAAACTTGCACAAACATGTGGTGGACTACAGAGACTAGATGGGGCTGTAACCACCCACTAGCTACCACACATCTAGGGAGCAAGCCGCAAACATGGGTAAACTTTAGTCTAAGCACTACGCTTAAACTAATGAATACTACTCTAGTTTCCAATTGGAAGATCAAACTAGAGCACTCAATTAAGAGCGGTGAACCCGTGCAAGGTGTGAACACTACTCTAATGATACTAAAGATATACTACTTAGACTATACTAAGGAAACCAAAAGTATTACTACAACAAAAGGAATAGTAAAACTTACACTAAGTAAGACATGTGAATAAAGAAGATAATAATATATTGCATACATAAAGTCTAATATGGAAGGTAAGATATAAGAGCTATCTCACCTTTCCAGAGACCAAGGCTAGCTCCTCTCCACCTTTCCTAAGACTAAGGCATAGCTCCACTCACTCTAACTCCCACTAACACTAACACTAATACTACATCTTGAGAGAGTGGAGATCTTCTTGTGGTGTGTTATAAGTGAGGTGAGGGGTCCTATTTATATCTTGGATTGAGGTGACTTGGAAGAGTGGACGTGCTTGTTGGTATTTCTTAACGTTTACAGAAAGAATCCGCAAGCGTACGGAATTACCGTTGTAGCTTTCACCCGAAAGTATTCAGGGTATCGCATTTTCCATAGGGAACGGAGGTATTTCTTCTAGATAATCCGTCCAAGGACAACACAAGGATAGCCGATGAGGGTGGAGATGGATTCCTATGGCTTTAAGGTCTATGGATAGATAAACTCTACTTCTACTTGCTTACTTCGGGCACCAGTGAACACCTGGTCTGCCAAGCGTTGCCGGCCTACGGCTCTACGTTGAACCCGAACGTGGGGGATTACAAGGGACGAATAGGGCTGTCACCACCTGCCGCCTACCCCTCAACCATGGGGAATGAGGCAAACGAAGGTAGCCTCTAGCCTAGACACCACGTCTACGCTATTGACTACTACTCTAGTGTCCGCGTAGGGTTATCAGTCTTTATTAGGGCCCTCTACTAGAGTATCCGCTACGAGAGCGGACGACGAACCCACAAACAAGTAAAGGTATAGCTTAACTAATCAATAGACTTTTATAACCAAAGGAACCACGAACACTTACTAAGATACCCGTTGAGGTACAAAGCCGGTGTTCATCGAGGTACAAGCGGGGAGACACCGACAAGTCCAGCTCTTCCCCGAACTCTCCCTCACATCTCTCCCTATTTCTTTGCTAGAGCTAGCTACCTAGGGCCTAAGCCCATTGGAGTGGTGTTGCTCTTGCACTTCTTGGTGCTCCTCTCTCTTGTGTGTTGTTGAACGAGAGCTCTTTGTTTCTACTTATACTAGTGTGTGGTCAGTTTGGTGTGCTATACATGGAAACCCCTATGTAACCGACCTCCTCTAGCATTAATGGCACCGCCTGAGCAACGTAGGCCTAAGAGGCAGTGGTGGGCATAAGGCCACACCTAGGGTGCGCCTGCACCCTGGCTGGCACGCCTAGCCACCGTCCTTCTCTGGTCGGTGGCTAGGTGGGCCTAGGCCACGTCTACGCCTATGCTTGGCCTAGAATTGGTAGTTGGATGGGCCTTCTTCTCCTTCTTTGCAAATGTTCTCCTTTGCGCTTTGATGGATGGTGTATTTTGACTATAATTCCCTTGTATTTAAGTATGAGTCGTGCAAAATAGTAAATCTCCAATACGAGTGGAACTATGTCAATAATAAAGGCATATGTGTATAAGTTTGCTGAATTTCTCCTATTTTGGTCTTATATTGGTAGTTGGATATGGTCATTAAGGACTGCCAACAAACTCCCCCACACTTAGCCCTTTGCTCGTCCTTGAGTAAAGCCTCGAGATAAAAGTAGTCATGAGCATAATATCCTAAGATATATGGCTTATAGAGAAAGTTATTCCATCGCATTCTTTATACAAGTGGGATATATGGCGTTAGCTAACATGTTTCCTTGGGTTGTTGAAAAGTGGAACAGCTCTCAGAACAAAGTCATCATCCCAATTTCACATCTTAGTACTTTGAGTTTTTGAAAGTTTTCTCAAGAAAAACATAGTTAACTGTTGGTATTTATTAACTTGTCACTTGTTTAGTAGCCACCTATTATAAACTTATATCTCCTAACATTACTTTACTAGGTTGTCATCCCTAGTGATGATGCCAGAGATGTATGTTGGTACTATATAGTATTACTACTAGAATAATACTAAGTAGTTCTTTATTAATTTATGTGACTAGAAAGAATATATAAATATATGAATGAAAAGGATCTACAAGCGCATAGATAATTATACCATTGTAGCACTTCACCCGGGAGTATTCTAGGTATCGTTATTTATATTTTTACCACAGGAATGGTCTAGCATGGACATGTATTGCTAACTTATACTATTGATGGAGAAGTAAACCATAACCAATATTCTACTCATAACAGGGGTAAGTCATAGGATAAGATATATATATATATATATATATGATAAGTATTGATCATCAATAATGACAAATCATTCAGAGTATTTCTTTCTATGGCATTAGCATGGTCAGATAGAATATTAGAGGAATAATTCCTAAGTCATTCTTAATTACAAGTCAAAGCATACATTGATTAGTGCAATTACACCTAATAGTCATGGATAAGGTTATATTTATATCTACACATAAGGGATACTACTAAGGAAGATTAAGAATAGAGCTTGTTATTCCTTCGTAACCGGACCGTACTTGCACCTATATTCGGGAAGTGGACTACAAAGGACTCAATTGGAGTGTCACATCCGCGATCTACCACATGACCCAGAATATAGGGTGTATCCGCAAGTAAACAACGTATAAGCACCATGCTTACACAATGTGGACCACCCACCCCATGTACTTTAGAGTGAGCGCTATACGAACTTATGCATAAACATAATGATAAACTAGCTATACTTAGTATATAATCAAAGTAGATATTGAACATTATAACAAAGAACATGAATAAGATGAATACTAATATTATCATAACAATTGTAACTAGCATATAAAAATAATAGAGGTACAAAAGAGAGGGGGTACAAAGATTATACCAAATCATGCTCTTGACACGATCGGGAATCCAAGCGAAGCCTGCTTGCCTCCCTCTAGACCTAGCCTAACTAGCTATGCCCTAAAATATGGTGGAGCTCTGAGGATGATTAGGGTTTATGTCTTCTCAAATGACTTGATGATTGGGGTTATGCCTGGTGGTGGCAGGGGCTAGTATATGTATAGGCTAGAGCATCCAACGTGAGCCCTTGGATCAAACCGACTTAAAGGATAAGATGCAACCGTGAGGCGGTGGAGAACTGACATTGCAACGTGAAGGCTGACAGTGGGCCCCAGGGGTCGGCCGACCTATAGGCAGCCTCTGCCTCTCTGCCTCGGTGTTGAGTCCTCTCGAGTCTTCTATAGTCTTATGGTGTTCGTTTCGCTGTGGATAAGCGCAATTAAATCTGACATGTAGGCCCACCTTGATGGTTTTCTGGATAAACCCTGCAGAAAATACAGATTCACCAAAACTTTTGGAATTTGTTAGTTTAGACCCCTAGACCTTTGTTGGTGATTATCTTTATGTCCTTATGTATGTTATATTGATGGATTATAATGGCTGTTAACTACTATCAACAAACTCCCCCAAGCTTAACCTTTGCTAGGCCCTTAGCAAAGCTAAACTTAGCAAATGGATGGGGAGTTGCGTCGATGCTTTCACTCCTCAAGAGTACACATGCATTCAAACAAGAATTCTCCTTCGGATTGGAATAAACCGATCTAACTTTCAAACTTACCCATATTGCCTTCAACCATGGGGCTTCTTAGCCTTCACTTGGGTCTTAAGCAATTGAAGACAGAACGATCAAGTCAAGCACTATGTCTCAAGTTATTTGCTCAACCATTATTTTGGAGTTTTTATAGGTTTTCAAAATAAAACACAGGGCTTCCTTTGTATGATACTGTCAAGTCTCTCAATATATGTGGTATCTGTGGATCCTCACCAAGGCAAAAGTGATGTTATGCCTTTTTCTTCCTATAACTAAGGCTTACATGGAGCTCATAGGAGTGGAAAAAGTATGAAAGAGCATACTTGTAATACATATATTGTAAAGTCAAACCTCAAATCCAAAGAGAGTTGAGTCATACAATCAAATGAAGATGTGCATGTGTGTGGATGTATGGTGGATATATTTGGTGGCTAACCTAATTCTACTATGCTCCTTGAAAACATATCTCTCTTTTGAAATTTGAAAATAACTTTGCAAGAAAACATGGGCTATCTTATTTATCTTTTCTTCTTCTTTTTTTCCGGGCAGGCATCTAAGTACCCATTGTTTTAAATATCTCGGACACTTATCTATTTTTTCTCATCTTTCTTTTTTATGAATAACTTTTGCATAGCCACATGCTTCTTTTCTGCAACAAAACTTTTTGTTAGATAGCAACAAGAACTTTGGAGCATTTATTTGGTGCATATCCTATCAAGAATATTTTTGGTGTTTACTCCCAGTGTAGGAGTAAAATATTTTTTGGGTGGATCTAGATGGAATGACATGTTGTTGCGCTTACCCCTAATGTAGGAGTAGTGCATTTTTGGGTGGTGTGTATGTGACCTTGATTTTAAGAGCATGACAAACCTCTTATAAGGGTCAACAAAGCTTGACTAAACTCAATGCAATACAAGCAACATATATGAGTGGAAAATTTTCTAATCTAAATATCATATATAGCTCTGGTAGGAATTCAAGCTTTTTCATACAGGAGCTCATCATGTAGGATTTTTATGTTTTTTAAAAGATAAATCTCTAGAACTTTAGTGTCACTTGGAACAAGATAAACAACACCTCAGACCTTCTCATATCATATCCATCAATTACCTAGACTTAGATCAAGCATATGCTACCCATGAGTTTCAAGTTCAGCGTAAATTCTTATATTAAAAAGTTGTATCCAAAACTCGGAAGAATTCAAGGCTAAAAACTAGATACTTGAAAGGAATTACGACAGAGCAATTATTCATCATTTCCATTGTAAGAGATTATCCTTAGAATTTATTTATTTAGCTCTTAAAAATCAAACTTAAAGAAAACTTAACACACCTTTATTTGGTTTTCAAAATTTAAGATCACACCTTAATATATATATATAACTAGCTAAGATAAATTTTTATTTTTCTTTTAGTGTGTTATGCATCTTTTTATTTCTTTAGCAAATATGAAGCAAACTTAAAAATAGTAAAACCAAAAGGGAAAGAAATACTGAGCTAGATACATGGGGATGCTCCTCCCCCAAGCTAGATGTTGTCGTGATCTTTCTTAGAGTGAGTCTACCAGCAGAAATCTTTCTCATCCGTCCAGAAGTTGTGTTCCTCGTGCAGCGAGTGTAGCGATAGTTCAGGAAAATGTACTTCGGATGGATGGTTGTACTCTTGATCATCCTGTAAAATACTCCAACAAGAACACCAAAACTTGTGGCACATATTAGGATAAGGGGTTAGCGGTCAGCCATTCAGAGATTTGTTGTCCTTAGGGTTTTAGACAGATTTCCTAATTGACAAAGTTCTAGCAGGATGTCTATTTAATATTTTTTTTGAATTTTCTTATTTATATAATACAGAAAGAAAATATGCATGCATGATAAATTATTATTATTATTATTATTTTATTTTTTATGCCACCAAAATGAATACTCCCTTGGGCTTTTACACACCGAGAAAAGTTTTCACATGGGGTTTAGGCTTTATGATGCAATGATGTAATGCAGTCATGAAACTTTTTATTTTTCTTTTCTAAATGCAATGCTAATGCAGAAAAATAAATATGCTAAAGTGAAAAGTAATTCATGCAATACTATAAAGTAAATATGGATAACTACCGATGTTACCTCATGGCCAGGGTTTAGATTTTTAATTCCTCTAGACAGGACTTGGCTGGAGAAAAGTTCTTTACTCTTCGGGTGCATCATCCGGTCTCAATGATGGAGACCTAGATGGCTGCACATCTTGTGATGGTGTCTCTGATGATGATGTCACCTTCTCTTTCCATACTTGCTTGGTCTGTGGACTTGACTTAGGCGGAGTAGGTTCATCTTTCACAACTTCTTTGTGTTCTTCATCTTCTTTCCATTCATTCTTTGGAGTTTGATTCTTCCGGCATTGGGTTGATTGATGACTCCTCCTAGAGCGGGTCTTCTTGGGATGTTCATAAGTGGTATAACTATTGAAATAACAGCGTACCTTTTCTCCAGGGAATTGGAATTGGACTTGTCCAGATCCGACGTAGATGATTGCGTTGGTTGTGTTGAGGAACGTTCTTCCCAATATAATACGTGTATCATCTTCTTCTTTACCCATGTCTAGAACCATGAAGTCGGCAGGGGCAAACTGATTGTGTATTCTTACCATGACATCTTTTGCTATTTCTTCCGGAAATCGGATTGATTGGTCTGTCATATGTAATTGCGTATATGTAGGGAACAAAGGTTCATCACCGAATAAGTATTCATATGTTACCTTGGACATTATATTGACACCTGACCCAATGTCGCAGAAGGTCTTGTGAATTTTTTTTGTCCAATGGTACACTCGATCGTGGGTATGCCTGGGTCATCCTTTTTAGCAAGGAATGGTGAAGCGAAGAGGTGGTTGTACTCTGATCGAAGTGTGTTGATTATGTTAATTGATTCTTCTTGACGCTGCCTGGCCTTGTTCTTCCTCCTCTTGTTGTTCTTCTTTTTGGTAATTGTTGTCTCTTCGGGCAGGTATGGCGTCTGTGGATGTCCAGGAGATTGCAGGATGCGGTTCATGAAAGAAAACTTCTCCTTCCTATCCTTGATTGTGAAGCAGATCTTGGCATTGTCCGCATACATGATGGCTTTTGCGGTGCTTAGGAAAGGTCGACCCAAAATAATGGGTGCCCTTACATCTCCACCTGTTTCCAAAACCACAAAGTTTATGGGAACATATGATTGTCCCATTCGAACAATGGCATCTTCAAGAACTCCCTTGGGGTAACAGAGTGACTGATCTACAAGCTGCAAACGCATGTTTGTGTACAACAAAGTATATACATTAATTTGATCATAAATTACCTTAGGCATGATGTTGACACTTGCTCTAAAGTCACAGATAGCTTCTTGGAAAATGTGTGGTCCAATGGCGATGGGGATGATAGGTCTCCCTAGATCGCTCTTCTTTTCTGTCAAGGTATAGTCTATCCACCTTCCCATCGATGGTTGTATATAATAATATGCTACATTGTGAATATCGACAAGATTTACAGTTTCTAGATCTTCCAGTTGCCTCGGAATCTTACCTTTGTCGGATGGAGGAACAGCAGCTGCTAGTTGAGCTATTTATGATTCTATCATTTTAATAAAGCTATGCTGGTTCTTAATGGCAGAAGCAAAGCTATCCATTGTATTATTTATGTTCTCTAGAATTTTATCATTGGTAGCTACCTTTCTAGATAATCCCTCCATAAGTTTGGATTGGCCAGCAATTAATTCTCTCAAGGGTGGTTGATTGAAATTTTTAAAATTATTACCTTGATAGTTACCTTGGTATAATTACCTTGGTAGTTCGGTCTCTGTTGATGATTCCATCCTTGATTCTTTTGAGGATGAAAGTAGTTGCTGTTGTTGACAAAGTTCACATCCTCTTGGGTTTTAGGACAGCTGTTCCCTGAATCCCTAGTATTTCTACACTCTTCACATGTCATGTGAGAATCATGAATTTGCATGACTTCTTGCTTCTTATTGGCTCAATCTTCAAGCTTATTCATCAGCAGGTCCATCTTGGCAGACAGCATGTCTACCTCCTTGAGTTGATGTATACCTTCACCTCTCTTGCAGGTCTAAAGATGTTCTTCATTCCAACCTTGATTGGAGGCCATCTTCTCCACAAGAGCTGTAGTAGCTGGTATGGTGAGTGATAGGAATGCACCTCCAGCAGTAGCATCCATAGTCTCATGGGTACTGTTGGTCAACCCATGGTAGAAAGTCTGCATGAGTAGCCAATTCTTCATCCCATGTTGAGGACATTTCACAATGTAATCTTGAAAGCGTTTGTAACACCCCAGGTGTTAGTCATAAGTTAAGTAGCTTTGCCTTGTATGTTTGCTTCCAAATGAAGTAGATGACAAGTTAGTAGTTAGCAAAAACTTCACCCTTTTGAAAACTAAAACTTGTAGTGATACCTGGTTAGAAGCATGCACATGCTTTTCTTTTAAATATAATGTCAGGTTCTTCCTTTCAAGTTATCTTCACATTAGTTCTTTAGACGTGTGGTTGCTTGCTTTCTAGGTATTACCATAATGTATGTGTGAATGTGTTGTGATCTAGGTGGTACCATAGTTGTCACCCTTTTTGTCCTCGGTAAGCATACGAGTGTCGAAGAGCCTTATCCTGGAACAACACCCAAGTTATGTTAAATCTCGTGGTTGTCTCCAAGTAGATTCCCTTGCTTAGGAGCTTGAGTCTGTGTTTGTGATTTTAGCCCTTGAATGTTTGTGTATCCATGCTTTTGGTTGACCCGTGAGCCCAAGCTTAGTTCTCATAAATGATTGCATATGTCGTGGATGTCTTGCTCCTACCCAAATATCCTTGTCGGACCTCTCTGCCCTTTTATCCTACAGGTGATCTAGTGCGACGCTAATCTCTCACTGCTTGAACCTCAGAATCTTTTCCTTGAAGATCATGTTGTTATGGTGTCAACTAAACCCTTGAGCAGTGTATCGGCTCTATCCCTCGAATCTCGTTTGTTTTATCTCCAAACTCTCTCAAGTCTCTGGATGTTTATCAGTCTTGATCTCATGTTGCTGCTCAACAAGACCAAATCTCATGTTAATCGGATGTCTGGTAATCTCCTTGGTAAACGCATGGCGTGCATGGAATTTAAGCAAAAGTCTCACGCATAGTCGTCCACATTAGTTAATCTATGTTTCTCTTGTGCCATGTCTTTACCTTGGACCACGCTTGTTGACTCTTAACCTTGTGACTACCTTTGCTTGCTATCCCTCCATGTATAGCTCTTGTTCATGTGCAATCCAATCAGTGCCACGTGGGATTTCTCCGTTGGTGGTATGATCAGTAATGGTGCCACGATTAGTGATCTACGGTGCCGCGACGAAACTAAGAGCCTCCTATGGGCGTACGACATATGGTTGTGCTGCTCGACACGCGCTAGTATTGATGTTTCTAGTCATGACCCATTATGGAACTACATCGATGAGTTGTCTCCTCATGAGTTTTTCCTTGGTAATCTCTCCATATCCAATCGGAAGATCCATATACCAGACCAGATGCAGTTGGACTTCCTTCTGAAGTCATCTAGAAGATAACTTTGAAAAATAGGTCACTGATATAAACATTAACAGACTGCAAGAGATGATAGACAAGTGTCTCTACTTGACTATCCCTACAATGGCATCGGTCATCTAGTGTGCAACTTATGTCATCCCCGTTAGATCAGAAAGGTACACAACACTTAAATTTGGACAAGTTATCAATCAGATGATAAATGGACTAGGATATTATGTCCTGTAATAGGTCACCTGGTGCTTATGAGCTTTCTATCCAAGTCTTGATCTTTATGTGCAAGGTGATCCTGTAGTCAAAAACCGACCTTCTTCGGTATGACCCCTTTTTGCTAACTTCCATGGTGACTATCTGTTTGCACATCAACTACGATTGTTGCCGTCAAAAAGGAAGTTTTGAAGCTTTTTAAGTGTTGAGAGACAACTAATTAGTTACCAGTAGGAAGGTTAATCTCTAGTTAGGTAACTACAAAGGCTAGGTCTCACAGAACAATGTTAAGCAAAGAAACAACAAAGCCGGTCAGCAATGCTAGTACTGCTTTCTTCTCCAGACCCTGTGTCCTCAAGTTAATTCCATCTTGGACAATCACATAGATAGTGCAAGATGTTGTATTAGCCAAGTAAAGAGCTAGAGAAAGCACGTTCCTAGTCTCGGTCAGCATCCTTCTATATTAGGTGCTGCAAAAGGATTTGTTCAGGACTCTATTAGATGAAGCACAGGAGGATAGTCAGAAACAATTCATTATCGTTGTAGGACTGTCCCTCCACATGGAATATGCCTTGTGCCCTGCAAAAACAACCCACAAGTCTAGTGCTTGTGCATCATCAAGATGATGTCTAAATCTACGGTTGAGGTTGTTTCCTGAGAAGCATGTAAGGAAAAACCCTAGACTCCATCCTCAGTGAGAAATCTACTATTGCTTCTATACAAGAGTTAGAGAGTGCAGAAAACACTCTACAATGTGTGATGCAAAGAAAAAGAAGAATGGAAAATCTATCCAGATTTCATGGCACTAAACCGATTACCTTAAAGCTAGTGATTAGAGGCTCAAACATGGCTGGATTGTGACAAAACTTGGCAACCTCATTCCTCACTTAGGGTACTTCGATGACTTAAGTTGGTTTGAGGGTTGGTTGAGTAAAGCATCGGATTTGAGAGACATTTTGTCAGTTCGAGTCACAAAAATTTCAGAACAGAGCAGTGTTGGTAGATGATTTGTTTGGATAGACAAATGGCGTCCATTTGAGTTGAATTTTGGTCAGTAGTTAGAGGAATCTTGGATCTATACGCCTAAGAAAATTCGTGCATAATGGAGCAGTAGTTTGTGAGATATGAACTAGAAACCAAGGTATACAGAATCTATGATTTCTCTGTTGACTGCTATCATCCCTCATATTAGAAGGTTGTGTTTGTGATTGATGCCAAGATTAGCAACATGGTCAATGTTTTGCCATTAGATAATCCTTTAGATGCCCTAGAGAAGACTCCTTGCACCCCTTTGTGCTTTGCTTTTACCCTCTCATATCAATAATGCTTGAGCAGTCAAGGTGTTCTACAAGTCAATTTGTGCCATTGTGAGTCAAAAAAAATTGAAAAGTGCCAAATAACGGATTTCGGATTATGTTCTTGAGTTGCTGATTAATCCTAAAAAGAAAGCTTCAATGTTAAAAGTAGTTAAAAAAAGTAAGCTTTGTTCGATTGTAATTGTACCATGAAATAAAGCTGTACTCAAGCTACTTTGGTAGAGGACTGCTTTTCGAATTTTATGAATAAATCTTCGACCACTGCTGTCCTCCAAACATCACTATTCTCCTTTTTAGTAGCAATCTTTAACATCAGTTCATCCTTGGGTACTCGCTGGGTGTTTTTACCTAAGAGGATGCCTCTACAACAAACCAGATAACTGTTGCAGCTTGGATACAAGGATCCCCTTAAATATTGATTGTCGAAAACGCTGAGCCGACAGAGTTAGCTATCACATTCACCGCTCTATCAACCGACTCAGATAATACAGTGTTATCATTAGAGAAAGAGAACTGCACACATGGAACCTTTTGTAGCATTTCATCAGTTAGCATTTGAGTGATTTGACAGTCACCAGCGACGCAAACACCTTCCGCTAGTAGGCCAATTTCCTGACAAGAAGGGTTTTGTGGAACCTGATTGTTCATATACTTGCTATATCCTCTAGAGAAGCAGATGATGCGAGTAGCTCATTATGCTTTGAACCACCCTTCATACACCGAGAACAAGTACTCAAACCAAACTTGGATTCCTTTCAAAGTAACAAGGTGTCGGATACCATAAAAAGGGGTACCCTAAGCAAGAACCGAATAGATCGCTTAAACCTCTCAAATATCAAAGCCAAAGGACAATCACAGGGTCTTGGCCGATTCTCCGATTCGCCCGAAGCCCGCGTCGCAATGACTCTTCGCCTCACCGAGGCCCTCTCGTGCCAAGGCCCCGCCCCGCAAGGTCTCGGCAGCCTTGGGATTCGCGCCCACCGAGCTCCCCACGATGGCTCGGCCTCGGCACCAACTGAGCCTCGGCTCTTTTCACCGTCAACCCATAGTGACCAGCACATCATCGGCCATGCCCTGCGTCAAGCTGTCACTGGAGCGCCCACGTCATACGAGATCGGGTGTGACCGGCACGTTGCTCCAGTACATCAAGGACAAGACCACTCCGTTGACCATGCCGCTACAGTAGTAAAGCTACAGGACTCAGCACGCCACCTTCGCTCGCCGCATGGCGAACACATGTATCACCCTTGTCCCTCCTTCAACTATAAAAGGGGAGACCGGGGCCGTTCTTAGGACAAGAGACACTCACGAGCTGACCGAGATAGGCTCACGTAGACACACACTCTCCCCAGCTGCCTGAGAGCAACGTCTCAAGCAGCCCACACCGCTCCACGCCAAAACCTGGGACCAGTTCCCTCTCTCACCCAGCTTGTAACCCCCTACTACAAGCACTTCGGTGCAGGGAATACAAGATCGATCTCTCAGACTGGACGTAGGGCATGGATTGTCTGAACCAGTATAAACCTTGTGTCTCTTTGCATTACCTTCCAGAATTAGGGGCACGCAGTTCACATTTACTAGTTGGTTAGGACCCCCAGGTCTAAAACACCGACAGTTGGCGCGCCAGGTAGGGGCCCTCTGCGTGTTAGCTTGATCGTCCCAACAAGTTTCGGATGGCTGGCCCCATATGCCCACTACGTCTCGGCACGGTGGTTTGGTTTGGGAGCCTAGAGTTCATGTCTCTAGGATGTGAGTACGATATGGTACTCCTCACACCCAGAGCTCCACCAACCGACGACGATGTCACGCATCAGCAGCCCAGGCGCAGGCGGCGCCCGGGCCGCCGCTCTCGTCGCGCTCGCCAGGCACTACGCGAGTGGGACTACCCCGACACCGCACGAGCTCAGGGCGACGCGCCGTGCCCCGTCGGCATCCCATGCCCGGCTATTGGTACACAGTCCCTAGTTGGGGACCTGTCTAGCTTAAGCCTGGGTAGGGGAAAGACGTCGGTGGCGCGCAGCGATGTCCCGTCGTCAAGCTCTGCCCCGCCACATCCTGAGAAATCGACTCAGGCGGAGTGGAACCCAGCGGTGGCACCATCCCCGTATCCCTTTGGGCTGAACAACATCGCCGCCACCTATGCTTCCGCCTACGCCTCCGCGCACGCGGAGCCCTCGGGACACCACCAACGATTCGCCCTCGACTTCTCCACCACAACCTCGACCAACTAGGTAGCGAAGTGCCCGACTCCAAGCGTCGTGCCGGGACTTTCAAGCCCGTAGAGACCGTCAAGCTTGTCTCGGTCGACCCCAACTGCTCCAACGGCCGAACGTTGAGGGTCAGCGCCACCCTCGACAGCAAATAGGAAGCCGTGCTTGTCGACTTTCTCTGCGCGAATGCCGATATGTTTGCATGGAGTCCCTCGGACATGCCGGGCATACCAAGGGAGGTCGCCGAGCACGCCTTGGACATCCGGGCCGGCTCCAGACCAGTGAAGCAGCGCCTACGCCGATTCGACGAGGAGAAGCGCAGGGCCATCGGCGAGGAGGTGCAGAAGCTATTGGTAGTCGGATTCATCAAGGAAGTGTCCCATCCATAGTGGTTAGCTAATCCTGTGTTAGTCAAGAAGAAAAATGGAAAATGGAGGATGTGTGTAGACTACACCAGTTTAAATAAAGCATGTCCAAAGGTTCCATTTCCATTGCCTCGAATCGATCAAATCGTTGACTCCACTGTAGGATGTGAGACCTTATCTTTCTTGATGCGTATTCTGGTTACCATCAAATCAAGATGAAAGAGTCCGACCAGCTCATGACTTCTTTCATCACCCCATTCGGCATGTACTGCTATGTAACCATGCCATTGGTCTCAGAAACATAGGGGCCACATACCAGCGGTGCATGACCCAGGTCTTCAGCGAGCACATCGGGCAAACTGTCGAGGCCTACGTGGACGACATCGTGGTCAAGTCCAGAAAGGCCAGTGATCTCGTCGATGACCTGGAGATTGCCTTCAAATGCCTTAGGGAGAAGGGCATCAAGCTTAATCCCGAGAAGTGTGTCTTCGGGGTCCCCCGAGGCATGCTCCTGGGGTTCATAGTCTCAGAACGCGGCATCGAGGCCAACCCGGAGAAGGTCTCGGCCGTGACCAACATGGGGCCAATCTGAGACCTCAAGAGAGTACAGAGAGTTATGTGATGTCTTGCGGCCCTGAGCCGCTTCATCTCGCGCCTTGGCGAAAAAGGTTTACTTCTGTACCGTCTCTTGAGAAAATCCGAACGCTTTTCCTAGACCCCCGAGGCCGAAGAAGCCCTCACCAAGCTCAAGGCACTACTCACCAACCCTCCCGTCCTGGTACCACCAACCAAGGGTGAGGCCCTCTTACTCTATGTCGCTGCAACGACCCAAGTGGTCAGCGCGGCCATAGTAGTCGAGAGGCAGTAAGAGGGGCATGCTCTATCTATCCAATGACCTATTTACTTCATTAGCGAGGTACTCTCCGAAACTAAGACACGCCACCCCCATATCCAGAAGCTAGTCTACGCCATAGTCATGGCTCGGCGCAAGCTGCGTCACTACTTTGAATCCTACCCGGTGACTGTGGTGTCGTCTTTCCCTCTAGGGGAGATAATCCAGAACCGGGAGGCCTCGGGTAGAATAGCCAAGTGGGTCGTTGAACTCATGGGGGAGGCCCTGTCTTTTGCGCCTCGAAAAGCAATTAAATCCTAGGTATTGGTCGATTTTGTGGCTGAGTGGACCGACACCCAGCTGCCACCTGCTCAAATCCAAGCGGAATGCTGGACCATGTACTTTGACGGGTCTCTAATGAAGACCGGGGCAGGCGCGGGCCTGCTCTTCATCTCTCCCCTCAGAGTGCTTGTGCGCTACATGATTCGGCTCCACTTCGCCGCCTCCAACAACGCAGCCGAGTATGAAGCTCTCGTCAATGGCTTGCAGATCGCTATCGAGCTTGGAGTGCGGCGTCTTGACGTGCGGGGCGATTCTCAACTCGTCATCAACCAAGTCATGAAGGAGTCGAATTGTCACGACCCCAAAATGGAGGCGTACTGCAAATTGGTACATCGCCTAGAAGATAAGTTCGACGGTCTCGAACTCAACCACATTGCGCGGAAGTTCAATGAGGCTGCGGATGAACTGGCGAAGATGGCATTGGCATGGACCCCAGTCCCCCTGAACATATTCGCCAGAGACTTGCACAAGCCCTCGGTGAACTACGCCTCGGCGGTAGAAGAGGGCCCACCGGTCAAGCCCACCACAGGGCCCGAGGCCCCCTCTGTTACCGAGACCCCGGCAGCCGAGCCCGAGGCCATGGAAATCGATGCAGGGCCTCCCGAGGCTGACTAGGGGGCGGACTGGCAGGTCCCGCTCCTTGGTTGCCTCATTCGAGGAGTGCTTCCTGCGGACAGGACCGAGGCCCAACGGCTTGCGCGACGAGCCAAAACTTACGTCGTCAGCAACGGCGAGTTGTACAGATGAAGCCCATCTGGCGTCCTCCAATGATGCATCGCCACCGAGGAAGGCCAAGCCCTACTTTGGAACTTGCACGTGGGAGCCTGCGTTGCACCATGCTGCGCCTCGAACGCTCGTCAGAAACGCCTTCCGCCAAGGGTTCTACTAGCCAATGGCGGTTGCCGATGCCACCAAGCTGGTACGCTCCTACGAGGGATGTCAGTACTATGCGTGGTAGACGCACCACCCGGCCCAAGCCCTCCAAACCATCCCCATCACATGGCCGTTCGCCGTGTGGGGACTAGACATGGTTGGGCCTCTGCAGAAAGCCCCTAGGGGCTACACCCACTTGTTGGTAGCTATTGACAAGTTCTCCAAGTGGATCAAGGCTCGACCGATCACTCAAATCAAATCCGAGGAAGCGGTATTGTTCTTCACTGATATCATCCACAGGTTTAGGGTTCCAAACACCATCATCACCGACAATGGGACACAATTCACCAGTCATAAATTCCTGACGTTCTGCGACGACCACCACATCCGTGTGGTCTAGTCGGCCGTAGGACACCCTAGAACGAACGACCAAGTAGAACATGCCAACGACATTATTCTACAGGGCCTCAAGCCAAGGATATACAACTGGCTAAAGAAATTCGGCAAGAAATGGCTGGCCGAACTCTCGTCGGTCATCCGGAGCCTGAGGAACACCCCAAGCCGAGCCACAGGGTTCACGCCGTTCTTCCTGGTCTATGGAGCCGAGGCCATCCTTCCCACTGACTTGGAGTACGGTTCCCCAAGGCTACATGCCTACAACGAGCAAAGCAACTGCACTACCCGTGAGGATGCCCTCGACCAACTAGAGGAAGCCCGAGACGTTGCGCTGCTACATTCGGCCAAGTACTAGCAAGCCCTACGACGCTATCAAGCCCGGTGCATTCAAAGCCGAGACCTGAAGGTGGGCGACCTGGTGCTAAGACTGAGGCAGAGCAACAAGGGCCACCACAAGTTGACCCCGCCATGGGAAGGGCCGTACATCGTCGCCCAAGTGCTAAAGCCCGGGACCTACAAGCTGGCCAACGAGAAGGGCGAAATCTACACCAACGCTTGGAACATAGAACAGCTACGTCGTTTCTACCCTTAAACTTCCAAGCATTGTATACATTGTTTCTCGAAATATATTAAAGAAGCTTTCTTTAGTTGTTCTAATTTTTTGAGAAAACTCCCCCCCCCTCGAATGGGGATCGACGTTGAGATAACGTTATAAGGGAGACTCGGCTCTGCCTCTGCAGAACCGAGCCTCCCTCAGGGGCTAGAAAGGGGGGACCCCCCTAAGTCCCAGGCACTATTTTTTAAGCATTTTTTTGAATAAATTTCTATGCCAAACTCTCTCGCGTACTCTGATAGGTCAATTATAAAAAACCTAAGGACCGAAAGCACGCCTCAAGGACAAAAGGCTGGCCGAGCCATGAGACTGCCTACGCCTCTAGGCTACAACAACTCCCTCACCACCTACCACCGGAGGGGCAGCTTAGGCTCTGAGGAAGTTTTTTGCAAAAGACTCATCTAGAAACGGGGCAGAGGGCAGAGGCTCGAAAAAACAATATAAAGAAAAACAGTTAAAAAAGCGCACACGAGTACTTTATAAAGGCCTCGATGGCCACAAACATCATGGTACGAAAATCACCTAATCCGTTTACATGGCCCCTTTGGCCCAGGTCAAAGCTCAGGATCTCGTGCATCGGCGGCTGGCGCGGGAGGAACCACCTCTTCTTCAAACAGACTAGCCAGCGCTGTGCTAGGTCCCTCAACCGCCTCCATCAGCTTGTTGACCTCCTCATCGGCCTCCTCGTCATCCTCAGGCAAGACGTAACCGTCGCTGACGGCCTCAAGGTTGACGGCATAGTGCAAGGAGACGACGGCTAGGGTGCGCTTGACGCCCGTATGCAATGCCCCCCGAAGTCGCTCGCGTACTTGGCCACTCAACGTAGTCAGGCGGCTCCTAAGGGAGCTTCCCGACTAGACCCCCTCAACCTCCAGGGCCTCCCAGATGGTACGAGCTACGCTCTGTAGCGTGTCGTGCTCCCCGGTCTTAGCCTCGAGCACCGCCTGCACTGCGGCTGAGGCCTCAGCCACCGGGAAACCTCCTTCTCCAACCCTGCGCCAAAACAAACAGGATGGAGTCAAGCGCAAAAGAAAAAATAAGCCAGACAGGGGCAAAGCCCTACGAGACTCACCCTTGGTTTTCTCTTTCCAGTGCTGGACCTCGACCCGAGAGGCCTCGGCTGCCTTGGAAGCCTCTTTCTCCAGCTCTGTACCACGCTGGGGAGTTAGGGGCCAAACACAAGAAAAACAAGTAAAATAAAGGGAACAGAACTCACCCTCATAGTTCTCCTTCCAGGCCAAGGCATCGACCTAGGAGGCCTCGGCCGCCTTGAGGGCCTCATCCAGGGCACCCTTTGTCAGGGCATGCGCGTGCCTGCTCCTCACCTAACTGCGCAGCGATGGCCTTGGTAGAGACCGTCACCTCTTCAGCCTAGGAAAAGAAGGTGTCCCGCTCACCGGCCACCCGGGTCAGCTCCTCCTCCAGCTCCTTGACTCGCGCCGCCAAAGGGGTGACACTGCTCCCAAGCCGTGGCTGCCTCGGCCTTCATATCTGCATAGCGAAGGCGGAGGTCCTCTGCCTCCGCGCTCCGCGCCGACAGAAGCTTGTTGGCATTGGCGAGCAGGTCCTTCTGCTGCCCGAGCTGGCCCCAGATGTCCCTCTCCTAACAGAGGAACAATGACTTCCCAAGGGACCAGGCCTCGAGCTCCTAGGTAGGCAGAACTAGGGTCATACGCTGCGAGGAAGCTCAGAACAAGACGACATCGCACGAGAAAAGAAGACGCGTACCTGGGCGATGTCGGGCAGATCGTCGTCCATGACGGACAGCGCTGTTCGCAGCGACCGCACCGCCAGCTGGCGATATTGCTCGAAGGTGCCCCAGCGCCCCCCTCGACCGCATCCTCAAGGGCGAACAGAGGCTCCCCCTCAGGGTCGTCCCTGCTCCGCCACAAGACACGCGGGTGATCCCACCCGCGGGACTTAGGCTGCACCCGCACGAGAGCCGTGCTTCCCTCGTCGAAGGTCGGAGCTGGCTGCTCCACGGTGCTGGCCGCCTCGGCATTTGCTGCCCCCTTTTCCTGGGAAGTGCAGTCGGAGGAGGCCGCCCGAACCTCCACTTCTCGGGCGCTCTCCAGCGATGGCGGCAGGTCTTGGGCCGGGGGCGGCACCAATGGTTGCCCCACCTCCATCTCCATATCCCGGGCCACCAGGCCCGCCGTGCTCGCCTCCACCACCTCGGCCTCGGAAGTCCTAGGGGCCTCGGCTTCGACCCCGGTGGCCTCAGCGACTGGGGGCGCCCCGGCCCCATCTGACTCGTAGGCCTCGACAACGCACAGTGTAGGCCCTTCCTCCTCCGTCTGCTCCATGGCTGCCCCGGGAGCCTCTTCCTGGGCAACCGACCCCTCCAGGTCGGCCCCGGCCGACGCCGCACCACGCTGCACAGCGGCTTGCACCTCCACCGCCTGTTGAGCAGTGGAGTTGGTGCTCGCCTTGAGCGCCTTACGTGGCACCAAGGCAGGATCCTCCACCTAACGCTTCTGCCTAAAAGCAAAAAGCACCCCCAAGGTCAGCATACGACCAAGAGGCAAGTGGGAAATGATGCCAACTCCGTCGAAAAGACGCTCACCTCGAACGGGGATGCAACTGCTCTGGCACTACTACCCTTCTCTGCAACGGTGGTGGGGGCGGTAGAGTCACGGCTCCCATGCCCGCCGGTGCCGGCTGGTCTCCGCCGGACTCCAGCGCCCCCCCGATCCTCTACGGAGACGGTCACACCGCCCCCACCATCACCTGCTCCACATCCGCCGTCAAGCCCACCGGGCTGACGGCGCGCTTCCCTAACGCCCGTGCCTCGGACATGTCGGCCTCGGCCCCGGGGTGGGCGATCGCTGGCCCCGGGGCATTCTCTCCTCCTCCTAGAAATGCCGGGCTGCTCACCGACGCCCCGAACGCTGTCCCCCTGATGTCAGGGAGATCATCATCCTCGCCCGAAGAGTCCGCCGATAGCGACCGTGACGAAGATGCCTCCACCGGGAGACCGTCCTGCCTCTGCTGCCGGCGGCGCTTATCTAGCTGTTCGTGCTCAAGGATCTTCCTTGTGCGCTTTGCCACCTCGGCGTCCTTCTTCTTCTTCTACACCTCGGCGTGCGCACGGTTCGTTGCCCGTTGCCTTGCGTCCTCGGGAACGGGTGGCGGGGAGGCTCGCACGTCTCTCATCCCCTGTAGGAACGGGAGTGCAAGTAAGCGAACGGGAAAATGGTGAGGAACGAGGAGGCCTCAGGGGCTGCAGTGGCATGTGGCTTACTAGGGAGAGGTACCCCTACGACAGGCGCATCATGATAGGGGTCAGACCACTGCTCTTTAGCTTCCCCTCCACCGTCTCCCTCACCCTACATAGAATTTCCTCATCGGAGAGGGCGGCGGCAGACATCCGGATGCCCTCGATCGGCTCATCTGGTCTCATGTTGAACAGGCGCCGCTGCCGAGCCATCAGCGGCAGCACCCTCCGGTGGTGGAAGGCCGCCACGACCACAGCCGCTGTAAGGCAGCGGCCCCACAGCCTCTCTAGCCCCTCCAGGAGCGGCTGCAGCTTGGGCTGATCCTCCCTCGGGACGCCATACCCCGACTTCTCCGGACAGTCCTCCACGATCCGCCCGGTGTAGGGGGGAAGTCCGCTATCATCATTGCGGAGGTAGAACCAGCTGGTGTACCAGCGGCGATTGATTGATGCGAGCTGGGCCAGGATGTAAAGGTGCTGCCGGCCTTGGCACACCTAGAGAGTGTAGCCGCCAGCCCTCGTCGTCTTCCTCGTACCCGCCGTGCCTGTCGGCTTGGTGGTATGCCCCGCCCGGAAGAGATGGAACCACAGCTCCCAATGGGGGGCAATGCCCAAGTACCCCTTGCAGACGGCGACAAAGATGGTCGCCTACGCGATGGAGTTGGGGTTGAAGTTATGCAGCTCCACGCCATAGTAATGCGGGAGCACCGCATGAATTGGTCCGCCGGTAAGCCGAGGCCATGCTCGTGGAAGGACACGAAGCTCACAACGTACCCCGTGGGTGGCCTCGGCTTCTGCTCGCCCAACGGAGCAATCCACTCCGGCCTATTGGGGTCGGTGATTGGGCGGAGAAGGCCGTTGTCGACAACAGACTGTAGCATCTCCATGGACACATCGGACAGATCCCAAGGATCCACCGGGAGGATGACAGGAGGGCCGCCGTCCATTGCGTGGTGGAGAATGCGGGCTATGATGGTAAGTCTCTCTCTCTCGCTCGCTCTTCTCCCTTCTTCTCCCCGGCGCTCTCTGTTCTTTGCAATGGCTCGAAGGCAGAAAAGGCAAAGGCGGGCAAGGTAAGGAGGGGAGGGGCGAGGCTCGTTTCGTATTTATGCAGCGAAAGGATGAAACGGTCAGGCGTCGAAATCAGGGAAGTTTCCCTCAAGTCTAGGCATAGTTAATCTAGAGCTGATTTCACCGCCCACACGCCCACCTTTTCCTCATTAATCGCATGCACAGTTATGTCCTGTCCGCTGACACCGCGTCGCATCCAACCGCAGCAACAGCAAGCCCTGAGAAACTGCCTCAAAAGGCGTGCCTATTGTTGTCAACCGATGGGAGGGGAATATTCCCCCAGCCGATTCCTTCCAGACTAAGGAACTAGGCGCCAAGCCCATTACGGTCCAGGGGTTCGAAGGCTAGGCCCCCCAAAGGTCTCGACAGCCACCCCAGGACGAACAGAGTTAGGGACAACTATGGGCGAGCCCATACATGGCCGAGGCCCGAGCAAGCGATCGCTCAGGATTCCCTAAGTTGAGTCCGAGACCGGCAGGGACGTCTCCGAATGGGATCCCACCGTAGGGACGCGCTGAGCCCCTAGGGCCAATCGAACGGCCCTGTGACCCACTATAGAAGCCCTTCAGTACTTTTGGAATGTGTCTCTTGACCGCAAGCCGACCCCTATCGAATGGGGCACGGGCCTCCACTCGAACTTACCCGATAACAGCTCACCGGAAGTGTCACCGCTCGCGCCCACTGAGGGTAGCCTAACATATTCCACCCCTCATTCCAAACGAAAAGGATGCGCGAGGGTCGCATAAAAAGCCAGGGGAACTCCTGATCGCCCTCTTGCTCCGTACGGAAGCTCGGGGGCTTTTCCTGCAAACTTGCTGAGACCCAGCGACCCAGGCTCGCACTCGATGGGCTCGGCAAACAACCCCTCCTTCCAAATGAAAAGGATGCGTGAGGGTCGCATAAAAAGCCAGGGGAACTCCTGATCGCCCTCTTGCTCCATGTGAAGGCTCGGGGGCTCTTCCTGCAAACTTGCTGAGACCCAGCGACCCAGGCTTGCACTCGATGGGCTCGGCAAACAACCCCTCCTTCTGAACGAAAAGGATGCGCGAGGGTCACCTAAAAAGCCAGGGGAACTCCTGATCGCCCTCTCACTCTATGCGGAGGCTCGGGGGCTCTTCCTACAAACTTGCTGAGACCCAGCGACCCAGGCTCGCACTCGATGGGCTTAGCAAACAACCCCTCCTTCTAAATGAAAATGATGCGCGAGGGTCGCATAAAAAGCTAGGGGAACTCCTGATTGCCCTCTCGCTCCGTGTGAAGGCTCAGGGGCTCTTCCTACAAACTTGCTGAGACCCAGCGACCCAGGCTCGCACTCGATGGGCTCGGCAAACGACCCCTCCTTCCGAACAAAAAGGATGCGCGAGGGTCGCCTAAAAAGCCAGGGGAACTCCTGATCGCCCTCTCGCTCCGTGCGGAGGTTCGGGGGCTCTTCCTGCACCCAAAATGAAGGCAAGCCACCCAAGCTCACACTCGGAGGTTTGGAAATACGCAACAAAAAGGGCACCAAGCCCGTTACGGTCTAGGGGTTCAAAGGCTGGGCCCCCAAAGTTTCCATAGCCGCCCTGGGACAACAGAGTCAGGGATGATTGTGGGCAAGCCCAAACATGGCCAAAAGCCCAAGCAAGCAAATGCTTGGGAACCCCTAAGTCATGTCCGAGACCAGCAGGGAGGTCTCCGAATGGGATCCCACCGTAGGGAGGCGCCGAGCCCCTAGGGCTGATCGAGCGGCCCTGGGACCCACTAGAGAAGCCCTCTGGTACTTTTGGAGTGTGTCTCTGGACCGCTAGATGACCCCTATCGAATAGGGGCACGGGCCTCCACTTGGACTACCCGATAGCAGCTCACCAGAGATGTCACTGCTCACGCCCACCAAGGGTAGCCTGACATGTTCCACCCCTCCTTCCGAACAAAAAGGATGCACGAGGGCCACCAAAAAAGACAGGGAAACCACTAATCGCCCTCTCGCTCCGTGCAGAGGCTCGAGAGCTCTTCCTGCAACTAGGCCAAGCCCCAGTGACTCGAACTCGCACTCATGGGCCCGGCAAACGTGATAAAATTCCTCGCTCAATAGGGACAAAGCCCCTAGAGGGGTAAATCCACTCCTCTAGGGCCTCGGGGGCTACACCCGGTGGGTGCGCTCGCGCGCACCCACCGGAACCACGAGTACAAAACATTATCCCGACGGGAGCCGCTGCACGCCAAAATCTCAACAAAGCCTCAGGGAGAGTGCTCGCAGTCACCCCAAGGCTCGGGGCTACTGTCGGATACCATAAAAAGGGGTACCCTAAGCAAGAACCTAATAGATCGCTTAAACCTCTCAAATATCAAAGCCAAAGGACAATCACAGGGTCTCGGCCGATTCTCCGACTCGCCCGAAGCCCGCGTCGCAATGACTCTCTGCCTCACCTAGGCCCTCTCGCCGAGGCCCTCTCATGCTGAGGCCCCGCCCCGCAAGGGCTCAGACGGGTTACCAATTCTCCGATTCGCTCGAGGCCCCGCGAGTGAAGCCTCGGACGAAGTACATTTCTCTGACTCGCTCGAGGCCGGCTCAGCAACAACCTCATCGCCTCCACCTCGACCGACTTTTCTAACAAAATGTCACGCATCCAACCACTCCTGCGACGTCAGCCGCACGTGGGCGTTGTACAGCAGGGTGGTCGACGCGACGTGAGAAAGGACAGAACAGGGGTTACCGGCCACTGTGCTCAGCACTGTGCCTATGCCTAGCACCCGTACTGCACTGTGCTACCTAATTCCTGCTCCTGGAGTGGTGCGGCGTGGGGAAGCAGGCATGGGTCACTATAGCCTCAAAATCGGTGCATGAGAACAACTGCTCCCTCCAAAGCCTCGGCAATCCACTTCAGGGTCTCGACAGCCTCGGGATTCACGCCCACCGAGCTCCCCACGATGGCTCGGCCTCGGCACCAACTGAGCCTCGACTCTTTTCACCATCAACCCATAGCAACCAGCACATCATCGGCCATGCCCTGCGTCAAGCTGTCACTGGAGCGCCCACGTCATACGAGATCGGGTGTGACCGGCGCGTTGCTCTAGTACATCAAGGATAAGACCACTCCGTTGACCATGCCGCTACAGTAGTAAGCTACAGGACTCAGGCACGCCACCTCCGCTCGCCGCATGGTGAACACATGTATCACCCTTGTCCCTCCTTCAACTATAAAAGGGGAGACCAGGGCCGTTCTTAGGATGAGAGACACTCACGAGCTCACCGAGATAGGCTCACGTAGATACACACTCTCCCTAGCTCCCTGAGAGCAACGTCTCAAGCAGCCTACACCGCTCCACGCCGAGACCTGGGACTAGTTCCCTCTCTCACCCAGCTTGTAACCCCCTACTACAAGCACTTCGGTGCAAGGAATACAAGATCGATCTCTCAGATTGGACGTAGGGCATCGATTGTCCGAACAAGTATAAACCTTGTGTCTCTTTGCATTACCTTCCGGAATTAGGGGCACGCAGTTCACATTTACTAGTTAGTTGAGGACCCCCTGGTCCGAAACACTGACACAAGGCAATTTTGGTTTCCTCTTAAAGTAATAGTGGTCACTTGGATTCACCTTAAGAGTAACAATGCTTCATGGAAGTCAATTAAGGAAAATTCTTTAGACAAAATTTACTATGAGGAGCCAATATCAGAAAGTTATCTTGACCAAATTAGCCCCTTTGATACTCCAAGCTAAGTAACTTAATGCTATAACTGATGTTGAAAAATGGATGACATGCTTCTCTTCCCTTAAAAGTCTTTCGCACCGAATCTCGGGACGAGATTCTCATAAGGGGGGAGGGCTGTAACATCCAAGGTGTTAGTCACAAGTTAAGCAACAAGTTTGGACTCAAGTAAGTTATGTCAAGTGATGATTGAGAGCTCTAGTCTAAGATTTTTGAAGTGGTGATGGAAGGGCTGAGGTCAAATCTATGAAATTGAATCCCAACTTGAACATGTACAATACACCTTGCTTACATGTTGACCCTTTTCAAATGTAGGCTTGAGTAATGTGGAAGGTGCCCCTTTTCATGTGCCTCACATCTATTTCCATCTACATTGACTATTGGAAAATATTCATGAAGTTCGGAGCTAAGAAGTCACATGAAATGATAAGTTATAATCTTTCTTGAATTGCTTCATCAAGTGAATGGGAATATGGGATGTTGACCAAACCTTGCTACCTTGCCCAAATTACTCTAATTGAACCCTACAACAAAAGTCATGAAGGATTCATATTGAGCAAATGCCAAGAAAATGCCTCAATCGGTCTAAAACTCTAATTTAGGGTTTATCATGATGCTGCTTTGACCACGATGAAACTATGATTTAAGGAATAGATATGAAGTTGAACCTTAAATAAAAGTTGTAGCTTGAGTTGTGTACAACAAACTTTGTTTAAGGGTCAAGATTTAGTTTGGTCCCTAACTTAGTCAAACTTAGGCCTCAAAACTGAACCTAGTGCTGTTTTGGATCTCGAAATTTTGGCTAAGTCTGAGATTACAATGTTGATGATGGTTGGCATTTCGCGTTCTCGGATTTTTGTTAAGCAACTCAAGTTGAGCCAAATATAAAAGTTGGAGTTTACAGCTTGGAGATGAGCATGTACAAAGCTGGACTTAGTTTGACCAAGTTTGACCTCCCAAAGCTAACAAAAACTAAGCAAAGCTTAATCACTATCAAATCATTGACAGTGCCATTTTTGAAGCTAACTAACTGCTAATCTACTACCCTAATGACCATGGCACCTAAATAAATATTGTACAGCAGTTCGTGGGCTTCAATTTTGCATTTGGGCCTAGGGTCCAATTCGGCCCATAACTGGCCCAAAACCGCGTCCCACGCCGGCCACTTCGTCGCTCGCCACGTACTCGGGGAAATGTCCATGCGCCCTCCATGTGCTGGCTGTGCCCCCACCATGGACGACGCGCGCCTCCTGCCCCTCCATGCGCCCGAGCTCCCTCTGCCCGCTATCCCACTCGCGCTCGCCTCCCTCTGGCTCACTCTCTACTCTCCCTCGACTCCACTAGAGCACGAACGCTGAGCTCCGCCATGGCCACCGTGGAAGCTCCGGCCGCCGTTGTCGTTCCCTCCTTTACTCCCTACCATAGCCACGGCTGCGTGCACCACCACCTCTGCCTCATCCTCCTCTCCGACCAGCCTAGCCCCTGCCTCATCCTCCTCTCCGCAAGCAACTGGTGCTCATGGTTAGGCCGCCATGGGAAAGCCCCTGCTATGCCGAGCCCCTCCACGGATGCGCGCGGACCACCTAGTGCTACGGCGCCATTCCACCACCGACAACGAGCCTCCTTCACTGGAACCGGTGAGCTCCCGTGCGTCCCCTGCTCCAAATCGCAACAAGGACCTCATGCAAGAATTCGAAGAAAGGGACGGGCCTATCTACAAAGTTTGTGACTCATGTGAATAGTGACTAGAAGGTCCATTTCGCTGGAATCTGTTTTCGTGAAAGTTCGGGGTCCTCCGTGCAAATTTGTTTTTCTTTTATGGTTGAAACTTTGGAAAATCATAATAAATCATAGAAAAATCGTAAAATAGCAAATGAAGACCTTTTGGAATCCTTGAGAGTATATCTATGCAGTAGAGTCATCTTATGACATGTGTTAGTAGAAGGTTTTAGCTGTTTTTATTTATCTATGTTAATTAGGGTTTTCTAGAAATAAATTCATATCTAAAGTTGTGGTGCTCCAAATGAGGTGAAATTTTTATGGTAGGCTACTGATGCTATGCGTGTTATTGATAAAAATTTCATGCTCATTGGATGTAGTATGAGTGAGTTATTGATTTAACTTGTTTGGTGCTTGATAAATGGTTAATAAGTAATTTATATATGCAAAAATGTGAAATGTGGTTCCTTTGCCTTTGCATGGTGATATTGTGGCCTAAGAAACCCTAACATGGCTAGGTGTTTGTAGAAAATGTCGATCTTTAGATTTATCTTGCTCTCACTTATTTTGTTGCATTAGCAATTTGTCTTTTTCATAGTAATTAATATATAAAACCTGAGCATGTGAAATTTGTGCAATAGCCATGTTTTGATAGCACCTACCACTCCCAAAAATCTCAGGTCCAAACTAGATATTTGCCACATCACCTAAAAATCAATATATAGCTTTATATATATAAATAGGAGAGTAAAAGTTGCTAGTAGATGCGTGTCGTTAACTCATATGATGCTCCCTTGCTTACCCTAAGTTTAATGTTGCTGAGCTAGGAGCAATAATGGTTTAAAGCTAGTTCAATGTCTTATGTGCTTGCTCTCTTGTTAATATAATAACTAGCAAGTACGTTGCCTATGCATATTTCTAGTCCTTGCTTTAGCTCTTACTCTAATGTGTGCTATGTGTATGTTAGTGTATGCTTGTGTGTTGTTAAGGCCAGCCCCTGAATCACCTTGGGGCAGATTGCTTTCCTTTATAGGTTTGTCTATGTTTGCTAATTAGTAAACAAGTGCCCATAGAATAAAAATGAGAAAGTAACATCAACATGTAACCTCTATGTTTTTGAGATGTGTTAAGATGCTTTTTATGCTCACCATAACTAATGTTGAGTGACCATGTTAATAGTAGTTTGTGATCCATGTGATTAGTGGTACTTAGTGTTTGCTTATGTGCTGAAAATGGCCACATGTACAGTTTCTATGGTGGTGATATTTTCATGATCCAAATGATATTTTATGTAGATATGTTGAATACAAAAGTTATAGATAATTTCCTTGTCTTGCTTGTCCTAAAATTTCATGATTTTAGTCCTGCTGGTGTAGGAGTTATAGATTTTACAAGTTTGCTGTCAGCTTTTGCATGTCCTCTGGACAGATCTGAATGATTGTATTATTCGGCTTATTTAAACATAGAATCATGTATTGGTGATAAAAGAATAGTTGTAGTATTTTTGTTAAGATTTCCAAATTGTCCAAGAACACCCTTTTTGGTGGTCTAGAACTCTAGTTATAGCTGTTCAAAGCGGAATGGCAGGTTCTGTCCAAATCTAGACAGAGATGCCTTCTTAATGTTGTTTAACCTTGTTTGCTGTAGAATCGTCTTAAGATGATGATAATAAAGTTGTATATAACTTAATAATCTTTCAATAAAGTTAAGGATCATGCTTGTTGGATGAATAGAACTCGAGATATGCATTTCTAAAGTTACTATCAGCTTTCTGCCCTTAATTGTATAAGCTCTGCTTCACGATGTATTTTGACCTTGTTAGTTGTTGAATCAGCTTTTGGTGTTAATAACAAAGTTGTAGACAATTTCCTAATCTTTCCACAAAGTCTAGGACCACCTTTGTTGGGTAACTATATCTCTAGTTATGGTTAAGACAAGTGGCTATTGTGCTGCTGCCCAGAATCTGAGCATGTACCTAAAGTTGTTTGCTTCACTTTGCATTGCTTTGTATGCTTGTTAGTGTTAACTCATGACACTACTAGAGTTAAATTGATCTACCTGAGGTATCTTATAAAGGTGTTATATAATGTTGGTCAAGCATGTAACTAATAAATGGTCATGTATGCATGTTGCCACAAAATGATCTTAATGCATGTTTTGCTAGAGCTTTAATTATGTTGGTGTTGTTCACCGCAGCCCTAGTTCTTATGTGATGCTAGGCTTAATTAGTTCTTGATTGTTAAATACTTGTAATAGTTTGACTTGAGTTAACTGGTATGCCATGCTTGTTATGCTTGCTATCCCTATGCTAGACTTGAGTGATAGTTAGTTAAATGACTTGCTCACTAAGTGCATATGTCTTAAGGTGTAACCTTATACTTGTCTTGAATGCATTTATATGATGCATTTCATGTTACCATTCTTCACATTCATGCACTTGCATTGTTGCATCTCATCTAGGTACGCTAGATGCACAATGCGTGGACGTGAAGCACGTGATGTTGGAGCCGAACCCGAAGATGGTGTATGGTGGACCTATCCAGAAGATGGAAGGACCCCGAGAGTTCATGCCTGAACAGGAGATGCTCGACAAGCGAGTGTCATCTAACAAACACTAACCTAGTGTTGGATCCTAGGCAAGCCCTAGAGCATTCTAAGCCTCCTATGTTTTACAAATATCGACTTGAGTCCTTTATGTTTGATGTATTAGGTTATAGGAGTTCATTGGAAACACTTGATGCATATAACTTCCTTGTCCAGAAATATACCTTAAATCCTGTGTAGGTCTAGGATCAAGTATATGCTTAGCCATGCTTAGCTCAGTAGAAGTCGGGTGATTTCCTGTCACCTGCGAGATATAGGTGGATACCGGAGCATGGTTGGCTATATTTGCTATCATGGAAAAGAACCATGGGATAATGTAACTGGAGGTTGGGTAGAGTCTATGTGTAGGTTGACTCATGTGATTCCGTCTATGCCGATTAAGGACCGTATCGTTCAAGGCCCTCTTGTCATTTTGAACTCATGCCTCTCACTTAGCTAGCCGAATAACTCGTTCCGACTACGAAGCCGAGTAGCTCAACTTAGGTCGGGCCCCGTTCTGTTAGAGTACTCACACTGGACATAGTAAGGATGTGTGGGGAGTCGGTGTGAGGCCAAGGGCAGGTTAGAGTCCTGGTCGACCTGGCATCTGGTAGTGTCCTTAAGGGTACGGCGCTAATCGAACCTGTGAAATGTGTACCTGTTGTACCAAAGGTGACCTAAGGCTACCTTAGCGCAGGAATGCCTGGGTTTGTGTTAGGAATAACTTAACGGAGCTTCTTCATCGTAGTAATTAGACTATAGAATGTGATGGTTATGATGAACATGGAAATATTACACCTACTATGGTTACTATTGCATATTACTAAATGATATTCCTCATGTTTGGCACAGGTTAGTTGCTAATCTAGAGATAAATAGCTATAATTAACTTGGTTACCGAATTATAAAATGTATAGCTCACCTAGTGGCTTTTATGCAAAATGTTGTCAAGCTAGCTCCACTTATATAGCCTTGCATGATCCTTGGTGTCACTTTATTTTTGGTTTATGACGGGTAAGTCTAGCTGAGTACATTCGAGTACTCAGGGTTTATCCCACAATGTTGCAGGTGAAGTTCTCGGCCTGCTGAAGATGGTGGCTAACCACCGGTGGGCTCAGTGACTCTATATAGTATTCTTATCTATATGCTTTGGTTAGAGGATGTCACGTATGCTAGCAATGTATTTGAAACTTATATTATTGTAATCATTTGAAAGCAATGTTGTTTTCACTAATTGGTTTTGAAACCCAAACTTGTATTATTATTTATGAACTCATTGTAAACATTATTTCCATTGCAACTCCATGTATGTGATATGTATTGGCTTAATCGTGCGATCTTGGTTGTGATGTTGATTTACCAAGGTCCTTCATGACACTCGACGGACTACCGGGTTTATATAAGTGCAAGTGTGTGCGTGCCAACATGTTAAGCGGGGGCAGCCATGCTTGAGCTTGTATAAATTGGGCGGTTCTATCACAGTGTTCCCATGCCTCAGGGACAGATTCATCATGTTGTTGTTGAATGCTTGAAATTATCCCATGCAAAGCATTGGTCTTGCCTGTGGGAAAGAACTTTGCTAGGAAGGTAGGGGAGCAGTTATCCCATATAGTATTTCTATCTTTGTTGGTGTAGAACCATTGCTTGGCCTTCCCCAAGAATGAGAATGGGAAGAGGCGAAGTAGTATGGCATCTTGGGTCACTCCTTTGATTGTGAAAGTGCTACAAATCTCTAGAAAGTGTTGGAGATGTGCACTCGCATCTTCATATGCCTTTCCACAAAACTGGCTTGCTTGCACCATGCCGATGAGGGCTGGCTTAAGCTCGAATCCATTGTCTCTAACATTGACTGTTGGTCCAGTACGGATGTTGGCCATAGTTGGAGCAGAGAATTCATGAAGAGTCCTGTTAGCCATGGCTTTAAATTCAGGTGTTAAGCTTCACCTTATATGGTTGTCTTCCGACTTTAAAGCTAGAACTTTCTTGAGTTTAGCTCTAGTCCTCCTGATTAATGCTTCTAGATCATCAATGTAGTTTGTCGGAAGGTCAAAACCGATAATACATTAACCTGCATAAGATACACAAGTAGACAAAACAAGGGTAAGTTGTTTGAGCAGAGGTCAATGGTTTTCCTTGATCACATCAATAAGTATAAGTTTATGAATACTTCCTTTGCCTGGTTACCTTCCCCGGTAACGGTGCCAGAAATGCTTGTTGGTATTTATTAACTTGTCACTTGTTTAGTAGCCACCTATTATAAACATATGTCTCCTAACATTACTTTACTAGGTTGTCATCTCTAGTGATGATGCCAGAGATGTTTGTTGGTACTACATAGCATTACTACTAGAATAATACTAAGTAGTTCTTTATTAATTTATGTGACTAGGAAAATATATAAATATATGAATGAAAAGGATCTGCAAGCGCACAGATAATTATACCATTATAGCACTTCATCCAGGAGTATTTCAGGTATCGTTATTTATATTTTTACCACAGGGAAGGTCTAGCATGGACATATATTGATAACTTATACTATTGATGGAGAAGTAAACCATAACCAATATTCAACTCAGAACAGGGGTAAGTCATAGGATAAGATATATATATATATATATATGATAAGTATTGATCATCAATAATGATAAATCACTCAGAGTACTCCTTTCTATGGCATTAGCATGGTCAGGTAGAATAGTAGAGGAATAATTCCTAAGTCATTCTTAATTACAAGTCAAAGCATACATTGATTACTGCAATTACACCTAGTAGTCATGGCTAAGGTTATCTTTATATCTGCACATAAGAGATATTACTGTGGCAGAACCTCCTAAATTATAGGGCCCACATGCACCTGTCACTGTCCAACGACCTTTGACATCTATGCATATGTTCCTGGTAACTTAAGAAGACTGTCGGGTGTCCTCGGGGAACCCCGAATCATCCACGATTTCCGAGCAGGATCACATTACAGAGTCATTGCAGTATTACAACAGTTTATTCAAATAGATACATCAGAGTAAAAGTAGCGGAAGACTTACAATAACATAGTTTACAAACCATTTGTTTCAAACCATACAACTAAGTTCAATATTAATACAAACCAAAGTAGTGGAGTGGCATTATAATATATTACAAAACACACAACAAAAGCTGCCCTGCCCAAGGGCCACACATTTAATTATCGTCATCGCACTGAACAACAGTCATGCAGCACGATCCAAAACAGATCTGCTCATGAGCCTCACCTGCAACAAGGGTCAACGAACCCTAAGTACAAAAGTACTCAACAAGACTTAACCGAAATAAGAATTTAAAAGAACACAGGAATGCAGGCTCATGGGATTCAAGGTATGGCTTTAGCAATAATCAATGTTCTTTTGCGTAAAAGCATTTTAACAAAATTCTTTATATCAACGTTTAAAACTTCATAAAGATCATGTACAAAGCTAACACGATCCGTATTGAGATCATGAAACTTCATAACCAACACCTTCTCAAACCATCCTCAAGTTCCAGTTATTAATACTACGATGATGAACAGTGAGTTGAGTCTCCATAACCGAGGAGCAATGACGATTCGAACCGATTATAACCCAGCTGGGAATTCCAGACCACACGACATATGTAGGTCCCCGACCTACATATACCAACCTACCCTCGGGTCCTCTAAAACAAGAACGGGTCCGCGCCACCCGAGAATACAGTACTCCACCAATCTAGCCCATTGCCACGTGGGTACACGCTATTCCCGCCATCTCTCCACTCCCAATGCGCGAGTAGCCATTCTCATAATAGAATAACCAGGTTAAGGCTTACCGAAGTATGTGGTTAGTACTACAAAGTCTCACCTCATGCAATTCAACAACGGGCGGACCTTAATCGACACAGGCGGAAAGAACCTGCTCACAAGACCTCCATGTCTTGTGGCTCACACACACCGAATCTGCCCGGTCTAGATTTATTACTCCACATTCCCATATCACATGTTAACATAATTAACCAAAGTTCCATTTAAAACTTGCATATGACAAGTAATCACCCGACTTTCACCGTTCTAAGCATAGCTAAGCAAAACTGGCATATACGAATTTAAAACGGGTAATATGGTAAATATGGAATAACAAGGTTGGTAAGGTACCAATTTGGTTTTCACTTGACTCCTAATCACTTAATGCAGTAAAAAGAAGCAAAAGCAAAATCAATTTGTAAAATAAAAGGTAGGGTTGTATGCATCCGGGGCTTGCCTTCATTGACGGAAAAGTCCGGGTCCGGAGTCGTTCCACCGATATCAACACCAACTTCCACAGATGGATCAACCTCCTCAACTACTTTATTAACTACCACGTGTTCACCTTCGTTCACTACACGTAGTAACAATGCCATGCTTAACATGATGCGGATACAAAATATGATGCTCGATGATGGATGCAAAACTTAACAACTTGAATACAACTTTTCTTCGCGGTACAGTTACAAGTTAAACCCACTAAACCATTTTCGCAACACTCACAACAATTGCCAAGGATCATTACCAACTAATGACCCAAGGACATCACTTAATCAAAAACTCAAACAAAACCTAAATCACTAAAGGTTACTATTTGCTTTTATGAATTAATTAATTAATTAATAATTATGAAATAAATCAACTTGTTCCAATTAACCTCAAAATTTTTGTATATGTTCATCACATGATAACTAAGTGACAAAACAATTTTCATAATTTTTGGATACATAAATAAGTCTAGAAAAATCCTGGAAACTCATTTATTAATTAATTGAGCAATTTTTATCACATTCAAAAAGTACTGAAAATCAACATTTCATATTTTTCCTAAATAATACACATCACAGAGAAGTCACACAAAAATTTTCATAATTTTTGGAGCTCAAAATAAATCTACACAAAAATAACAAAAACAGACACTATTCATTTAAATCTGAAAAATAGAAAATTCATTTTGAACGCTGAGTCACTGACAACCGGGTCCCACTTGTCATCTTCAACCTCCGACGTTGACCACGGCAGCGACGGCTCTGACCGGCGATTCCTCGCCGACGGTGAGTCCAACGGCGACGACCAAGGTACTAAAATGATCACCAAGACTAGGCGCATCGATTTACATCCCTATCTGTACTGATTACGGCTCTATACTAGCTCGACGGCGGCCATGGCGGACGCGGTGGCACGGCAGCGCTACGCCGGCGATAGGAGCTCGGTAACGATGAAACAAACAACACGGGTAGAACCAGGAGCTCACCCCGAACACACTAGAGTTGCTGGCCAAGCCTGAGAAGCAACAGAGACACGACTCGACGGTCACAGCGGAGCAAATTTTGACGACGACGATGCTCCGGCGACTGCGGTGGAGGAAATGGTCAATCAACCGGGCACAAAGAACCATGGCATCGAGGCGAAGCTGAAGCAAGAGTCAGAAATAGCAGAGGCTCACCGTAACGCGCTGGCCACGGCGACGCACACACCACAGTGGTGCTGCCGGCCGCGAGGAAGAAAACGATGAACGGCGAGTTCACGGCGAAATCAAGCGACTAGAGCGAGCTGGCTGGGTGTGCAAGGAACTAGCAGAGCTGGGACACGCGTCGCTGCGACAGCGCAGGCGCTGGTTCGACGGCGAGGACTCAACGGAGAATGGCGGTGGCGACGGGAGAAAAACAGAGGAGAGGAAAGAACGATGACGACGGCGCCTCGGTCCAAATAACACGGCTCAGAAGCTCAAGGAAGCTGCGCTGTGGCCTTCACCACGCCAGCGCGATGCCAAAAACGGCCACGACCGCACCTGGAAGCAAACCGAAGATCGCCGGCGATGAGTTGGCTTCCGTGGTTACTGTTCATCAAAATTACAGAATTGCCATCCGCCAAAATTCCCAAATTACTCCCAAATTTTCATAACAACTCAAAAATCTCTAAAAACAAAAGTTGTTCAAAATCAAAAGTTCTACCACTTTGCTTTTGAAACCATACCCAAATTCGGCCTACATTTTGAAATGAACTTTTGAATTTAAAGCGGGGATATTTAAGGAATTTTGCCTTTTTAAATAACTTCAAATTTTACTAAACAACTTGAAAAACTCCAAAAATAAACTTTGTACAACTCGACAAGCTCTACAACTTTGCTTTAAGACTCAACCCCAAAATGTGCTTCGATTTTGAAATGGATTTTTAGGGTCGGATGTAAATATTGAAAATCAGGGTTTTCGGAATTTCAAATCAGTACAACGATTTCAAACTTGATTCAAACAATACCAAGCAATACTTATAACATAAATGTAAACTTGTTTTAGTGAATGCATAACAAAATTTGCAACATGACCAATGCCTTGCAATGCATATGATGATATGTCTGGTTTTTAATATTTAAACACCCGAGGTGTTACAATCCTTCCCCCTAAAATAAATATCGCCCCGAGATTCAAAGCCATAGGGTAAGTAATGGAAAAGGAAATGTGTCAATCCAAAAACATCCAATTCTCATCCATAAAACAACTGAGGTTCCTTTATAAAACACAATTTGTAACAACCGAACTTAACTAACAGTACTCTATTCTATAATGACGCAAGAAACTCTGGAAACTTTTCTAACAAGTAATCTTCTGATTCCCAAGTAGCTTCCTCTTCTGAATGTTGATTCCATTGTATCTTGTAGAACTTTATTGTTCTCCTCCGAGTAACACGATCTTTCTGATCCAACACTCGGATAGGATATTCTGAATAAGTCAGATCTGATTCAAGTTCCACTCCTTCAACTTCAACATTCTGCTCAGGCACTCGGAGACACTTCTTCAACTGAGACACATGGAACACATCATGTACAGCTGATAAATGTTCTGGTAATTTCAAGCGATATGCCACTTTTCCATATCTCTCCAAAATTTGAAATGGTCCAATATATCGAGGTGCCAACTTGCCTTTAACACCAAAGCGGGTAACTCCCTTCATTGGTGATACTTTCAGATATACAAATTCTCCTTTGTTAAACACCAATGGTCTCCGTCGTCTATCCGCATAACTCTTTTGGCGGGACTGAGCTATCTTCAAATTACTCTGTATTTGCCTAACCTTGTCTTCCGTTTCTTTCACAAGGTCAACTCCAAAGAATCTTCTTTCTCTGGGCTTAGACCAACTCAATGATGTTCTGCATCTACGACCATAGAGTGCTTCAAATGGAGCCATTCTAATGCTTTCCTGATAACTATTGTTATATGAGAACTCGGCCAAAGGTAAGCATTCGTCCCACTTGTTGGAATAATTAAGGACACAACACCTTAACATATCTTCAAGCACTTGATTGACTCTTTCAGTCTGTCCATCAGTCTGCAGATGATAAGCTGTACTATACAGGAGCTTGGTATCCAATGAAGAATGCAATTGTTTCCAAAAACTGGAGACAAACTGTGTACCCCGATCGGACACTATGGTCTTTGGTATTCCATGGAGACTCATAATTCTTGCTAAATATATCTTGGCGTATTGGACAGTGGGATATATAGTCTTGACAGGAATAAAATGTGCTGACTTAGTGAGTCGATCTACAATAACCCATATTGAGTCAAATCCCTTTGATGTCTTGGGTAGACCAACAATAAAGTCCATACTTATGTCCTCCCACTTCCAGACTGGAATAGGTAATGGTTGTAGTTCTCCAGCAGACCTCAAATGTATAGCTTTCACTTTCTGACAAGTATCACACTTTGCTATATATCTCGCAATTTCTATCTTCATTTTTGTCCACCAAAACCTTTGTTTTAAGTCATGGTACATCTTGTTGCTTCCCGGATGGATAGATAACCTAGTAGCATGTGCTTCTTTAAGAATTGACTGCCGCAACTCAGGAACTTTTGGTACTACCAAACGATGCTTGAACCATAGCACACCTTCATTATCTATACTGAAACATTCCGCCTTTCCATTCCTGACTCTTTCCTTGATATGGGCTACACCCTTGTTTTCCTTCTAAGCAGCAATAACTTGATCTCGAATAGTGGCTTCAACAATTATGTTGGTCAAACTACCTTGTTGAATTACTTCTACATTTAACTTCTCCATCTCTTGACATAAAGTCAAACCCATTGTTCTTACTATCAGGCAATTACAATAACTTTTGCGACTGAGAGCATCTGCCACCACATTTGCTTTACCAGGGTGATAATGTACTTCCAAGTCATAATCTTTAATCAACTCTAACCATCTTCTTTGTCGCATATTCAACTCTGACTGAGTAAAGATATATTTTAAGCTCTTATGGTCTATATAAATATGGCACATATTACCAAGTAGGTAATGCCGCCAAATCTTCAGAGCATGGACCACAGCTGCTAACTCCAGATCATGAGTCAAATAGGGTTCTTCATGTTGCTTAAGTTGCCTGGATGCATAAGCAATGACTCGGCCTTCTTGCATCAACACACATCCAATACCAATACCTGAAGCATCACAATAAACATCAAACGGCTTCTCGATATCAGGTTGGGCTAATACTGGTGCAGTGGTCAACAGTCTCTTCAAAGTCTGGAAAGCCTCTTCACAATAAGATGACCAGGCAAACTTAACTTGGTTCTTCAGTAACTCAGTTATGGACTTTGATACTTTAGAGAAATCTGGAATAAACCAACGGTAATACCCCACCAATCCTAGAAAACTCCGAACTTGATGAACTGTGGTTGGTGGTTTCCAATCAAGCACATCCTTCACTTTGCTTAGATCAACAGCAACTCCTTCCGCTGACAAGATGTGTCCAAGAAATTATACTTCCTTAAGCCAAAAATCACAATTGCTGAACTTGGCATATAGTTGATGTTCCCTCAAGCGAGTCAGAACAATTCTGAGGTGTTTCGCATGTTCTTCCTTATTCTTGGAATATACTAGAATATCATCAATAAACACCACTACAAATTTGTCTAGCTTAGGCATGAATACTGAATTCATCAAATACATGAAATGAGTTGGAGCATTGGTCAAACCAAAAGACATTACCAAATATTCATATAATCCATATCTTGTGGTAAATGTCATTTTGGGAATATCTTTAGGCTTTATCTTGATTTGATGATATCCTGACCTTAAATCTATCTTGGAGAAAACCTTGGCTCCGGCCAGTTGATCAAAAAGCAAATTTATCCGAGGTAATGTATATTTATTCTTGATGGTCACTTCATTCAACGGACGATAATCAACACATAACCTCAGAGTCTCATCTTTCTTTTTCATAAAAATTGCGGACACCCCAAAAGGCGATGAACTAGGTTGTATAAACCCTTCTCAATCAATTCTTGCAATTGAGTTTTCAACTCGACTAACTCCTTAGGTGGCATCCTATAAGCTCTCCGAGAAATCGGAGCTGTTCGAGTTGTAATTCTATGTTAAACTGGACATCCCTATCGGTGGTAGACCGGGTAAATCTTTAGGAAACACATCGGAAATTCACATACTACCGGGATATCTCTAATCTCTTTGTGGCAGGTTGTACAAACTCGCGCCCATCGATCTTCTTAAGGTTGGAAGTTGGATGAGAAGTTGAGAAGTTCTATCGGCAAACTCACCCTTATAGTTCTATTCAAAGCATCTATACCGACCTTATCTTTGATACATCCAATTCATTCCTAAGATTACATCTATATCCACGATCCTTAAGGATAATCATGGTAGTGGGAAAAATATGCCCACCTGTGTTTATGGGCACTGGTATACCATTTCCTTAGTACACAGACATCCCCAGGCGATTTGTGACCAACGAAATTTTCCTTTGTTGTCCCAATTGAAATTTCATACTTCACCACAAATGTTCTATTGATGAATGAATGCGATGCGCTTGAGAATCAAAAAGTATAAGCTGCAGGATGATTGGCAAGCAGAAACATACCCATCATCTTTGGCTCTCCTTGAGAATCTCCCAGCTTGAATATAGAACACCCGTCCTGTCTTCCTTTCATCCTTGCCTTTCTGAGCATTCTGATTGTTATTCTTGTTTTGTACCTGAGCCTGTTGTTGATTTGCAGGGGCCTTCTGATAATTGGGATTAGACTGCCTTGGATATGGACATTCTCTCGAGAAATGACCAGGCTTGCCACAATTGAAACAGGGATACTTGTGACCCTAGGGTGTTGAAGCAGAAACCCTAGAAGCATTAGTCGGTTGTAGATTCTGATAAGTTGTAGCAGGACGGACATTTGATTGCTGACCGGCTTGAAACTACGGCGGACGATAAGGAGGACAATTATGATTAACTGGATGATAAATCACCCTCTGCCTCTTCGGATTTCCCCCATAAGATCCAGACGGCATACTCTTTTTCTTTTTAAGCTCCTTATGCTGTCGATACTTTGCCTCTGAAGCAATAGCAATATTCACTGCCTCATGATAAGTGACATTGGTACATGTTGTCATCATAGTCTGTAATTTGGTATTCAGACCCCTCATGAACCATTTCTTTTTCTTGGCATCCGTATTGACATGTTCAGGTGCATATTGTGATAGGTGATTGAATCTTCCCACATACTGCATCACGGTTTGGTCCCCTTGCCTCAAAGCAAGAAATTTATCCAGCTTCATAGCCATAACTCCCTCCGGGATATAATGGGCTCTAAAAGCAGTACGAAACTCCATCCAAGTTAACGGAACACCTATGGGTTGCATGGCCATAAGATTTGCATACCAAGCATCGGCTGCACCTCTAAGTTGCTGAGCAACAAAGACTAGTTTCTAAAACTCTGTGCATGGTATAAGATCAAACTTCTGCTCCATGGTCCTAAGCCAATCGTCAGCCTCCAATGGTTCATCTGCCTTAGTGAACACTGGGGGTTTTGTATCTGTGAAGTCTACATATGTAGCCTCCTGCCTATTATGATGGCGACCACGGTTTCCATGCATCTGATTCTGATTACTTTGAGCCATCTCATGAAGCAAACGCGAATTTTCAACCGTCACATTGACAAGTGCGGCTATAGCATCCGCTAGATTTGTTGGAACTGGTGGCGGATCTGAAATATCGTTCTCATTTTGTGAAGTACTGGAATATATGAACCCAGCAGCGTCTGACGCATCTCATTTCACAACAAACCAAACTTTACTTCACAAGCCTTTATTGATTGATAAAAGAGCGGATCGCAACTCATTACACTAGTTTCACTTATTTAAACACAAAACCGCATTTAAACAAGACTACTTAACTTAAACTAGAACTAACTATTTCACAACTCTACTCCTTTTTGCGATTACATCAAACTTCAGGCTCGGTATCCATTCCGGAAATATTACCGACTTAAACTAGAACTAACTATTTCACAACTCTACTCCTTTTTGCGATTACATCAAACTTCAGGCTCGGTATCCATTTCGGAAATATTACCGCCTTCATTGTCACTTTCATCGATCATTACTAATTCTTCGGGATCTTCTTCTTCTTCTTCCGATTCACTACCATCGGCAAGGATAACACCGGGATCCATTTCATCAGCTTGGGGTTCATGATTTGGATCTAGGAGATTGCTTAGCCTATGAACTTCCTCATGCAGATAGGTATTATGCTCCTCTAAGTCTTCTACATAAAATTCTAACTCATGAGTTCTAGCTCTGGCTACATTTTCCCTATGCCAAGCCTCATTCCTTCCTTCCACCGTACGTTCGTAGTTCCTGTGAGCGGTGGTGAGACGTCTTAGTTGCTCCTATAATCTGCCCACCTGAATGGCGTCCATAGCCCTATCTCTAGTAGCTTGGGCTAACTCTGCAGAAATCCTCTGTATCTTTGCCTGAGGATCAGGCCTAGAGCTGCTACTGCTAGCACCATCATTCCTAGGGGCTAGTTGGTGCCGAGGAACTCCTTTGGGCCCAGTGGACTTACGAGGTGTCTTCTTGGTACGAGCCATACTGTACAAGCAGTATTAATCCAAGTAAAACAATCTGACAATAGTCTCAAGAGCAGTAAGGATGGACTACACACTCAACCCATACACACTACTCACCCCAGACTCAGAGACAAAGGAAGTAACAAGTAACTTAATTATGATGCATGAATCGTTCTGACGAACAAAACCACCAAAGCTTAAAACGAGAATAAACAACATTTGTTTTTATATAGGGCATAATAAGATTACTACTCCACCACACAAAACCTTTTTAATCAAATAAGGAATGGTGAGAAAGAAATAAGACAAGTCAGAAGCAATTTGGACCAAATTAATCAAGTTAAATTTAGTCATCCTAAATCATTTTGAAGTTTTCGTAAACCAATACCACAAAAACTTTGTAACGATCGCTCTGATACCATTATGTGGAAAAACCTCCTAAATTATAGGGCCCACATGCACCTGTCACTGTCCAACGACCTTTGACATCTATGCATATGTTCCCGGTAACTTAAGAAGACTGTCGGATGTCCTCGAGGAACCCCGAATCATCCATGATTTCCGAGCAGGATCACATTACAGAGTCATTGCAGTATTACAACAGTTTATTCAAATAGGTACATCAGAGTAAAACTAGCAGAAGACTTACAATAACATAGTTTACAAACCATTTGTTTCAAACCATACAACTAAGTTCAATATTAATACAAACCAAAGTAGTGGAGTGGCATTATAATATATTACAAAACACACAACAAAAGCTGCCCTGCCCAAGGGCCACACATTTAATTATCGTCATTGCACTGAACAACAGTCATGCAGCACGATCCAAAACAGATCTGCTCATGAGCCTCACCTGCAACAAGGGTCAACAAACCCTGAGTACAAAAGTACTCAACAAGACTTAACCGAAATAAGAATTTAAAAGAACACAGGAATGCAGGCTCATGGGATTCAAGGTATGGCTTTAGCAATAATCAATGTTCTTTTGCGTAAAAGCATTTTAACAAAATTCTTTATATCAACGTTTAAAACTTCATAAAGATCATGTACAAAGCTGACACGATCCGTATTGAGATCATGAAACTTCGTAACCAACACCTTCTCAAACCATCCTCAAGTTCCAGTTATTAATACTACGATGATGAACAGTGAGTTGAGTCTCCATAACCAAGGAGCAACGACGATTCGAACTGATTATAACCTAGCTGGGAATTCCAGACCACACGACATATGTAGGTCCCCGACCTACATATACCAACCTACCCTCGGGTCCTCTAAAACAAGAACGGGTCCGCGCCACCCGAGAATACAGTACTCCACCAATCCAGCCCATTGTCATGTGGGTACACGCTATTCCCGCCATCTTTCCACTCCCAGTGCACGAGTAGCCATTCTCATAATAGAATAACCAAGTTAAGGCTTACCGAAGTATGTGGTTAGTACTACAAAGTCTCACCTCATGCAATTCAACAACGGACGGACCTTAATCGACACAGGCGGAAAGAACCTGCTCACAAGACCTGTCTTGTGGCTCACACACACCGAATTCGCCCGGTCTAGATTTATTACTCCACATTCCCATATCACATGTTAACATAATTAACCAAAGTTCCATTTAAAACTTGCAGATGACAGGTAATCACCCGACTTTCACCGTTCTAAGCATAGCTAAGCAAAACTGGCATATACAAATTTAAAACTGGTAATATGGTAAATATGGAATAACAAGGTTGGTAATGTACCAATTTGGTTTTCACTTTACTCCTAATCACTTAATGCAGTAAAAAGAAGCAAAAGCGAAATCAATTTGTAAAATACAAGGTAGGGTTGTATGCATCCGGGGCTTGCCTTCGTTGACGGAAAAGTTCGGGTCCGGAGTCGTTCCACCGATATCAACACCAACTTCCACAGACGGATCAACCTCCTCAACTACTTGATTAACTACCACGTGTTCACCTTCGTTCACTACACGTAGTAACAATGCCATGCTTAACATGATGCGGATACAAAATATGATGCTCGATGATGGATGCAAAACTTAACAACTTGAATACAACTTTCCTTCGCGGTACAGTTACAAGTTAAACCCACTAAACCATTTTCGCAACACTCACAACAATTGCCAAGGATCATTACCAACTAATGACCCAAGGACATCACTTAATCAAAAACTCAAACAAAACCTAAATCACTAAAGGTTACTATTTGCTTTTATGAATTAATTAATTAATTAATAATTATGAAATAAATCAACTTGTTCCAATTAACCTCAAAATTTTTGTATATGTTCATCACATGATAACTAAGTGACAAAACAATTTTCATAATTTTTTGATACATAAATAAGTCTAGAAAAATCCTGGAAACTCATTTATTAATTAATTGAGCAATTTTTATCACATTCAAAAATTACTGAAAATCAACATTTCACATTTTTCCTAAATAATACACATCACAGAGAAGTCACACAAAAATTTTCATAATTTTTGGAGCTCTAAATAAATCTACACAAAATAACAAAAAAAAACAGACACTATTCATTTAAATCAAAAGCAGAAAATTCATTTTGACGCTGATTTGAGTCGCGACAACCGGGTCCCACTTGTCATCTTCAACCTCCGACGTTGACCACGGCAGCGATTTGGCTCGACCGGCGATTCCTCGCCGACGGTGAGTCCAACGGCGACGACCAAGGTACTAAAATGATCACCAAGACTAGGCGCATCGATTTACATCCCTATCACATCGACACGGCTCTATACTAGCTCGACGCATGCCATGGCGGGACGGTGGTACGCGCAGCAGCTTACGCCGGTGATAGGAGCTCGGTAACGATGAAACAAACAACACGGGTAGAACCAGGAGCTCACCCCGAACACACTGGAGTTGCTGGCCAAGCCTGAGAAGCAACAGAGACACGACTCGACGGTCACAGCGGAGCAAATTTTGACGACGACGATGCTCCGGCGACTGCGGTGGAGGAAATGGTCAATCAACCGGGCACAAAGAACCATGGCATCGAGGCGAAGCTGAAGCAAGAGTCAGAAATAGCAGAGGCTCACCAGAGCGTTGGCGGCCCGCGGCGACGCACACACCACAGTGGTGCTGCCGACCGCGAGGAAGAAAACGATGAACGGCGAGTTCACGACGAAATCAAGCGACTAGAGCTAGCTGGCTGGGTCACAAGGAACTAACGGAGCTGGGACACGCATCGCTACGACAGCACAAGCGCTGGTTCGACGGCGAGGACTCAACGGAGAATGGCGGTGGCGGCGGGAGAAAAACAGAGGAGAGGAAAGAACGATGACGACGGCGCCTCGGTCCAAATAACACGGCTCAGAAGCTCAAGGAAGCTGCGCTGTGGCCTTCACCACGCCAGCGCGACGCCAAGAACGGCCACGACCGCGCCTGGAAGCAAACCGAAGATCGCCGACGATGAGTTGGCTTCCGCGGTTATTGTTCATCGAAATTACAGAATTGCCATCCGCCAAAATTCCCAAATTACTCCCAAATTTTCATAACAACTCAAAAATCTCCAAAAACAAAAGTTGTTCAAAATCAAAAGTTCTACCACTTTGCTTTTGAAACCATACCCAAATTCGGCCTACATTTTGAAATGAAGTTTTGAATTTAAAGCGGGGATATTTAAGGAATTTTGCCTTTTTAAATATCTTCAAATTTTACTAAACAACTTGAAAAACTCCAAAAATAAACTTTGTACAACTCGACAAGCTCTACAACTTTGCTTTAAGACTCAACCCCAAAATGTGCTTTGATTTTGAAATGGATTTTTAGGGTCGGATGTAAATATTGAAAATCAGGGTTTTCGAAATTTCAAATCAATACAACGATTTCAAACTTGATTCAAACAATACCAAGAAATACTTATAACATAAATGTAAACTTGTTTTAGTGAATGCATAACAAAATTTGCAACATGACCAATGCCTTGCAATGCATATGATGATATGTCCGGTTTTTAATATTTAAACACCCGAGGTGTTACAATTACTAAGGAAGATTAAGAACAGAGCTTGTTCTTCCTTCGTAACCAGACCCTACTTGCACCTATATTCGGGGAGTGGACTACAAAGGACTCAACGGGAGTGTCACATCCACGATCTACCACATGACCCAGAATATAGGGTGTATTTGCAGGTAAACAACGTATAAGCACCACGCTTACACAATGTCAACAACCCACCCCATGTACTTTAGAGTGAGCGCTCTACGAACTTAGGCATAAGAATAATGATAAATAGCTATACTGTGTATATAATCAAAGTAGACATTGAACATTATAACAAAGAACATGAATAAGATGAATACTAATATTGTCATAACAATTGTAACTAGCATATAAAAATAATGGAGGCACAAAAGAGAGGGGGTACAAAGATTATACCAAACCACGCTCTTGACACTATCGGGAATCCAAGCGAAGCCTGCTTGCCTCCCACTAGACCTAGCCAAACTAGCAATGCCCTAGAATATGGTGGAGCATTGAGGATGATTAGAGTTTCTGTCTTCTCAAATGACTTGATGACTGGGGTTATTCCTGGGGGTGGCAGGGGCTGGTATATATAGGCCGGAGCGTCCAACGTGAGCCCTTAGATCAAACCGACTTAAAGGACGGCGTAGATGCAACCTAGTAGGCGGTGGAGAACCGACATTGCAACGCAGAGGCTAACAGTGGGCCCCAGGGGTCGGCCAGTCTGCAGGTGGGGCTGGCTAGCCCCACCTTGCAGCCTCTACCTCTCTGCCTCAACGTCGAGTTCTCTCAAGTCTTCTAGAGTCTTCTGGTGTCCGTTTTGCTATGGATAAGCGCAATTAAATCTGACATGTAGGTCCACCTTGATGGTTTTCTGGATAAACCCTGCAGAAAATACAGATTCACCAAAACTTGTGGAATTTGTTAGTTTAAACCCCTAGACCTTCGTTGGTGATTATATTTATACCCTTTATGTATGTTATATTGATGATTTATAATGGATGTTAACTATCGTCAACATTCACTTTATACTCCTCAAATGGCACTCTCAAATTACTCAATGGTGTATATTTCCTCACCAAGGCATAGCAAAGTTTTGTCTTCTTTTGTTTTCTTCTGCTTCTAAAAGGTTTATGTGGAGCTTTAGGTGGGGATAAACAAAATAACATACTTGTATTGCATATGTTGTAAAGTCAAATTGAGGATCCAAAGAGAGAAGTGTCATACTCTTTGATTGTTTACCCCAAAATTTGGGAAGAAGAACGCGGGAACTCGAAGCTTCCAAGATTGTGTCAATCAAGGAATCGATTGCATAAGGATCGATATCAGCTGATTCAGATACGGCACTTGTCGGGTTCATAAACCTAGGGTCCCTCACAGACCGACTTCCCAACAAAAGGCTTGGCCCAAGTAGACAGCGAGCAACTCATGGGCCAGCCCAAGTATCTGAACAATAGGCCAGAAGGGCGATCCAATCACCGACCAGAAGGCCTGGCCGAGGAGTAGCGGCACCCATTTTCTGACTCCGGCCCACCTCTCTGACCGGAGCGCTCGCTCGGACAAAAGCCGCCTCCGGACAGCCTCTCCGACCGGAAGGCCTGGCCTAAGCACTACTTCTAACTCTGACCCCACGTCTCTAACCAGGGTACGCAGAAGCCCTGCTCACCGCTCTTCTCCGATTGGCACAACCAGAGCCGACTGGGACCAACCAACCGGGGACGCTCGCCCGGAAAGGACCAGGGAACGAACGGAGATAGCAAGGCAAGGCACACAACTCAAACCATGATACCAGGGACCATACCCTATACACCTACAGGAACAGCACTCTGCAACCGCCCTGACACGAACATTGTTGTAGGCGCCGACATTTTATCTATAGTATTGTGGGCGCCATTAACTCCCATATGGTAAGGCCCCCCACATGCCTCTAGGCATCGACAGTGTTGTGGGCGCCGGAATTTACCGTACCGAGTGAACATGGTGAAACTCCTCACATGCCTCTAGGCATCAAGAGTATAGCAGGTACCGACATCTGCCATACCCGAGCAAAATGACGCAGCCTCCCACAGGCATCCAACATCCAACAATGTTGTGGGTGCCTACCATCATCCTGTACTCGTCGGCGTGGTCAACAAGACTTAGAAGCAAACGTACTCTCTCCCTCTTACTTGTAAGGCCACCCCTTCATCTATAAAAAGAGATGTGCTCTCTCCCTACATTCAAGTTAATCCAGATCGATCAAGTTCACTAGCTCACAACCATAGAACCGCCAGGTTCGGACCTCAAGCACTCGCTTGAACACTTAGCTCATAGCAGAGCCCCTGTTGCTCTTGGCCCTTCCAACCAGAGCCAACCGGACACCCCATCTTTCTCCTTCTTGTTTGTAACCCCACTACAAACTTCGAGCGCCTGGGCTTAGGAATAAAGTCACCGACCGACTCAAACTAGACGTAGGGCACATTGCCTGAACCAGTATAAACCCTGTGTCATTGAGTGCTAGGCCACCTCCGATCACAACGTATGGCAAAACTACAAATATTCACTTGATGGTCACTTTCTGCACCGACAACACTGGAATCGGCTCTCTTCGAATGACATCAGCAGATAACGACAATGAGCTACGATTGGCGTCGAGAAATACATGTTGGACTCTACAAAAAGGGAAAGATTAGGGTCTAAGTTACCTTAAGTTAGGAATGTTTTCTTTTATACCAAAGATTGTAATGAGTCATACTTGAGTAGGATTCATGCTTAGGCTCCGGGTATAAATATTGGACCCCAGCTATTGTAAAAAAAAACCATCCAATCAATCAATACAAGTTACTTTTTTGGCTTTACGCCAACCCTTAGGAGTAGGAGTAGTGTAGATCTCGGCTGAGTTCTTCAACAAGCAGGGCTGCATCGGTCCGGCCGACCTCCGGCTTGTCTGTAAGTACTGTCATGGCTTATACTTTTGTTTGTACGGCTACATTGGTTAAGTTCAACCTCCACTGCGAACTCTAGTATAAGCTAGTTATCGACTCTTATCTAGTTCAAGTACAGCTGCAACGGTTAAGTTCGACCTCCACTGCTCGAATTAGATTAAGGTCAAGTTATCGGCTCTACCTAAGGGTGGCATCCTTTAGGTAGATTCATTAAGTTACCGATCTTACTGATGTTCTTATTGTTATTAGTTTTTAGCAACATCAACCTGCTCGGTCAAGATCAATCTAGATCGGCCTCATATCCTTTTAGTCCATCGTTTGCTTTGTTACAACACGATGTTTCTTACATTGAGCGACGGGTTATGTTTCATTGGCTGTTCTACTTAGATCTCGTGCATAGTATGTGGTTAAGGCATGTCTGATCTTGAGGAGATTTGCTGGCTAGTTAAATCTGGTCTATAGTTCGCTATTATGGCTATAACGATCCTGTCGATCTGGCCCACAGTGTGTCTCCAAGATTCTATTAAATGTGAATAGATCTGTTTACTTTAAAGGTTTGATTTGTTGTCTTTATCACGGCTGCCATCGATCTGGTCGAACCCCACTGTTAGAGATAACAGGTCAAGTCTGATGAGTTCATAGATTTGTCCATGTTAAATAGTCGATTGTTCATATGTTGTAGTCCCTTTTCACCTGAATCGGCTATTTTAGCCAATTCGCTCGAGCTTTCACACATATAGCATGTCTTTCGGAAAGCATGTCAATGTATGGATGGTTTTACGAATTCTTTGGTTTTAGTTTGTTATTATCATCATAGCTGCCATCGATCCGGTCGAACCTCACTATTGATGGTAACAGATTCGATTCAGAGCATTCGTAGATCCATTTGTACTAAATAGTCGATTTGTTCGCATGTTATATCCTTTCTCGTTAGATTCATCGGCTCAATGCTTTACACTGGTAATACTCACCTAGCTGATGATTTTACTTTATATCTACGTGCATTATGCTTGTCAACATAAAATCAATCATAACCCATGAGCTTTATAGTCCGTAACAGCCGATTTCTTCGCGTATCGGCCATTTAGTTGATTTTTCCCATCTGGCTGCTCCCGAAGCGGCACACTTCGAACTGTTTGGGCAAAACCGGTTTGTTCCACCTTAAATTTCTAATAAACTTTCTCTCCTTGTCAATTACAAGTCAAATTGACTGGAATGTCTTAGGAGAAATTCACAGGATCGGCTAACCCTGTGTTGAAGCCAAGTGGATCTCCAGCCTTGCCCCATCAAGCAGATCTTTCCAGCTTGCCGTGTGCCAGGCGCAACGACACATTTTTGCGCCAACACACGTTGTGGCACGCCCGGTGGGACTCCACAATCGTCATGGCGACTTACAACAACAGTGACATTCTTATGGTGCCTTACGAAGACCTACCTAATGAAGATAAAGATGTCATCAGCAAAGCTATAGAAGAATTTCAGAACAAGTGTTTGTTGTCCTACACCAAGACACGTGACAATAAAGTTGTTAAGAACTATCCACTACCAAGAGTTTTGTTACATGGGCAGTTAGATATAGACAAAGCTGAAGATAGGCATTTCTTCATAGAGGCTGTAAACAAATTTGTTCATGATGCCATATTGAACCATAATATAGTTTTCTTGAACACATTCCACAACAGCATGAAAGAGATGTTTCATGAATATCCAATTGATCAGGTTGGGCCGGTTTACTACAATATTCCACATCTGTCGACTTAGGGGACTAATCAAGCCAGTACTAGCCATCAAGAAGCAGCACCAGCTAGTAATGATGATGTCTAGGCAGTTCAGAGCTCGTCTGAGCAAGTTTAGGGTGCTACTACTAATCAGATGCAGTATAATCCTAGATCGTTAGTGCAGCATCTGCAACAGCCGACGGGGCAGGTTTACAATCAAATGGTCAATTTTGGCACATCAGGCTAGATATCGTCGTCGGCTCAAAAAAATAGCGCCATCAGTCCAAAGGATTCGTAGAGATACAGATCCCAGCATCTACAACCAGAGACTTTAAGCAGCAAACCAGCAAAGGACCCAACAGATAGAGATTCCACAAGGATATCATTATGGCACAGATTACAACACCCTTCACATGATTCCAAATCCGGGGTATCAAGGTTCCCAAAATTTTAATCCACAGATGGGTCAGCAATTGCAGAGAAATCCAAATTCAAATGCTGATGAGTTGTTGCTTAGAGTGACCGAGATGAAGAAGAATTAATTCGGTTTGAAGCCAAAAGGGCAGACCTTCTCGTACAAACACCCATATCTAGAGTGGTATGATTTGGTCGCTCTTCCTACAAATTATAGGTTCCCAGAGTTTGCTAAGTTCACTGGCCAAGATAGCACAAGCACAATAGAACATGCCAGTTGGTATCTTACACAGTTAGGCGAAGCATCCATTGAAGAGGCCCATCGAGTTTGTTTCTTCTCCTTGTCCCTATCAGGACTAGCCTTCACTTGGTTTTCATCGTTACCAATTAATTCTATTGCCAATTGGGCTGACCTAGAGAAGAAGTTTCATACATATTTTTACACTAGGATAGGAGAAAAGAAAATTACCAATTTGACGACTATAAGGCAGAGAACTAATGAATTAGGCACCGAGTTTCTTCAAAGATTCTGAGAGACTAGAAATTTGTGCTTCTCATTGAATCTAACTGATGATCAGCTAGCTGCTTTGGCCATTCAAGGAATGTTGCCAACATGGAGAGAGAAGCTGCTCGAGCAAGAGTTTGACAATTAAGGTCAATTGGCTCAACGAGTGGCAGCGCTCAATAACCAATTCCAGAACATGTGTAGAGATACCCGATTCCAGAAGAGTGTCACAATTGCCGAAACATATAATCCATATTCAGTTGATGACGGCTATGAAGACAATGAAGAAGACGAGGTTGCCACGGCTGAATGGAATTGAGGTAAGAAGACAGTAATGGTGCCAAATCTTTGGGGAAGAGGAGTCGAGGAGAGCTTTGATTTCGACGTCACAAAATCGGACAAACTCTTTGATTTATTGCTTGAGAAGGGACAGATCAAGTTGCTCGACAATCATGTTATGTTGCCTCCTGATCAGTTAAAGAATATGAAGTTCTGCAAATTTCACAACACCACTTCTCATTCTACTAATGAGTGCAGAGTTTTCCGACAACATATACATAGGGCTATTCAGTAAGGAAGGCTCAAATTTGATACACCTCGAAAGATGAAAGTTGATGATAATCCTTTCTCAAGAGATCAGAACATGGTTGATGCTAGGTTACTCAAAGGAAAGACTAAAGTCCTAACATCAACTAGGGCCAAAGAAGCCGGAACCATCAACCCGAAGATGCAAATATCGGCTAATGAATATAGAGAGATTAAAAGGCATTATGACCAATAGAAAAGCCGATATGAGCAGGGAGAGACGTCGAGGGATGGGGCGATAAAGCTGTGTGTCACATCTTGAATTTTGTTGAATAAATGGCAGTGACAAAAGGAAAAGGATTATCAGTATTGGTTAAAGAAGAAAGAATACCAGCATCAACAAGAAGAAGAGAGGTATGAAAGAAAGCAAGCTGAATCACATTGGAATTGTCCTTTCTTCAGGCATTGTTGGAATGAAGATTTGAAATTGCCTACTAGAAATAATTGCCCAGAGTGCGGTGAGCAATATTGAGAGTTTAGGCAATCTCAAACCAACCGTCGGTCTATCCATGCTCGAGATGCGTATCATCATAATATGGATCCATGCTTAAAAAATAGAAGTGTTCATGATCAGCTTGGAAAGCGAGTTGTTGATTAAAACTGGGCTAATTATGGAGAAGAAGATAATGAAGAAAAATATGTTTGGCAAGAAGGGCAATGGTGTCCAAGAGGGTTGACAAGAAGCCAGAAAAGAAGGGTACAACACCTAAGGAACAAAGAGCTAAAACAGGCTCAGGTATATGATAGACCTCAAGTGTGGCGTGCTAAACAAACAGCCGATAGGGGTCAACCATCGGCTAATATTTAAATGGCTTTTCTGTTGCCGTCAGAATTTAGAGCTCTAGCAGACCAAGAAGTTTATTCAGATTTTGATGAATAAGAGTATGAGGAGATAGTTGCCAAGCTGGCAGTTGTACAGCAGGCTATATTCGATAAGCCAGTCAAGCATCGGCACTTAAAGGCTTTATATGTAAGAGGTTTCGTTGATGGGAAGCCGATGAGCAAAAAGTTGGTGGATGGAGGTGCTTCTATCAACTTATGCCTTACACCACTTTTCATTAACTTGGTAAGGGACCAGGAGATTTGATTGAGACCGACATGATGCTTAAGGATTTTGGGGGTAATGCATCCTAGACCAGGGGGGCAATGAACGTCGAATTGACAATCGGAAGTAAGACTTTGCTCACCACATTCTTTGTCATTGATGGAAAGGGTTCATACAGTCTACTCCTTTGTTGTGACTGGATTCATGCAAATTGTTGTGTACCATCAACCATACATCAATGTTTGATTCAGTGGCATGGAGATGATGTTGAGCTGGTTCACGCTGATGAATCTGTGAGTATCGCAACAACCGATCCGGTATATTGGGGGCTAGAAGACTTTAAGTGTTTTTCTAGCAAGCTATGGGAAGGAGGCTTCATTAAGATCAATGATGAAAGCCAACAGCCAATCCAAGCAGTCGTCTTTGAGAATTTGTTTAATGGATAATCCAATAGATGGTACATATGGTAAACTAGGACATGGCTTTACGTCGGCCGATGAATTAGAAGAGATAGATATTGGTTCTGGAGATAGGCCTAGGCCGACATATGTAAGTGCCAAGTTGGATCTTGAGTATAAGCATGAGTTAGTTGATTTATTAAAGGGATTTAAACATTGTTTTGCTTGGGAATACTATGAGATGCCTGGTCTAGACCGATCGATTGTTGAACATCGGTTGCCAATCAAACCTACATATCAGCCGTTTAAACAAGCTCCGAGGAGATTCAATCCAAACATTCTTGATGATATCAAAAATGAGACTGAAAGATTACTAGAAGCAAAATTTATAAGACCGTGATGATATGCAGAATGGATATCGAATGTTGTTCTTGTATATAAGAAGAATGGGAAGTTAAGAGTTTTCATTGATTTTAGAGATCTAAACAAGGCTACACCCATGGATGGTTATCCAATGCCGATAGCCGATATGTTGGTAGATGCAGCAGTCGAGCACAAGGTTATTAGTTTTATGGACGGCAATGCAGGGTATAATCAAATTTTTATGGCTGAGGAAGACATAGCAAAAACAACTTTTAGATGCCCTGGCACAATCGGTTTATTTGAATGGGTTGTGATGACCTTTGGTTTGAAGAATGCTGGTGCAACTTATCAGAGGGCAATGAATTATATTTTTCATAAGTTGATCGGCAGGATTGTTGAAATCTACATTAACAATGTGATGGTGAAATCCAATAGATACAAGGAACATCTAGCTGATTTGCGGGAGACTCTGGAGTGCATGAGAAAACATGGTCTAAAGATGCATCCCAATAAGTGTGCCTTTGGAGTATCAGCTAGACAATTTTTGGGTTTCATGGTCCACGAGAGAGGAATCAAAATTGGTCAAAAAAGTATGAAAGCAATTGATGAGGCAGTGCCCCTGACTACCAAAACAGAGTTACAATCTTTGTTTGGTAAGATTAATTTTATCAGGAGGTTTATTTCAAATTTGTTGGAAGAAGTTCTACCATTTACTCCCTTGTTGAAGTTGAAAATGATCAAGAATTAAAGTGGGGTGACGTGCAACAAAAGGTGTTTGAGGAGATAAAAGAATACATGAAATGTCCACCTGTGCTGGTCCCTCCTTAGCAAGGTAAGCCTTTTAAGTTGTACATATTGGCCGATGACCAAACAATTGGATCGACCTTGATGCAAGAGTTTGAAGGGAAAGAACGAGTTGTTTTCTATCTAAGTAGAAGGCTTTTGGATCCAGAAACAAGATATTCTCCCATCGAAAAGTTATGCTTGTGCTTATATTTCTCTTGCACTAAGTTGCGACATTACTTGTTATTGGCTGAGTGTACAGTTGTTTTCCAAGGCTGATGTAATCAAGTACATGCTATCAATACCAATATTAAATGGAAGAATGGGAAAGTGGATTCTTGCGTTGTCAGAATTTGACTTGAGGTAGGAATCGGCTAAAGTAGTCAAAGGGCAAGTAATAGCTGATTTTGTCACCCAACATCATAAGCCAAGTATTGGCTATGTAGAGCCGGTACCTTAGACGTTATTCTTTGATGGATCATCATGCAAACAAGATGGTGGCATTGGTATTGTTATTATTTCACCTCGGGAGGCAAGTTTTGAGTTTGCTTCTCCAACTGAACCAATGATTACCAACAAATAAGCAGAATATGAAGCTATTCTTAAAGGGCTTCAACTTCTTCATGAAGTAAAGGCCGAGGCAATTGAAGTATTTGGATATTCATAGTTAATTATTAATCAGTTGATTGGCCTATATGAATGTAAAGATACTCTAAGGGGATATTATGATGAGTGCCAAAGGTTGCTCAAGGAATTTCCTCATGTCTCTCTTCAGCATATTCTGAGAGCACAGAATCAAGAGGCTAATCGTTTAGCTCAAAGTGCGTCAGGTTATCGAGTGTTTCAAGAGGTATTAAGTAGTGAGACCTCGAATAATGATTGGAGAATTGAAATAGCCAATTACCTTAAGAATCCATCATAGAAGGTTACCAGGAGGCTAAGGTATAAATCGACTAAGTATGTTTTGTTAGATGATCAGTTATATTACAAAACAGTCGATGGGGTGTTGCTTAAATGCTTGAATCAAGAAAAAGCTAAGGTGTTGATGGGTGAAGTACATGAAGGGATATGTGGAGCTCATCAATCGGCTTATAAGATAAAATGGATTATTTGTAGGACTGGGTATTTCTGGCCAACAATACTGGAAGACTGTTTTGAATATTATAAGGGGTGCCAGGATTGTCAATGTTTTGGTAATGTTCAGAAATCGCCCGCATCAACTATGAATCCAATAATCAAACCATGGCCATTTCGAGATTGGGGAATTGATCTAATTGGCCAGATTTTTCTGCCCTCAAGTAAAGGACATAAGTTCATTTTGTTAGCGACGGATTACTTCACTAAGTGGGTTGAGGCAATTCCTTTAAAGACGGTAACCTCAAAGAACATGATTGATTTTGTCAAGAAACATATTGTGTATCGTTTTGGGATTCCTCAAACTATTACTACCGATCAAGGGACAATGTTCACATAAGAAGAGTTTGGAGATTTTGCTGCCAGTATGGGAATTAAGTTGTTAAATTCTTCTCCTTATTATGCTCAAGCTAATGGCCAGGCAGAGGCGTCCAATCAGATTATGATTAAGCTGATCAAGAAAAAGATTGAAGAGCAACCAAGGAAGTGGCATTCAACGCTTAATGAGGCACTATGGGTGTATAGGATGGCCTATCATGGATCGATTAAAACGTCACCTTATGAACTTGTGTATGGTCATAATGTAGTCCTTCCCTGGGAGATTCAAACTGGATCAAGGCGTGTCACATTGCAAAATGATTTGTCAGCCGAAGTCTACAAGAATCTTATGATAGATGACTTAGAGGACTTGAGTTGCCATTGGCTGTGTGCTCTTGAGAATATCGAAGCCAATAAACTGAGGATTGCAAAGTATTACAATAAAAAGGTCAAGAGCAAACAATTTTCTAAAGGAGACATAGTCTGGAAAGTGAAATTGCCGATCGGGTCAAAGGACAGCAAGTTCGGCAAATGGTCACCTAATTGGAAAGGACCTTATCGGATTAAACGTTGTGCGCCTGGCAATACTTATATTTTGAAAGCACTAGGAGGAGGAGAAGAGTTTGACAGAGCAATCAATGGAAAATATCTAAAGAAATATTGTCCTAGCATTTGGATTAATACTTGATAGCCGATTTGTTCAGTCATCGGCTCTAATAGCCGATACCAGAAGGATATTGCCTCTGGTTCAAAAATAGAATTGAAGGGGTAAAAGCCAATACGATATGTATCGCCTATAGAGCAAAAACAAACGCAAACAAATTGGTACATGGAACATGAAGTACAAGGCAAAAGAGAAACCACTTAAAATGAAGAGATTGTTTGCTAGCTTCTCCTATTACAAGCTAAAGGCCAGAAAACACTTTGTTCACTATGTCTTTGGCCTGGAAAGCAAGGGCTACAGAGTTGGCACAGTTGAAGAAATCCTTGACCAGGCGCTCATGATCCTCAGGGTGTTCGGTGGCTGGAAAACCATGGGGAAGAAGTCGAAGCTCGTGGCCAAATCGAGCTTGCGCAGCAGCCAATGCCATGGCAGCACCATGACGAACACCATAGAGAGCAACCTCTCTGACACGGTTTGGGACGTCATAAAAGCGAATCACCGGCATAGCACCCCTGGCATTGATGAATCCTACCGTGTAATCCACAGCTGATCAAAGGCTTTCCAACTAGACTAATAGATCTAGAAAGATTCAAAGAAGGGATAATCAAGATCTTGAAGACAAAACTAAGAAGAAACAGGAAATTATGGTAGGCATCTCACCCATGATTCTAGCCTCGGCCTCGGCCAACCTCTCCCCCACCTGATCGACGAGTCTACCCCTTGGGGCATATTGATGGATGGTAGCCACAACCCCTGGAGTGTCCTGATCGACATCCGATAGATCGGAATGAGAGGGTGGTCGGCGCTGAAACAAAGTGGTCAGAGCCAACTCCACGATGGAAAGGCAGTCGATGAGCTTCTAGCCAACCTGATCGATGGATGCGATCAGATCATCGTTGTTGATCTGCTTCCTCAGGTAGCAGGGGAGCGGGTGGAGAATTGTTGATGAAGACAACCTCGGTGGTTGAGTGGAGTCGGCCCTATGCTCCGAGACGATGGGAGCATCCTACAGCACGTTCGGATGAAGGTCCATCCACCCAAGATCACGGGTTGCATCCTCCTGATGACAAAGACGCTAGCATGGTGACACAGACCCATCAAAGGCCTCTTCAGCAGACCTCTTGCCGTTCTCCATGCCTTCGAGCCTATGGGAAAGCAAAATCACACCAAAGACACAGAAGGTTTGGGACAAAGCGGCCCAGGAGGTGAGAAGATAGGCTTCATTAGGGTTATGGAATTAAAATCAGTTATGGAAACAGATTGACACTCCAGAAATTCAGGGGATGGATCACGAAGAAACAGCGGATTCGGACTTATTGCTTCCCATAATTACAAGATACCAAAGGTTTACATTAACTAACGATCAACACACTAAGACTTCTTTGGATTGAAGGGAGTCCAGATCCCCACAAGGCCGAAGGTCATCATGGACCAAGCCATATCAGCTCGCTAATAGAAGTGCATCAGGGAAGAGAAAAGGTCATCTGCTTTAAAGATACCCATGTATCCAACTGATTCCTCAGTGGCTGGGAAACAATGGGAAAGAAAGCCGCCTGCTAAAAGATGCCCATTTCTTGGTGGCTGGGAAAAAGTGGGAAAGAAGTATGTGGTTTCCCCGATGAGCATTTGACAAGGCAAACAAGGGAAAGGTGTCCACACATTTTAGCCCTTGCAAACACTAGAACAGCTTTGCGATCATAGTGAGAAAACTCAGGTGATGTCATAAGAGTTCTTCTAACCACAGTGGCTGATCCTCTTGCTCGACAAGGCACTAAAATGAGCGACACAATCACCCTATGTACAAGAATTCTTCAAACCACTCAAGACCCTCGTAGCAAGGAATTAGACCATGGAGGGCCTGGTGAAGCCAAAGGCACTTGAGGAAGCAAGTAGAAGAGAAACATAACTGAGTTGTTGAGTTGCTCTCGCCAGAGTCGGATAGACATTTATAGTCGATCTGGAAAGATGGATCCAAGCGCCCGTGAAACAATGGTGTTCTCGTGAAGCTTTGAAGCATGGGCCCATAAGTAGGCAAAGACGGTGATAGATAGTAGGCCCTAGATCAAGATTCTCTACCCATGACTATGGGCCTATTGAGGGTACAGACGTGGTAATTTTGGAATAAAATTACTTTTATCCCAAAATTGGGGGCATATATTTACCCCAAAATTTGGGAAGAAGAACGCGGGAACTCGAAGCTTCCAAGATTGTATCAATTAAGGAATCAATTGCATAAGGATCGATATCAGCTGATTCAGATATGGCACTAGAATCGGCTCTCTTCGAATGACGTCAGCAGATAACGACAATGAGCTACGATTGGCGTCGGGAAATACATGTCAGACTCTACAAAAAGGGAAAGATTAGGGTCCAAATTACCTTAAGTTAGGAATATTTTCTTTTATACCAAAGATTGTAATGAGTCGTACTTGAGTAGGATTCATGCTCAGGCTCCGGGTATAAATATTAGACCCAACTATTGTAAAAAATCATCCAATCAATCAATACAAGTTACTTTTTCGGCTTTACGCCAACCTTTAGGACTAGGAGCAGTGTAGATCTCGGCGAGTTCTTCAACAGGTAGGGCTTCATCGGTCCGGCCGACCTTCGGCTTGTCTATAAGTACCGTCATGGCTTATACATTTGTTTGTATGGCTACATCAGTTAAGTTTGACCTCCACTACGAACTCTAGTATAAGCTAGTTATCGACTCTTATCTAGTTCAAGTATAGCTGCATCGGTTAAGTTCGACCTCCACTGCTCGAATTAGATTAAGGTCAAGTTATCGGTTCTGCCTAAGGGTGGCATCCTTCGGGTAGATTCATTAAGTTACCAATCTTACTAATGTTCTTTTTGTTATTAGTTTTAGCAACATCAACCTGCCCGATCGAGATCAATCTAGATCGGCCTCATATCCTTTTAGTCCATCGTTTGCTTTGTTACAACACGATGTTTCTTACTTTGAGTGACGGGTTTCGTTTCATCGGCTGTTCTACTTCGATCTAGATCGTGCATAGTACGTGGTTAAGGCATGTCTGATCTTGAGGAGGTTTGCTGGCTAATTAAATCTAGTCTATAGTTCGCTATTATGGCTATAACGATCCGGTCGATCCCCGCTGATGGCACTTGAGATCAGAGGATGCTAGTTGGTAGATTTGTTTTTGATTAGGCGTGACCTTGGTTGTTTGTTATGCCTGCATTGGCTAAATAGCCGATCACCTATGCTTTAACGTCTATAGTGTGTCTCCAAGATTCTATTAAATGTGAATAGATCTGTTTACTTTAAAGGTTTGATTTGTTGTCTTTATCACGGCTGCCATCGATCCGGTCGAACCCCACTGTTAGAGATAACAGGTCAAGTCTGATGAGTTCATAGATTTGTCCATGTTAAATAGTCGATTGTTCATATGCTGTAGTCCCTTTTCACTTAAATCGGCTATTTCAGCCGATTCGCTCGAGCTTTCACACATATAGCATGTCTTTCGGAAAGCCTATCAATGTATGGATGGTTTTACGGATTCTTTGGTTTTAGTTTGTTATTATCATCATAGCTGCCATCGGTCCAGTCGAACCTCACTGTTGATGGTAACAGATTAGATTCAGAGCATTCGTAGATCCATTTGTACTAAACAGTTGATTTGTTCGCATGTTATATCCTTTCTCGTTAGATTCATCAGCTCAATACTTTACACTGGTAATACCCACCTAGCTAATGATTTTACTTATATCTACGTGTATTATGCTTGTCAACATAAAAACAATCATAACCCATGAGCTTTACAGTCCGTAATTGCCAATTTCTTTGCGTATCGGCCGTTTAGTCGATTTTCCCGTCTGGCTGCTCCTAAAGCGGCACACTTGGAACTATCTAGGCAAAACTGGCATGTTCTACCTTAAATTACTGATAAACTTTCTCTCCTTGTCAATTGCAAGTCAAATTGACTAGCACGCCTCGGAAGGAATTCATAGGATCGACTAACCCTGTGTTGAAGCCAAGCGGATCTCCAGCCTTGCTCCATCAAGCAGATCCTTCTGGCTTGCTGTGTGCCAGGCGCATCGACACGTTTTTGCGCCGACATAGATCAAGATATGCATGTGTGTGGAAAAAGGGTGAACTAAAACTATACTCCTTTTGTAGATGTGATCTCTCTCTATAACATATTGTTTTTGAAGCATGGCTATCTTTTTCTTTTTTTCAATACATGAGCCTTCATGTGCTCATCATTTTTTTCTTTACATGGACCTTCATGTGTCCATATTTTTTTCTCTTGGACCTTCATGTGTCCATATATATACATTTTTAAGCTTTTTACATAGCCCATGTTTCTTCTTCTAAACCACATACCTAGAGAGAGATCACTATCTTTTAGAATATGGAGTATTCGCCTACAAACATTTTTTTCCCTACTCCCAGTGTAGGAGCAGAATTTTTGGTGGATGGAAGCATGTTTTTGCGTACTCCCAATGTAGGAGTAGTGTGTATATGTGGGCGTATGTGATCTTGATCTTGGGAGCATGATAAATCTATCAACAAGGGTTAACAAGACTTGACCAAACTCAATACAATTTGCAAGATGTCAAATTTTGGCCTTGGTAGGAATTGTTCACCAAATGAGGTGTATGTGATACTATGGTTTTATAAAAAATTTATCAAAACAAATTCTCCAAGCACTTTGAATAGAAATGGTAGGATATCTAAGTCAAAACTATATCACACTCCTCAACAATTTAGTCAACATGATTGTCCTATTATAAAATTTTCCCACAAGCATAAGTGTTTATATATGGAACAAACTTTATGTAAGCTTTTATCTTAAAGATGTTATGAACATGTCACTTTTGGAATTTCAAACGAAGTGTGGTTTATAAAAATTGCATGGAGGTGGAGCGACATTTGTTTTGCATTTTTATTTTTTCAATTTTAAATTTTAGAAATTTTAGGAGAGTTGAGGATATTGTTGCACAAACCATCATTGTAGAAGGAGTTAAAGGATCCAGGTGTGGTTTGGCTAAACCAAAGGTTTAGCCAATCCTCTCTGAAACTATTTGTCTTGTCCTTCTGCATGATGGATCATCCGATGTTTGTGCAGTGTGTTGGTGGGAGATCTCGAATGGGTGTTAGTTTATGCTTGAGAGATCTCCCCACACTTATTCTTGTACCTGCTTATTTGATAAAGAAAAAAATGGAAACAAACAAGGTCTTTTCCAGCAGAGATACTAAGAAGCCTAAATTTTATTATTATCATTATTATATTATTATTATTTTATTATTTTTTTAGTGTTCACCTAACTTTTTATTATTCAAAATAACTCCAACAAGGCTAAAGGTGAAATTGCAAGATATTCCTAGCCTTGATTCATCTCTATCATAAATTACTTCCATTACTTATAATAACTCAAAGTTCATTAACCAAGATTAAACACCATGTCTAATTTTTATTAAAGAAGGTTATTTTAACCTAAGCACCATGCTTAATTTAAAAGGACCTATGGATGTACCATATGAATACATCCAAACCAGAGCATATGACATAAATACTGGAAGCATGAACTTGTATGAACAAGTTTTATATTCTTATGGAAACAAAAATGAGTGAAGGGTTGGTGAACATTTATTTACCGTAGCATACCTGAGTGTTCTTACCGGTAGCATATGTGAATGAAACTTTGAAGTTGCTGCAATGTTGGCTTGATTGCATGAAGTCTAGCTCAGGTGAGCAACAATGCTAGGTCGTACACATGGTTAGTGTGCATGGGCCATGGGCCTTGATAGTAAGCAGCATGAAAGAGGAGAATCCTCCTCTTTCTTCTTCTCTCTCTCTCTCTTTTTCTTCTTTTCCCTTTTCTATCAAATATATATATTATATCTTTTTCTTTTCTTTTTTATTCAACTTTCTTCTTTCTCTCTTTTTTTATATATATCATTTTTTATAATATTTTTTATAGCAAGGTAGAGCTAGCATCATCATCTTCTTTTTTTAGCATGATAGTCTTTTGGTGTGTATGGAACTTGAGACTCTCACCATCCTCCCCCACACTTGGACTTTTTTGTAGAAGTCAACTGTGCAGAGTCAGGGTCTCCTTTTTTAGCGTGTTCCTCCACCAAAAAGCATTACGATGTATAGTTGATGCAGATCCTCATGTTATCAAGCATTGTACATCCCCTCTTCTTCTTGATCATTTCCTGAAAAGGTTAGCAATCAAGAATACCCGAAGGTGCATACTAACTTTACAACATGTTCGTGCTTTTATTGAAGGAGAAAGGTTTTTTAATTATTTTTTTCATGATAATCCAGGGTATCTCCCAGCAGTACTTTGTTTTATGGTCACAAGCTCGACCGTGGGAACTTTCTCCTTCAGCTATTGATAGTGGTGTAGTTCCCAGTTTCACCACCAAGCATTGAGCATTAAAGTTCAAGCTATAAGGTTAGCGCCACAGTGCTACAACGGGATTTGCAATATTTATGATAAACGTAAAATCAACAACCATCCTCCTAAAAAGTTTGAAAATGAGGATAGAGAGATGGTTGTGATCCTCGTAGAGACATGTGGGGCTAAACAAGATGTCCATGGCATAGAAATTATTGTTCTTGAGAAACTTATCGTGTAAGATCAACGTTGAATCTCGACCATTATCGAGAACAACATTTTGATGGCAAAAGGCACATGGCTTGGGTTTGAGCAAGGGTAATGTTGGATGTTTTGTTTCTCAAGAATGTGAAATGAACGGGGAAATGAACTTCACCTCCTCGAACGGGTCATGGTTGGGTTTATGCTTCACCATTGGGAATTCTGGGTGAAAGATAGGGATGGTGGAAGCAGTTTTCCCAAACTTCTCATCAAGGCTCCCATGGGAAGGTTTTTCTTGGATAAGATTTTCTAAGGCCGCCAATGAGAATATCAAACTCCAGGATGGCATAGATATGGAAGTCTATGAAAACCTCGATTTTGTCAATTATGACTGGCACGGCCTTGGCGATCCCACAACACTCGAAAAATAGTCCCAAAGGAATTTTGAAGAGTTTATTAGTCGAGACTAGCGTCATATTACCCAAAATATTTTTTGCTAGGAATTCTAACATGATACTAGTCCGAACTGTGGGGTTGTGTAGGGCTTCTATGTTTGTTCCCCTTAACGAGCAAGGTATGGTCATGGAAGGTGAAAGAATCCAAATTGCTTCAGAAGAACGTTTCACTTCCATCAACCATTCCTTTGATGGTTCTACTTTAGGGAAAACTTCCTTTATGTGCTTTTTGTGCCACAAGAGTTTTGAGGTATTGCCATAATCTTCGAATTTGATAGGGAACTCCGAAGGACGAATTACTCATTTCTTCGGTGTTCGTGGTTCGGGTGAGGGCTCATCAGTCGAATCCAAGGATGGTATGGGTTTGGATTCGACTAATGAAGACTCCTTAACACTCGACATGACTTTGGCCTAGAGGGGTTTGGTTCTTATGATGGAAGAAGTGTGTCTATTTATGAAGTTTTCAAGAAATTTTACTTGTTCCGTCATAGGTTTGTGTATAAACCGACCTCCGGCAGTCACGTCTAGGCATAGGTTAGCATCTATGTCAATACCTGAACAAAAGAGACGCAATATCACGCCCATTGGTTAAAGACAACTTTGGGCTTGAGTGAATTAACTCTAAAAATCTGGCCCAGGCTGCACCTAAAGACTCCTTCTCATACTGCTCAAAGTCAAGGATTGCCCTTGGTAGAGGGTTGATATGGGATATAGGGAAAAATGCAAGATAAAAATTGTCTTTATGTTCGTCCTAGTCCCCATTCGTACTTCCTATGGCAAGAGTGTACCATTTCTTTCATCTTCCCCATGAGAGAGAAGGGAAACAATGTCCACTTTAGATTTTCTTGTGTCATTCCAGAGATGCTTAGGCATGAACACATTTCTTCAAACTCATGTAGGTGATGGCAGGGGTTTTCATTATCGTGCCCTGAGAAGGGTAGTGCTTGAACCATAGCTTTTAAACTATGGTGGAGTTCATAGCCAGATGAACGATTAGGTTTTGAAACTAGTGATGGCTTGAGGAACTCCCCCTTTGAAGCGAAAAGGATAGAATTTTGAGTTGGCTTCATGGTGAAAAAGATAAAAAGAAAACTATTTTGTTTTTATAAAAAGAAAAAGATATAGATACGAGGACGAACTAGATTCAAAGAAAATAGCAACCGTTCCCTAGCAACGGTGCCAGAAAGCTTGTTGGTATTTCTTAACATTTACAAAAAGAATCCGCAAGCGTACGGAATTACCGTTGTAGTTTTCACCTAGAAGTATTCAGGGTATTGTATTTTCCACAGGGAACAGAGGTATTTCTTCTAGCTAATCCATCCAATGACAACACAAGGATAGCTAATGAGGGTGGAGATGGATTCTTATGGCTTTAAGGTCTATGGATAGATAAACACTAATTCTACTTGATTACTTCGGGCACCAGTGAACACCTGGTCTGCCAATTATTGCCGCCCTATGACTCTACGTCGAACCCGAACGTGGGGGGTTACAAGGGATGGACAGGGCTATCACCACCTGCCAGCTACCCCTCAACCATGGGGAACGAGGCAAACGAAGGTAGCCTCTAGCCTAGACACCATGTCTACGCTATCGACTACTACTCTAGCGTTCGTGTAGGGTTATCCGTCTTTATCAGGACCCTGTGCTAGAGTATCTGCAATGAGAGCGGATGATGAACCCGCAAACAAGTAAAAGTATAGCTTAACTAATCAACAAACTTTTATAACCAAAGGAACCATGAACACTTACTAAGATACCCGTTGAGGTACAAAGCCAGTGTTCATCAAGGTACAAGCAGGGAGACACCGACAAGTCTAGCTCTTCCCGAACTATCCCTTACATCTCTCCCTATTTCTTTGCTAGAGCTAGCTACCTAGGGCCTAAGCCCATTGGAGTGGTGTTGCTCTTGCTCTTCTTGGTGCTTTTCTCTCTTGTGTGTTGTTGAAGGAGAGCTCTTCCTTTCAACTTATACTACTGTGAGGTCGGTTTGGTGTGCTATACATGGAAACCCCTATGTAACTGACCTCCCCTAGCTTTAATGGCACCACCTGAGCAACATGGGCCTGAGAGACGGTGGTGGGGGTGCGCCCGCACCCTGGCTGGCGTGCCTAGCCACCGCTCTTCTCTGGTTGGTTGTTGGGTGGGCCTGGGCCGTGTCTACACCGGTGCTTGGCCCAGAATTGGTAGTAGGATGGCCTTCTTCTCCTTCTTTACAAATGTTCTGCTTTGCGCTTTGATGGATGTCATATTTTGACTATAATTCCCTTGTATTTAAGTACGAGTCCTGCAAAATAGTAAATCTCCAATACAAGTGGAACTATGTTAATAGTAAAGGCATATGTGTATAAGTTTGCTCAATTTCTCCTATTTTGGTCTTATATTGGCGGTTGGATATGGTCTTTAAGGACTGCCAACAATGCTCCCCTTGATCCTAGGGAGTATTCTATTTTGGTGGGCCCTTTGATCTGTGTGATGCATCTTGATAGCCATTAGATCAAACCAACCTCTAACCCACACATAGGATTGCTCTTCATTGTGTTTCCTTGCACATATCCAAAGTTGAGGTGGTTTGGCCCAACTATAGGGTTGGGTGACCTAAGGGGAGGTCGGCTGACCTCCCCTTAGGGCCTATACTTTGAGGTCCACTTCCCTTCGGCTCTAGGATGGCTAAGGAGGCTCCACACCAAAGCCGAGAGCCATTGGGCTTACTGGTTGGTCGCCTGACCTAGTTAGGGTAGCCCGACCTCAAATATCTCCATTTCACCCCGTCGTCTTTCGGAAAGCGTAATGTTTATGTCCGAACTCCAGATTAGGTGATCCAAATGTCCATTTCAGTCAACTCGATGAGCTCTTCGACATGGTAGGTTCAAATATGTGATTTGAGAAAGTATTTGGACCATGTTCATGTATACTTTTGTTCCTTGCTTGGAATCATGTGGAGTTATCCGCATAAGACCTAGTTTATCTCTCATTGATCATTATCCATATGGGCTGATGTTGCTCCTCTACCATCCATGGTATTTGTGCACCAAATCATTTACATTCCCTATGAAACACTATAGGACACAAAATTTGTAGAACTAGTAAGATTAAAGCCCTATAGCTACAGTGTTGCTTATGTAAGATGTGGAAGTTGTCATTTTTATACTAATTTGATGGTTAGATTAGCAAGTTAACGACCGTCAACAAACCACAACCAGCGCCATGTCAGTTTTTGATCCTACGTGGTATTTGCCCATGTGGAATGGCTTTGGACTTTGTGACAATAAACCAAAGTCATAAACCTATATGACACTAAAATCCATTATCATAGGCTTGTGATAATAAATATACAAACATCATATAATCAACTTGTGATGCTGGTTTTTTGAAATTTGAATTTTTGTCAACTGAAAATAAAAAAATCTTAAGTTGTGACATTAATTCCATATATTTTGACGTAAATAGAATGTCAAAAAAACCACATATTTCTAGTAGTGCGCGCACTAGGAGAAAGCCTTCATGATTAGCTTCCATTGGCATCTGGGTGCAGCGCACTACTAGAAATACCCCTTATAGTGATGCTTTATGTTTACGTTAGACATGTTTTATTTTAGCTCTACAACATTGTAGTCATGTTTTATTATAAAACGTGTTAGAAGCGTCTTCACATGGACTGTGTCAGGACTTGTAGAGAAGAGTTCCTTAAGCGTGTTAAGGTGATAAAGAGATGTTTTGTAGAGACGATTCTTGCATGACTACGCATATTGATACACTTTTATAGATACATTTATATAATGTGCATATTTGTGTAGTTACGTTATATAGTAGCGCTTTGTTGAGACGTTCTCATAGATGCATTTGTATGTGTGTACTAATGTAGTCATGTTGTGTAACGATGTTGTATTATGTGTTAAAAAGTGTAGAGATGTTCTCATAGATAAATTTATATTATGTGTGTACTCATGTAGTCACATTTTGTAATGACTTCATATTGTGTATTAAGAAGTATAGTGACGTTTGAGTAGATATATTTATATTATGTGTCTAGCAATATAGATACATTGTCTAGTAACATTATTTTGCATTTTAAGAAAATATAGAGACAATTTTATACATACATTTATATTATGTTGCTATAGCATATATTGCCACACCAAATGATGAAGCCGATAGTCCATATTGCAACCTTTGTTTTTTGAAAACAATATATGGTCAATAAAGCATTTAGACAAAACCATTAATTTTAACCAAAATATGACTTGTTTGTATACATCATTAATGATACCATCCAATGTCAAACTTGGCTTAGACACACGCATTGCTCAAACACATAGGTATCCGACACACACTTATTTGTACACATCAAAACCTAATGAGCTATGTCTAGCACTGCAGCAAAGGTTGGCTTGACATTGACCATCCCATCACTCGTGCGCTCCACTCAAACTCTAGCTCCCTCCTGAAAAGAATGATTAACATTGGTATATGCATCATTTAAACTGAAATTGTAATATTTTTGCAACAACACACTTGAGCATTCAGGTTCATGTTTTTGAGCATTCAACCTAAGCACAAGAAAATTATTCACTAGATACTGTTGGTTTTCTTGCCAAAAGAATGAATTTGGCAATAACCTACCCATTCTGGCTACACTATTCCCATTAATTAGGTTCACAACTTACTGCAAACTATAATCTACCCATTCACACTGCACTCTTCTAATTACCAATGTTCCAGGACTCCAGTAGTGCTTATAGAGTTCAGAGCAGCAAAGAGCTTACAACTCCAGTTGTGCTTGTCAGTGCTCCCTCATACTCCAGTTGCACTATATCCACTGCCAGTTGTATCTGCAACCGGCGGGGATGGTGCCTTGCAATATATATGGCCCTCACATGCGGGATTAGAAATTTTGGACAAAATATCCATTCCAGCTGCTCCTCCTTATTTATACCCTACAAGCCTGCTCCCCACCCTCTCCTCCTCACCGCTGATGTTCCTCAGCACTGATCTTGCTCACCATTGCACACAACTGAAGGTTGTTCATCCTCAACGGTCACACCGCTGCAGCTCACTGGTGTGCAAGCCACCACTGCTCGCCAGCACTCAAGCCACCACTGCTCACTGAAGTGCAAGCCTCCACTGGCCGGCATGCAAGCTGTTGCTCACTGGCGTGCCCGCTCGTGCTCCCTGCCCTCCTACTCACTAGCCTACAAGCTAATTCTCACCGAAGGACCTGCTCCCCGATGCAGCAACTACACACATTAAGGTAAGAAACTTATTCCGTCTAGACTCCTGGGTCTAATTCGTTGATAGAAATCGGTGCCTATAAGTCTATGTATTTAGTAATTAAAAGGCTTTGTTCAGTGACTTCTTATACAATCATGTTGATACTGCTGAATCGTTCAATAGGAATACAGATGTGAGGTGCCTGTTCCAAAATTTGTAGGTAGTTTCTTCAATAAGATCACTCTATTGTCTATTTTGATCGACATATCACATACATGTAAAAACTGCATTTTTGCCGAAACACCATTTGTCAAGGCATAAGGTCACACAAGAGAGGGTGACAAAAGGAATCATTACCAATGCAATTCAACAAGAACACTTTAATTCATATCCTTCCATTATGTTTGGGACTAACTATTTTCAATCATCACCATGATGCACATGGGAATCATAATTAGACGTTTGTCTATCTGACAAACATATTGGCGACGTAATTTAACAAAGGATCACTTCAATTCACATCCTTCATTTCCGTTTGGATCTAATTATATGTTTACTCATCATAATGGAACACTGGGGAAGAATACGTACGCATAGTCCTTATGAGCAACGTCACTAGGTACATACTTGGATAAGAAGAGCAACTAAATCACTTCGACTGGAATGCTTCAATTCAGTTTGGATCTAATTATATTCACTTCATGTTGCAGGCACTAGTGGCACATACCAGAGAGCTATCTAATGAAGCACAACTACCTCATTTTCATTAGCTAAGTCCGCGTAGAGATCAATGCCATATTATATTAATCAAGGGGCAGCCTGTGCAGATTGCTCACACACATACTATGATAGCGTGGATTGCTATTGTAAAAAGTACACTTGTTCCTAGACATGATGTATGAATTTGTTGATTATATTTGTATGGTGTGTTCGGTAGGCTATTAAGGTAGATCTTAGTTAATAAAATATTGTGAAAACCAGGATGCAATATAATTCCGGCAGTGAAGGTCATCATCTCATCGACGCCACCTCTAACTACCGGCGGTGGTCTAGTAGTGACCGCCAATGGTTATGCATTGAACCGTCGTTGATCAATTGCTCACCATTGCCAGATTGGACCACTGACCGGTGGTGATCAAGCTAGTCATCACCAGACTACACCACTGATCAGCGGTGAAGAAATCATCAACACCGCCCTTGTTGATGTCTGCACCGGTGGTGATCAAAAGCTCATAAACGCCGGATCATTTGTAAACTGACAGCGACTATAGGATCAAACACTAGATCATACTGCGACCTAGCAATGATCATGCCATTATCATAGACGTATTAAACTCTAAAGCAGCAATGATAGCATACTATCACAGTCGGCTGTGAATCGCGGTGAAGTCCATTGCCATTACCATCGATGTTTCACTGCTGAGGGTCAGAATCGGCAGCAATGGGGGTCTGAACCAGCTATATGGCCTATCGATAATAGTGAGAGGAAGGAGACACTACTACATTTTAAAACAAGGATATTATAATACATTCATCAATGTGTTCTAAGGAAATTTTATAGTAACATAAAACTATGTGTTACAGACATGAGTTATAGCACAAAACACTTATTTTATAAAAATATGTTACTGACAACAATTATAGTAACACAAAATTAATGTTACAAGTAAAATATTACAAAAGTGATACTTTATTGTAACATATAAATCATCTAACAAATATATGCTCTATAATAACACAAAATAATGTTACAGTCCAAAATCTGTTACTACTTAAAATATATGGACAGGTTTCGTCCAACAAAAGAAATCATGCATGCGCCTTGCTTGTTGGGCCCCACCACTGTCCACAGTGCCCACGAGGTCTCTGACTCTAAATACGGATGCACCTTGCTTGCTGGGCCCCACCACCGTCCGCAGCTCCCGCGAGGTCTCCGACTCTGATAGGCTCCTGAGGTCTCCGACTCTGAAAAATGCGGCGATGCGGACCGCAGGCATGGGGACGAGGCGGAGAACAGGTGCGAGCATGAAGGCAAGGGCGCGCGGGCGCTGACGGCGATGCGGAGCACGGCATGGCCTCCTCTAGTCCTCCGCGCCTCCTCCGTGTGCACGGGCGCGGGTATCTCTGTGTGGCTCCATGCGTGCAGAGGCGAGTGAACAAAGGAAAGCTCTAGGCGATGGATAAAGAAAGCTCTAGAAGAAAGTAAAATAAATAAGAAAAAGTAATGAAACAATAAAAATATAAGGGTATGGCTCTACCAGTTAAAGTGCAAAAAATACCCTTAATACATGGATTACTATTGTTGTTTCTTATATGTGAAGTCTTACAATTTGTAGATGATGGGATGCATCAAACAACCAAAATATGGATCCTAACAAAACAAATGATTGGATGCATAGGAACGATTTCATGCAACGCACAGGCATTTATCTAGTAAACTTATACATGTGAACCTTCCAATGCATAGGTGACATGGCGGATAAATATATATCACTTCTAAGGTTTATCGGCTGTCACTTTGATTGACATGTTCTCTCTACATTTCAAAATGTACTAGATACATTACTTTTACTATATATTTAGACGTATTGTATATCTAAGTGTATAGCAAAATATATATTTAGAAAAGCTAGACATCTTATATTTTGGAATGTAGGCATGTAGGGAGTATGAATTGAACTTTGAGGAATGATGCTTCTTAGAATTCTGATGAGATTCCTACAAACTTTCAAATAGCACATACCAGATAGAATTGACATCATGCAATTGTATTCACTCTCTGGCGCTAAAATGAAATTGCTGAAGAATACAAGACATATTATGAAACAAATTTCAATCGTTTCATACTTAAACAGTTAAATTTAGCTTTTTTGTATACTTTTTTCTTGAATACATAAAAGATTTGCGCATCTTTATAATTAAAGTAGAAATGTTTGATACAAATGACGCGCTTCTGCGAGTGCCCTAGGAGGTCTACAGGATTACTGTCGTGGGGTTGACCATCCTAGCATACACATACAGATTTTGATATTACACAAATGATAGACAACTAGGATAAGGGCAGCGACACGACTTAGGAAGCGGGCTTGCACTTCCGTTCATGCCTGCGCGACTCAATCCTGACGCCATGGAAGAGCACTTCTAGCGCTTCAGCGATGGAAGCCTTGGGCTCGGCCTCGTAGAGCGCCTCGTAAACCTTCTTCACCGATACGCTTGGTGTTGATAGACCTATGTCCAAACCCAATCGTTGCATGAGTAGGATATCTCACCTCACTTGGAAGTAGCAGGCATCCGAGAGAGGTTTTGAGCTGCTAGACGCTTGCTTTGCAGCAGCAGCACTGCCTTTGCAAGCGGCGGCTTGGGCGGCTCGTGAATTACCGGGAGGCCTTCTTACACGTCACTTTCTTGATGAAGTTCTCGAGGCGGCGGTTGGCGGAGGCATTGTTCTCCATGGTCTAGTGGTTATCCACCGGCACCGTACTAGGAGGGCCAGCATCTGCTATGAGATCGACCAGACCGAAGCCAGGTGGGTAGCCCATTTTGTGCCCCGTGGATCATTGACCTATTTGTGCCCCTACTGAGGCGACACCGGTGGCGAGTTTGCTACGCACTGAGTGGGGCGCAGTGGTTTAGTCTGCAGCACCAAGTCAGCATGTTGGGACGACGTCTGTTGCCTTCCTGGAAGGCTGCATGTGCAGGTAGGAGACTAGCACCATGGCCTCATCCTCCAGCTGGCGGCCGCCGGAGCTGCAGCCCGGCTCCCAAGTGGAGGGCACGTGATGAGTTGGCTGGCGGTGAATAAGGCTACGAACTCCTCTTGCATCGGGTCCTCCATGGCGGCGTGACTAGCAAGCGTGTCATGAGACCGCAGGGTAAGCACCAGCAGGTCAGGCAAAGAGAATGCGTGGTCCATTGGCCGGCTTGCCACAATCTGCTAGAGCGGCTGCTGCACCGCCGGAGGAGCTTGTCGGCACAACCAAGTTGTCATCCCCCAGCCGCCTCCAGCGTCTCCTACATCAGTGTCGTCGCCCTTCGTTGTCATGTGCAGCATCAACCGGCTCAGGCACAGCTCTGCCCGAGCCCTTCGGCACAGCGTGGGTGGTTGGAGGGCCCGAGGTGTGGCACGACGAGGTCCACCCATGATGGAAGCACCGATTCTTCACCACCCGGTGTGAGGAAGGAGGCAGTTGAGGCACTTCCCATGTCAGTCTGGCAGTAAGCGAGCATGGGGCCAATGACCAGTAAGCGGGCATGGGGCTAACAACCAGCTGGACGCGCTGATCGTGCCCTGTCGCTCCCACTTGATGTCCCCACGACAGGACTTCACACCATTCGTCAGCATCCGGAGTGAAGATGCGCTTGTGGGCGTCAGAGGGAGGCTGCAGTCCGAGCCGCGGGTGGCCCAGCCCGCGTCGTGCACAATCGCGTACAACCCTCCTGATTCCACCGCCATCGTCCCTGGCTCTAGAGTATGGACAGGAAGCCCACGAACCATGCGTGGGCGTGGCCGACGATGGTTGGGGCACTTGCCCCGCTCGCCCCCCGACACGTGACTCGATGGTGGCATCACCATGTGCGCCTCCATTGATGGTGGAGCACGGTTGGGCATTCTCCAGCAATGGCGACGTCCATAGCTACGACCCCAGCCGAACTGTGTTGAGGTAGGCGGTTGAGGAGATGGCTGGCGACAACTCCGCATCAGAGGTGTCAAGGTCCTCCTCTGCCCACCGCAAGCCTGGGAATGCCCCATCGAGTTCCTCCAGTGGAAGGGGAGGCAAAGGGGACAGCGAGGATGCTGGGCTCGAAGAGTGGTTGGTCATCCTATCCCTGCGCACTGGGCCAGGGCGACAAAGCTGAGCTTGACGAGCTGGGAGCGGAACGGTGGACAAGGAAGTCGTCGATTCCTAATACCGAAGGAGGCCGCTATGGCGAGCTAGGGGACGAGGCCACCGTCTTAGGTGCACCCGCAGTTGCTGGCAGAGGGAAAGCCTTCATGGGCACCTTCCCAACCGTCGGCGAGGTCATGCCGTCGTGGGCTATGGCGGCGATAGCAGCTGCCGTGCGGCAGTCTCCCCATCGTCGGCGGTAGCGGATCATCCCACATGGGATCCGGCCATCTCCTACATGGGCATCGGCGACTGCAGCGGTTGCGGATGCACCCGCACAAGGACTTCCCGCACAAGATCTGCTCTTCTCCTTCGTGGGCAGCGGCGGCTGCGGAAGTGGCCACGCACCATCTCCGGTGGTCGTGGATCCTCCCGGTCGGGAGCGGATGGCCTTCTCTAAGGGTGGCTGCGGCGACGGCACCGTAGACCTTCACTAGCCTTGGCACGATGTACGAGAGGGGTGGCCAGGGCGTGGGTGGAGATGGGGGAGGGGAGGGGATGGCGGGCGCCAGTGCCGGGGCGGCGACCAGCGTTGGCGGTGGCAGGGTAGAGGAGGCGGCCACCACGGGGCGACGCCCTAGGATTGGGTACACTGGATCCCTGCTGGTGGGCCTGCCATATCCTTCAACGCCAGCAGCCGCGTAATGCCGCGGAGGGGGGCACGCGGGGGATGGAGAAAGGGGCCGGAGGGGAGGGGGAGGTGGGTGCCGCAGTCGGGGCTGCAGCCGGCGCCGGCGCTGGCGGGGGGGGGGGGGTGGGGAGCCAGGGGCTCTAGGGTTTCCCTAGCGCCCAGTTCGCTCTAGATAGAAAATTAAATGCATGCTTCTTTTGTATACATAGATTACAAATGAATAGATTATGCGTTCATAGAAAGATAACTTTCACAGTTTTATTAACTACACATACTCAGCACGCAAACAAGACCTTTTCCAAGGTTCATAGGGGTATCTTAAAACCTTATTAGTCAAAGTATTCACTTGGCTACTTTGTATGTGCCTACAGGGTATCGGTGAATGCAATCAGCCCATGGACCATCGAGGTTGCTGGCAGACTGGATGCACTTCCACACGACACTATTGCACTTGAATCCTGATCCAAATCCAATCATCCATACCCGATCACCCTTCTTTATCCGATTCTTAGCATCGATGTATCCAAGCTCATACCAGATCGAGCTACTCGATGTATTTCCAAATCGGTGCAGCGTCATACGTGATGGCTCAACGTCCTCGTCTGATAGACAAAGGCTACGCTGGACAGCATCAATTACCGCTCGCCCACCGGCGTGGATGCAGAAGTGCTCGAAGGCCATCCGGAAATCAGGTACATAAGGCTTTATCCTTCTCTTCAGCAACTTTCTTACAATTACTGATAGCACAAATAGTAGCTGCTCTGAGAATGGGAGCACAAGGGATCCTATTGCCGAGATGTTGGCCTGCAGCGTGTCGCCAGCAACGATTACAAGGTCTTTGGACAGGTTCACTCCTATTTCACCTGTGTCATCCTCCTCTTGGGATGCACACTGATAAGATTTATCTTGGGCAGCAGTGGTTGTGCGTGCAGTGTGCATGAGCTTGAACCGTGACATAGACTTAGATGTCGACAATAGCATTGCAGCCCCACCAATCCGGAATAGAACATTTGGCAGTAGCATTGCACGATTCCTCCCTGAGTAGAAGAAGAGGGAGATGATCTCCGTGGAAACCACCAGTGCATGTGCATTCCGGGGGGCAGACCGCAAGAGATTTTTTGCAACTTCCACCGAGATCAACCCTGCACTGCACCCCATCCCAGCGATGTGGATGTTACGAACGTCACCGCGTAGCTTGTACTTGTTTACAATCATGTCAACCAAGGATGGCACTGGATTGAAAGCACTACAGTTCGTGACGACTATGTCAATTGTCTTGGGATTGATGCATGTCTTAGCAAATAAGTCATCAATGGATGAAAAAATGACCTGCTCCGCCTCGCTACGGGCATCATTGAAAGTGTGGAATGGTGGAATGTAGTGGGTACTATTGGGAAGGTAGCTCTGATCACCAATGCCTGAGTGCTCAAGCATGCGCGTCATGAAATGAATGCTGTTATCATCGAGGGATGGCATGTGATGAAGGTGTTCGATAAAAGAGGCCATTGAGACACGACAATTAGCTGTATGACGGAAGCAAGCATAGTCCACAAGGTATACACGGCGAGAGGCGTACATGAAGTAGACGAGGATACCTAAGCCAATTGAAAGGAGGAATGTGAGCAGAAACAGATGGGCATGCCGCACTGCATGTAACCATATGAGAATCTCGGCAGGGCCTAGCTGTGCGCCTTTCCGCAATAGGATGGTTGCAAATAGCGCAGCAACAGTGACAACAAAATTGTTCACGACAAGTTGGAAGACGTATTTTAGGAGCTTGAGACTGAGTAGGGAGTTCATGTTGTTGAGCTTGGCTCATGCATTCGTGTTTTGAGACAGATTATATTGGACGGTATGCAAGATTTTAAAGGGCGTCTTTCATAGCATTTATTCATTACCATTAAAACCTCATGGAGAACATTTGAGGCAACTAAAAAGCATGCCTTCATACGTCAAACACTTGAAAGAGGATGTGCATGCCATGTACTGTGTCACTGCCTAGAATAAGTTGGGCATATGTATATAAAACCTTCAAAAATATTGGATCATGGTCTAAATGCTAACTTTATCATCACCTTTGTAGTTTAGTTCAATTTGGGGCTAGTAAGATCTTTGCAGTATATATATTACAATATTTCCATCACAAATTTAATTACATGTAATATTTCTGTGTGGTAGATCAAGGCACAGATGACTCTCTGTATACTTTCGAGAACGTGGAAACAAAACTGTGGATGAACAAAGATCATTTTTGGGATATGAAGTGTCAACAGCATGTACCGGATATCGTACTATCGATGTTGTTAGTTGTTGGCAGGGCAGTTGCTTAAATTTTGTTGGCATGTAGGGTCTAAAGAGAACTCTGGCATATGGAAATATATTGATGCATGGAATGTGCGTTGCAAGTAAAATGTGTCTCTCTAAACTTGAAGGGAATTTCTATTACTCTGTGTCACCACTTCAACTTGGTGGTTGTTTGAAGTTTGCAGGTCGTTGATTTGGTGGATTCAGAACCGTAACTCTGGCATTAAACTGATATGCACATTATATACGTCCTCCAAATGGCAACACACCTCCCTGCTCTTATAGTTGGTGATTTTAGCATCATGAGAAATATATAGTACGAAGAAAATTAATGACCATTAGCCTTTTCTATTCAATGTAGTTATTGACAGCTTTAATTTGGTCTTAGGAAAATTGACTTAACAAATAAATAATGCACTTGATGAATTCTTTGCCTAGTCCCAAAATGTTTAGGGGGCTTACTAGCGAGTTAGGGGACTCCATTGTGTATATACATGCTCTAGAGAGTGGTGTTGTAGACTATATGCCATTGGCATTTGATACTAGGATGACAACTTTCACAAAAAATTGAAAACAATGGAAGTTCAGACTTTGTTGCTTCACTAGTGATGATTTGTATGATTGTGTGCTAGAAATTTGGAATAAATAGGTAATGAATTTGGCCCAATGTTGCTAGCATAGTACTTACTCAAGAGCAAGACATGTCTTGCTAGAACTTATATCTAGGTGGACAATTCTCACTGAGATGTTATCATCTGACGATTCGCACTGATGTTCCTAACACTATCCCAGAACAGCCAATCTATGCTGGGTCTCAACCCCTCATCATTTGGCGATTCACACTGATGTATTTTTCGGATTCGAACTTGAAACCTCAACACTCATGTTTCCTCAAGCACACGAACCAACTAAGCTACGCGACACATGTGACTATAAAGTTGATGCTATTCTTTTAACTACATAATTTAGAATATTATATTATATATTTGACACTCCAAACGTTCTCAAATGAAAAAGTTATTAACCACCAAGTTGTAGATCTCGTCAAATACTACAACTTTGTTGTTGACTTTGTCACCATTTGACATTGTTAATCATTTCAAATCTGATCCAAGAATTTATATTAAATATTTAGACTTATAAACAATTCTAAATTAAAAAGTTGTCAACTACAAAATTTTAGATATCTTTAAAATCTTAAATTTTGATATAAAATTTATCTTGATCTGATCTTATATGAAAAATTATATTTTTTTATGCAAAAAAGACAATCACTAGCGGTTCAAGCCATGACCCGACAGTCCGCAACCAGAAGTTATAGTAACTGGCTGCGTACGGTTGTAAAGACTGAAAATTTTCCATTTTCCAAAAAAAAATATAGATGTACGGGAGATCGTACTACTAAAATTGTTGGCTGTTGGCAACTTGGCAGGGTGGTAGCTGAAAATTTTGTTGGCCGATGGGGCTTAGAAAAGAGAAGCTGGCAGTTGGGAACATATAGAGTAGATGCACGCTGTCGCAACATGCAAATAAATTGCGTGTCGCTAAAAACATTGGGGATTTCTTTCAGTTCGGTGTTATTTTGTCTGGATCACACCTGGTCGCGACCACTTGAATTCGGCGGCTGCGTGCTTCAAGTTTGCAGGTTGTTGATTTGGCGGGGTTTCACCGTAATTCTGACATGAAACCGAAATGCACGTAACATACGTCCTGCACATAGCACGGGATCGACGGGCCAAATCCGCGTGCTCAAAGCGCCATGGCCCCTTGTCCATCAGATCAGCGCCACGTGGCACAGCGGTTCACCCCTCATGGGGCCAGGAGCGGCACAGCCCGCGCGTTAACTTCACTTGCCGACGCATCGACCAAGCTCCATCAAGTGTCTGCACCGAGCGTCACCCTACCAAAAAGGTGGAATTCTCCTAGTGTTTTTAAGTAGTAGTAAAACACTAGCAATAGTCATAGCATATGGGACTCCTCACTAGGAGACATTTGGTAGAGAAAGTTTATACTAAATTTTGAATGCTAAAACACTAGGACAAGCCTACATCACTAGGAGAATTAGAAAATTCTAGTTGTGTCAGTTGGAAGGGCGCGTGGAGAAACCACCCCACCCACTAGCAGAAGGCCCCACGATGGTCTCGGGGGCTGTGTCAGCCCCTCCGCTAGGGATTCTGAGACCCGACAACTGATGGGCGCCCCATGAACCCTCCCCGAGCGTGATGAAAGATCAGAGCAGAGGGCACTGAGCGGTGGACCCAACGAGAGCCACCTGAGCCCGATGTGAAGAACGTGCCGGCCACTGCTAAGTGCAGCTCGAGCCAAGGATTGCTACCGAGCGTCGGAACGGCACCAAGCCAGGGCCCCGACACACCAATCATTCGACCCACGGAGGCCAAGGTAAGCGGGGTGCCCCACACGGGCTCGGAACTGGCGGCTCCTCGACGAGTCAGCTAGGCCCTCGCTTGGGCTTTCCTCACACAATGCTCGAACCAAGCATCACCGGGCTCAAAAGCTGAGCGCACAACAAAAGGCTCGGGCGCCCCTACAAGGGTGTCTGACCCAGACAGCCAAGGCTATGACCACCCTGGTTGACCCGGTCACCAGAGATCAGGTTCAGCCCCTCGTTGTCAACGTGGACTCGACCTAGAAGGCTACAAAGGGCTCAGGGGTTCCTGATGAGAGTCAAACACAGGGGTATGCTAAGTCCTCTAAACAGGAGAGCCAACAAATGGACCCCCGGACCAATCTCATAGAAGGAATCAGCAAGAGCTAGAGCACGATTGTGGCCACTGCTCGGGGCTTGGGAGCTCGACAGTGCCCCGGAACGTCGAGCAACGGCAGCCCGAGCATGAATTCGACCCAGCACATACCTGAGCCAACGCTTGAACGACGAACCAACGTCCTGAGCCATGGGCAACCTGCCAGGCATCCGAGGCCTGGTAGTTAGGGAGATTCCACGTCGTCTGCTCATTCAACGAGAGCGAGGCCTTGTCGGCCACTTCTTCGACAAGGTCACGCAACTAGTGTGACACAACAGGACAAATGACTTCACCAACTCCTAGGGTAGCGGGTTCCAGGGCCCAATCGTCAACCCCTTAGGCCGGAGTTCCTTCATAGCCAAGAAAGCCTCGTGAAGGTTCATTCGAGGGAGGCCGCGCCGCAGCAGACAGCTCGGATAGTCAGGAGCCAGGCGGTGGCTGCAGCATCAGGCAGCGGCTACAGCTCCATCGACTCCTCCCTACGCAACAAAGGCGATGTCCATCCACGCCGCGACAAGGTACTCGTGCACCCTGGTGTACATGGAACAAAGACTAGAACCCAAAACCGACATGTGCCCGATGTACCCCTCCTTGGAATATAAGGGCAGGGTCGGCTCCTATAGACAGTGGAGGATCGAACAGTAGATAATTCCCAAACAGACAAACTTGATAACCCAGCTAGAGAAGGCCACTTCCTTACTCGCTAAGGAAGAACACCGACAAACCCGTAGGATAGCACCGAGCGATCTCCTATCAAACTCCCGATCTCCATCATTGTAATCCCCAATTTGGGTGCTTTGAACACGAAGAACACTACACTGCTTAACGTAGGGCTTAGAAGCCCAAACAAGGATAGATTATTGTGTCTCCCTTATGTTTTTGATTGCTCGAGCCACCGGAGACCCACATCAACATCTAACGAACAACCACGATACTTGACGCGGTTATGGACCTGTGACATATGTGTTTGGCAAGAATGGATGGCAAAGTAATAATAGACCTGCATATGATTTTCTCCGGTTTGAGTGCAGACTACTACATAATTCATAATCACCGCCGCCACTTTTACCGGCGGTTTGCTGAAAACCGGCGGTGGTACTCATCACCGTCGGTTCGTATTATGAACCGTTGCTGAAATGATTTTCAATGCCGCTTCGTATTATGAACCGTTGGTGAAAATGAGGACGATTATCACCACCAACGGGTAACATGAACTGTTGGTGATGACCTATGATTACAGGCGGTTTGTGTTACCAACCGGTGGTGTGGTTGACCCATTTTTACTACTGGTTGGTGGTACCAACCGGCGGTGAAAATCATTTCACTAACGGTTCGTAATACAAACCGGCGGTGATGAGTTATGGTGCATCACAATAAAATTCATAACTTTTTCAAACAAAGTCGAATAAAAACAAACTTTATATCAAAGTTGTAAGTTTTTTACTTTTTATTTGAAATTATTTATGGTCCCAAAATTCTGTTTGATGCTCTTATATTTTAAAATTCAATTTTTTTGAATTGTACAACAACCTTAGATGAAAATAATCAAAAACAAAGTTGTAGATCTCGCTGTGATCTACATCTTTGTAGTTGGTAACTTTTTTATTAGAAATCATTTAGGGTCACAAATTTGTATCTAAAGTTCTAAAATTTTGACATTCAAATTTTTTAAAGGACCTCGGATGGAAAATTGATCAAAAGCAAAGTTTTAGATCTCGTTGAGAACTACAACTTTGTAGTTGATGACTTTTTTATTTAAAATCATTTGAGGTCCCAAAAGTATGGCTGAAGTTTGCATATATTGAAATTCAAATTATTCAAACAACATCGGATGGCGAAACCACCAACATCAAAGTTGTAGATCTGGATTAGAAAAACAACTTTGTAGTTGATGACTTTTTCATCTGAAGTCGTTTAAGGTCCCAAATATTCATTTTAAAATTCTAAGGAGTGAATACTAGGGAAATGAATGTCATATAGACACAAGTGACTTAGAGACGGAGTGGTTAGAGCAGCTATTAGTGAAGGCCCATGTCTCTAGCTCAAATCCTAGCACCGCATAGTGTGCGGATTTCTACACGAAAAATCGTGTGACTTGTGATGCGTGACCTTGCGGATGGCTGGTAGGGCCTTCTCGGGATTAAAACAAATTTTTTGCTATTTTTTTGGCTCATTTTTGTGATTTATGCAAATCCTAATCATTGTTAGTTGGTAACACGAACCGGCAGTGATAACCTGTCATCATCGCCGGAGCGTAACCGGTGGTGATGAAGTCCGACTATCACCATGTCGACACAGAATTTTCGTCTCCGTGTCGAGGACACACGCAGCAAGCCGAAAGGGTCCACTCGATGGAGCAGATCCGCCTAGCTTCAGCGCAAGAGTGGTCGATCCTAAGCAATCGTCCCGAGACGTGCTAGTCAATTTAACCCTGCAATTGACAAGGAGAGAAAGCTCATCAGTAATTAAATGCGGAACGTGCCGGTGTTGCTAGACAGTCTCAAATGTGCGGCTCTGAGAGCCGATATGAGAGGAGATCGACTAAATAGTCGATTCCAGCATATTCATAAGAATAAATCGATTAAAGCTCATAGGTTTGTATAAGAAGAATCAGTTATCATTCAGGATAAATATTATTTAAGCAAATATTAATCAATGGCAATAAGATATCAATGATGATCGGTTTATACTGAGCCAATGATTATAAGTAACCAAACTCCTTTTTATATAAAGAAACAATTCAACATCACTAGACCATTTAATAAAGATAAATCTAATGAACATGTTAGATCTCATCTATCGCCATGACCAGTGGGGTATGAGGCAGAATCATGCAGGCCGTAGAAACAACAATAGACTAGACGACCCTAACTCATTACTAATATCAGTGGGGCATGAGGCAGAATCATGCAGGTCGTAATACAATAACGAGATCATGGGGCTAACATATCTTTCAACTTGTCTCTACTTCAATGATCTCGTAATATGAACTGTTCGTGAAAGCATTCGATATCGGCTAAACAGCCGATTCAGGAATAGCGCACAGTTAAGGTCGTGCCTTCTTAGGAACGGGTCTACCAACTAACGATCCCCACTCCACGGTGCCAACAGTGGGGTGAGAGGTAGAATCCCACAGGCCGTGATGATGAGCTATGGAACGGTTTTCATTAACTAATAGATCTACTCAAGATCGGACATGCCTTAACCGCACGCTATGCACGATCAAGATTGACGCAAAATAGTCGATAAAAACATAACTCATCACTTAAGATGTAGATTAGATCAATTTTGGATTAGCAAAACATGAGTTAAACAAGATATAAGGCCAATCTAGATCAATCTCAATCGGGCAGAGTGATATTTCTGTAATTAAATAAACAATGAAAGTAATAGGTAATATCGGTAACTTAATGAATCTACCAAAGACTGCCATACTAAGGTAGAGCCGATAACTTGACCTTGATCAAATTCAAGCAGTGGGGTGTGAGGCAGAATCACACAGGCCATACTTGAATTAGACAAGAGTCGATAACTAGCTTATACCAGAGTTGTAGTGGAGGTCGACTAGATCGATGCAGCCATACGAACAGAGGTATAAATCATGATGGTACTTATAGACAAGCAGTGGAGGTCGACCGGATCGATATAGCCGTACTCGCTGAAGAACTTATCGAGATCTACTCTACTCCTACTCCTAAGGGGTGGCCGTAGCCAAAAAAAGTAATTGACTTGTATTTGATTGATTATTGTCTTTTTACAATAGTTGGGGTTTGATATTTATACCTGGAGTCTAAACACGAACCTTACTCGAGTACGACTCAATACAATCTTTGGCATAATGAAAACATTCCTAATTTAAGATAACTTGGACTCTAATCTTTCCCTTTTTGTAGAGTCCAGCATGTCTCATCCCAGCGCCGATCGTAGCCTCCATCGTCATCTGCTGGCGCTATCTGAAGAAAGTCGATTCTAGTGCGTCCGAATCAACTAGCTCCGATCTCCACGCAGCTGATTCCTTGATGATGACATGATTTTCAGGAGCTTCCAAATCCCTGCAACTCTTCTTCCAAATTCTGGTGTAAACACATGCCCCCCAAATAAAAGTAATTTTATTCCAAAATTATCACGTCTTCATTTTCGATGAGTCTGCAGTCATGGGTAGAGAATCTTGATCTGTGGTCTACTGTTTGTCGCTGCCTATGTCAGCTCATGAGCCCATGCTTCACAACTTTTACGAGAGCATCATCACTTCACGGGCACTTGGATTTATCCTTCCAGACCGGCTATAAAATGCCTATCCGCCCCCGGTGAGAGCAGCTTAATGATTCAGCTATGTTTCTCTTCTACCTGCCCTCTCGAGCTCTGACTTCACTGGACCCTCCATGGTCCATCTTTTTGCTATGAAGGTCTTGAGTGGCTAGAAGAATTCTTGTGTATAGGGTGATTGTGTCGCTCATTCTAGCACCTTGTCGAGCAAGAGGATCAGCTATTGCGGCTAGAAGAAGTCTTGTGATACCACCTGAGTCTTCTCTCCATGCTCACAAAGCTGTTCTAGTGTTTGCAAGGGCTAAAATGTGTGGACACCTTCCCCTTGTTTGCTTCATCAAACGCTCGCTGGGAGAGCCACAGGCTTCTTTCCTGCAGTTCCCGATCACCAAGAAACTAGTTATGCGTCTGCCAAGCAGGCGGCCTTTCCCCTTCTCCTGGTATAATTCCATTATCCGGCCGATGTGACCTGGTTCATGATGACCTTCGGCCTTATGGGGGCCCAGACCCCCTTCAATCCAAAGAAGTCTTGGTGGGTTGATTTCTCGTTAATATAAATTCTTCGTATTCATCCCATGATGTTTCGTAATCGGGGAAGCAATAAGTCCAAATCTGTTATCTCTTCGTTATCTCTCCCCTAAAATTTCAGAGTGCCAATCCGTTTCCGTATCTATTTTTAGTTTTCATACCCTCAGCGAAATCCATCTCCTCGTCTCCTCGGGCTATATATGCGGGCCACGACTGGGGCTCAGAAAACTACCCATCTCGTTTCAAACCTTTTGCGTCTTTAGCATAGTCCCTGCTTTTCTATAGGTTTGAGATCATGGAGAATAGCAAGAGGCCTGCTGAGGAAGTTCTTAACGGGTCCGCATCATCGCGCCAGCGTCTTCATCGCTAGGAAGGTGCTATTCGGGATGTCTCCACCGCCCCAGAGCACAGGATCGACTTGGTTCAATCTTCGAGATCATCTTCAACACTGACTCATCGCCAGCTTCCCAATTGTCCGAGGAGGCAGATCGATAATGACGATCTAATCGCTTCCATTGATCAGACTGATCAAAGTTTAACCAACTGTCTTTCCCTCGCGGAGTTGGCTCTGGCCATGATTCAAATCTGATCATCCTCCGAGGCCAATCTGAGGAAACAGTTGGCCAGGGCTGAAGTTAGAATCACAGGTAAGACGGCTACCGCAATCTCTTTCGCTTTTTCTTAACTTTGCCTTTGAGACCTTTTGATCAATCCTTTCTTTGGATTTTTTTAGATCTAACTGCTCAGTTGGAAAGCCTTCGATCAGCCGTAGATCACGCAGCGGGATTTGTCCGCTTGCATGACATTTCAAACCGCGTCAGGGAGGTTGCTCTCCATGGCGTTTGTCATGGTGCTGCCACAGCGTTGGCTACTACACAAGCCCGCTCAGGTCACAATCTTTGGCTTCTTCCTCATGGTTTCCTAGATGCAGTGCCTCCCAAGGATCATGAGCGTTTGATTGAGGAATTCCTTAGTGCCGCCAACTCTGTAGCTTTCAATACTTTGGCCGATGATGTAGCGAGCAAATTGTTTTCCGGCCCGTAGCTTGTAATAGGTGTTTTTAGCAAACAATTCCTTTGTCTTGAATGATTTTCCTTTGTCTCTTATTTCATATTATACGTATCACTTCATCCATGTTTGCTTTCCCCCTATAGGCGATATGCATCGTACCGGCTGCTGTTCCTTTGAGTTCATTTTTTGTACTAGAGGCGATACCTTTCTGATATCGGCTATTAGAGCTGTTGACCGAACAAATCAACTACTTAAGTGTTAATCCAAACGCTGGGATAATACTTCTTTAGATATTTCCCGTTGATTGCTCAGCCGGACTCTTCTTCTCCTCCTAGTGTCTCTAAAATATAAGCATTACCGGGCGCACAACGTTTGATCCGGTAAGGCCCTTCCCAATTGGGTGACCATTTGCCGAACTTACTGTCCTTTGACCCGATCGGTAATTTCACTTTCCACACCAAATCTCCTTCAAAAAATTGCTTATTCTTGACCCTTTTATTGTAATATTTTGCGACCCTCAGTTTATTGGCTTCAATATTTTTAAGAGCGCATAGCCGAAGGCAACTTAAGTCTTCTAAGTCGTCCATCATAAGATTTTTGTGGACTTCGGCTGTCAAATCATTCTGTAACATAACACGCCTCGATTCGGTCTGAACTTCCCAAGGAAGGACTGCATTATGGTCATACACAAGCTCATAAGGTGATGTTTTAATTGATCCATGACAGGCCATCCTGTATGCCCATAGTGCCTCATTAAGCGTCGAATGCCACTTCCTGGGTTGTTCCTCAATTTTCTTCTTGATCAGCTTAATCATAATCTGATTGGACGCCTCTGCCTGACCATTAGCCTGAGCATAGTAAGGAGACGAATTTAGTAGCTTGATCCCCATACTGGCAGCAAAATCTCTAAATTCCTCTGATGTGAACATGGTCCCTTGATCGGCAGTGATGGTTTGAGGAATCCCAAAACGATACACAATATGCTCCTTGACAAAATCAACCATGTTTTTTGAAGTTACCGTTTTCAAGGGGACTGCTTCAACCCACTTGGTGAAGTAATCTGTTGCTACCAATATAAACTTATATCCTTTGCTTGAGGGTGGAAAGATCTAGCCAATTAATTCCCCAGCCTCGAAACGGCCATGGCTTGATTATTGGGTTCATGGCCGATGCAGGCGACTTCTGGATGTTACCAAAATGTTGATAGTCTTGGTATCCCTTGTAATATTCAAAACAATCTTCTAATATTGTTGGTCAGAAATATCCAATTCTACGGATAATCCATTTCATCTTATAAGCCGATTGATGAGCTCCACATATCCCTTCATGCACTTCGCCCATCAACACCTTAGCCTCTTCTTGATTCAGGTATTTGAGTATGGCCCCGTCGATCGTTTTGTAATATAGCTGATCATCCAGCAAAACGTATTTAGTCGATTTATACCTTAGCTTTTTGGTAACTTTTCGTGACGGATCTCTAAGGTAGTCGACTATCTCAACTCTCCAGTCATTATCCAAGGTTTCATTGCTCAAGATTTCTTGAATTACTCGATAACCTGATGCACTTTGAGCCAAACAGTTAGCTTCTTGATTTTGTGCTCTCGGAATGTGCTAAAATGAGACATGAGGAAACTCTTTGAGCAACCTCTGACAATTGTCATAATATCTCTTCAAAATGTCTTCTTTGCACTCATATAGGCCGATCAACTGATTAATAATTAACAGTGAGTCTCCAAATATTTCAATTGCTTCGGCCTTTACCTCATGAAGAAGTTGAATCCCTCTCAGAACAGCCTCATATTATGCTTGATTGTTGGTAACCATTGGCTCGGTTGGAAAGGCAAACTCAAAATTTGCCCCCCGAGGCGAAATAATAACAATACCAATGCCACCACCTTTCTTGCAAGATGATCCATCGAAGAATAACTTCCAAGGTATCGGCTCTACATAATTCATGCTTGGTTTACGATGCTGGGTGACAAAATCGGCTATTACCTGCCCTTTGACTGCTTTAGCTGATTTGTACCTCAAGTCAAACTCTGATAACACGAGAATCCATTTTCCCACTCTCCCATTTAGTATTGGCATCGATAACATGTGCTTGATTACGTCAGCCTTGGAAACAACCGTACATTCGACCGACAATAAGTAATGCCTCAACTTGGTGCAAGAGAAATATAACCACAAGCATAACTTTTTAGTGGGAGAATATCTTGTTTCTGGATCTAGAAGTCTCCTGCTTAGATAGAAAACCACTCGCTCCTTTCCTTCAAACTCTTGCATCAGGGCCAATCCAATTGTTTTGTCATCGGCCGATATGTACAACTTGTAAGGCTTACCCTACTGAGGAGGAACTAGCATGGGTGGACGCTTCATATACTCTTTTATCGCCTTCAGTTGTATGTCACCCCATCTGAATTCTTGATCGTTCTTTAATTTCAACAAGGGAGAAAACGAAAGAACCCTTTCCGACAAATTTGAAATAAACCTTCTGATGAAATTAATCTTGTCAAGCAAAGATTGCAACTCTGTCTTAGTAGTCGGGGGCACCGCATCGTCAATTGCTTTCATGCTCTTCTGACCAACCTCAATCCCTCTCTCATGGACCATAAAACCCAAGAATTGCCCAGCTGATACCCCAAAGGCACACTTATTAGGATTCATCTTTCAGACCATGTTTTCTTGTGCATTCCAGAGTCTCCCGCAAATTAGCTAGATGCTCTTTGTATCCTTTTGATTTTATCATCACATCATCAATGTAGATTTCAACAATCATGCCGATCAACTTATAAAAAATATAATTCATTGCCCTTTGATAAGTGGCACCAGCATTCTTTAGACCGAAGGTCATCACAACCCACTCAAACAAGCCGATTGTGCTGGGGCACCTGAAAGCGGTCTTCGCTATGTCCTCTTCAGCCATGAAAATTTGGTTATACCATGTATTGCCGTCCATGAAGCTAATAACCTTGTGCCCGGCTGCTGCATCTACTAACATATCGGCTATCGGCATTGGATAACCATCCATAGGTGTGGCTTTGTTCAAATCCCTGAAATCAATGCAAACCCTTAATTTTCCATTCTTCTTGTATACAGGGACAACATTCGATATCCACTCTGCATATCGGCATGGTCGGATGAACTTCGCCTCCAGTAGCCTTTCAGTCTCTTTTTTAATATCGTTAAGCACGTTCGGATTGAATCTCCTTGGAGCTTGCTTGAATGGCCGATATCTAGGTTTGATTGGCAACCGATGCTCAACAATGGACCGGTCTAAACCAGGCATCTCGTAGTATTCTCAAGCAAAGCAGTCTTTAAATTCTTTCAATAAATTAATAAATTCCCGCTTGTACTCCGGATCCAATTTAGCACTTACGTACGTCGGCCTAGGTCTGTCTCTAGAACCAATATCCACTTCTTCCAATTCATCAGCTGACGTGAAGCCGTGTCCTAGTTTACCATCTGTACCATCTATTGGATTATCCATTAAAACAAAATTTCAAAGCCGACTGCTTGAATCGGCTGTGGGCTTTCACCATTGACTCTGAATTCTGATGGCAACAGAAAAACCATTTGAATATTAGCCGATGGTTGCTTTCTATCGGCTATTTGCTTGGCATGCCATTCTTGAGTTTTCATGGATGCCTAAGCCTGTTCTAACTCCTTATTCCTTAGGCATTGCACCCTTCTCTTCTGGCTTCTTGTTAAACCTCCGAGGCACCATTGGCCTTCCTACCAAACATGTTCCCTCTGATTGCTTCCTTCTTCATGATCAGCCCAGTCCTGGTCAACAACTCTTTTTCCTAGCCAATCATAAATACTTTTATTTTTTAAGCGCCGATCCATGTTATTATGATGATATGCATTCTGGGCATGGATAGGCCGGCGGTTGATTTGAGATTGCCTGAACTCTCAATATTGATTGCTGCATTCTGGACAGTTATATCTGGTAGGCAATTTCAAACCTTCATTCCAGCAGTATCTGAAGAAAGGACAATTCTTGTGCGATTCGGCTTGCTTCCTTTCATACTTTTCTTCTTCCAGTTGATGCTGGTATTTTTGATCCTCTAACCATCGCTGATAATCTTTTTCCTTCTACTGCCGCCACTTATTCAACAGGATCCGAGATGTGACTCGTGGCTTCGTCGCTCCATCCCTTGACGTTTCCCCTGCTCATATCGGCTCCTCTGCTGGTCCCGACATTTTCTGATCTCTCTGTATTCATCAGTCGATATTTGCATCTTGGGATCAACTGTTCCAGCTTCTCTTGATTTGGCCGATATTAGGACCTTAGTTTTTTCTTTGAATAGCCCAACATCAACCATATTTTGATCTCCTAGGAAAGGATTATCATCGACCTTCATCTTCCGAGGTGTATCAAACTTGAGCCTCCTTTGCTGAATAGCCCTCTGTATATGCTGCCGGAAAATTCTGCACTCATTAGTCGAATGAGAAGTAGCATTATGGAACTTGCAGAACTTCTTATTTTTCAACTGTTCAGGGGGCAACATAACATGATTATCCGGCAATTTGATCTGGCCCTTCTCAAGTAAAAGGTCAAAGAGCTTGTCTGATTTTGTGACATCAAAGTCATAGCTCTCCTCGACTCCTCTTCCCCAAGGATTTGACACCATTACTGTCTTCTTGCCCCAATTCCATTCAGCTGCAGTAACCTCCTCTTCTTCATCTTCATAGCCGTCATCTGCTGAGTATGGATCGTAAGCTTTGGCTATGGTGGTACTCTTCTAAAATCGGGTATCTCTACATATACTCTGGAATTGGCTATTGAGCGCTGCTACTGGTTGAGCCAATTGACCCAAGTTGTCAAATTCTTGTTCTAGCAGCTTTTCTTTCCACATTGGCAATATTCCTTGGACAGCTAAAGCAGCTAGCTGATCATCGGCCAAGTTCAATGAGAAGCACAAGTTCCTAGTCTCTCGAAATCTCTGAAGAAACTCAATACCTGATTCATTAGTCCTCTATCTCATGGTTGTCAAATTGGTTATCTTCTTTTCTCCAGTCCCAGTTTAAAAATATGTATGAAACTTCTTTTTTAGGTCAGCCCAATTGGTAATGGAGTTGACTGGTAGTGACGAAAACTAAGTGAAGGCTGGCCCTGATATGGATAAGGAGAAGAAACGAACTCATGGTCATCCTCAACTGATGCTTCTCCCAATTGTGTGAGATACCGACTGACATGTTCTATCGTGCTCATACTGTCTTGACCAGTGAACTTGGCGAACTCTGGGAGCCTGTAATTTGTAGGAAGAGCGATCAAATCATACCATTCTGGATATGGGCGTTTGTACGAAAAAGTCAGTCTTTTTGGCTTTAGACCGAACTGATTCTTCATCATCTCGGTCACCTTCAGCAGCAACTCGTCAGCTTGCGGATTTGGATTTCTCGGTACTTGCTGACCCATCCGTGGATTGAAATCCCGCGTGCCTTGATATCCTGGATTTGGCATCATGTGGAGGGTGTTATAATCCATGCCATAGTGATAGCCTTGTGGAATCTCAATATGTTGGGTCCTTTGCTGGCTTGCTGCTTGAAGTTTCTGATTATAGACATAAGGATCTATATCTCTACGGATCCTTTGAATTGATGGTACTATTTTTTGAGCCGACGACGGTATGTGGCCTGATGTGCCAAAATTGATCACCTGATTCTGACCTTGTCCCGCCGACTGTTGCACATGCTGTATTGATGGTCCAGGATTGTACTGTATCTGATTCGTAGTAGTACCAGCAGTTTGTTCAGATGAGCCTTGAAGTATCTGGACGTCACCATTACCAGCTGGTGCTGCTTCTTGATGGCTAGTACCGACTTGATTAGTCTCTTGGGTCGACAGATCTGGAATGTTGTAACAAGTCAATCCAACCTGACCAACTAGAATTCCATGAATCGCCTGTTTCATGGCGTTGTGAAATGTGTCAACGAAAGCTTCATTGCGGCTTGATATGGCATCACGAATAGATTTGTCTATGGCTTCCGTAAAGAAACGTCTATCTTCAACTTCGACTGTGTCTGTCTGTCCGTAGAGTAGAACTCTTGGTAGTGGAAATTTCTGAATAATTGTGTTGTCATGTGTTTTGGTGTAGGACAACAAACACTTCTTCTGAAATTCTTCTATAGCTTTGCTGATGGTATCCTTATCTTCATCAGGTAGGTCTTCATAATGTACCATAAGGATGTTGTCATTGTTGTGAGCCGCCATGACGATTGTGGAGTCCCACCGAGCGTGCTAGAAACGTGTGTCGACACATAATTTTTGTCTCCGTGCTGAGAACACACGCAGCAAGCCGGAAGGGTCCGCTCGATGGAACAGATCCGCCTAGCTTCAGCGCAAGGGTGGTCGATCCTGCGCAATCCTCCTGAGACATGCCAGTCAATTTGACCCTGTAATTAACAATGAGAGAAAGATTATTAGTAATTAAGGACGGAACGTGCCGGTGTTACCAGACAGTCCCGAATGTGCAGCTCTGAGAGCTGATATGAGAGGAGATCAACTAAATAGTCGATTCCAGTATATTTTTAAGAATAAATCGATTAAAGCTCATGGGGTTGTATAAAAAGAATCGGTTATCATTCAGGATAAATATTATTTAAGCAAATATTAATCAATGGCAATAAGATATCAATGATGGTAGGTTTATACTAAGCCAATGATTATAAGTAATCGAACTCCTTTTTATATAAAGAAACAATTCAACATCACTTGACCATTTAATAAAGATAAATCTAATGAACATGTTAGATCTCATCTATCGCCATGACCAGTGGGGCATGAAGCAGAATCATGCAGGACATAGAAACAACAATAGACTCGACGACCCTAACTCATTACTAATATTAGTGGGGTATGAGGCAGAATCATGCAGGCCATAATACAATAACGAGATCATGGGGCTAACATATCTTTCAACTTGTCTCTACTTCAATGATCTCATAATGTGAACTGTTCGTGAAAGCATTCGATATCGGCTAAACAGCCGATTCAGGCATAGCGCACAGTTAAGGTCATACCTTCTTAGGAACGGGTCTACCAACTAACGATCCCCACTCCACGGTGCCAACAGTGGGGTGAGACGCAGAATCCCATAGGCCGTGATGACAGGCCATGGAATGGTTTTAATTAACTAATAGATCCACTCAAGATCGGACATGCCTTAACCGCACGCTATGCACGATCAAGATTGACGCAAAATAGTCGATAAAAACATAACTCATCACTTAAGATGTAGATTAGATCAATTTTGGATTAGCAAACGATGAGTTAAACAAGATATAAGGCCAATCTAGATCAATCTCAATCGGGCAGAGTGATATTGCTGTAATTAAATAAACAATGAAAGCAATAGGCAATATCGGTGACTTAATGAATCTACCAAAGACTGCCATACTAAGGTAGAGTCGATAACTTGACCTTGATCTAATTCAAGCAGTGGGGTGTGAGGCAGAATCACACAAGCCATACTTGAATTAGACAAGAGTCGATAACTAGCTTATACCAGAGTCGCAGTGGGGGTCAACCGGATCGATGCAGCCATACGAACAGAGGTATAAACCATGACGGTACTTACAAACAAGCAGTGGAGGTCGACCGGATCGATGCAGTCGTACTCGCTGAAAAACTCATCGAGATCTACTCTACTCCTACTCCTAAGGGGTGGCCGGAGAAAAAAAAAAAAAGTAATTGACTTGTATTTAACTGATTGTTGTCTTTTTACAATAGCAAAGGTTTGATATTTATACCCGGAGTCTAAACACGAACCTTACTCGAGTACAACTCAATACAATCTTTGGCATAATGAAAACATTCCTAATTTAAGATAACTTGGACTCTAATCTTTTCCTTTTTGTAGAGTCCAGCGTGTCTCGTCCCAGCGCCGATCGTAGCCTTCGTCGTCATCTGCTGGCGCTATCTGAAGAAAGCCAATTCTAGTGCGTCCGAATCAACTAGCTCCAATCTCCACATAGCTGATTCCTTGATGATGACATGATTTTCGGGAGCTTCCAAATCCCTGCAACTCTTCTTCTAAATTCTGGTGTAAACACACCGCCGACATTCACCGGGGTCAAAACCGTCGGTGAAGGGGTGTATGGAACCAGTGGTGATAAACTTTTTGTAGTAGTACCACTCATTTTAGTGAATAAGCTGAAATAATGTAAGACTCACTCACTGAGCACCGTTGAAGAGACCGTAATTTTCTATTTTCTAAAAAAAAGTATATTGTCAAGAGCATTTACGGGAGATCATACTATTAAAGTTGTTGGTTGTTAGCATGGTGGTAGTTGGCCGATGGGGGCTTAGAAAAGAAGCTGGCAGTTGGGAACATATAGATGCACGCTCTGTGGCAACTCGCAAATAAATTGCGTGCCGCTAAAATCATTGAGAATTAGTTTAAAATAATTGGGAATTTCTTTTAGTTCGGTGTTATTTTGTCCGGATCGCACCTGGTCATGACCACTTGAATTCCGCGGCTGCATGCTTCAATTGTGCAGGTTATTGATTTGGCGTGGTTTTTGTTCCGTAACCCTAATTCTGACATGAAACCGAAATGCACATTACGTACGTGTACGTCCTGCACATAGCGCGCTAGCTGTGTGATGCAGGACGACAGGACGTACATCCGACCACGTACGTAGAGACACACGATCTAGGCGCCGTCTAATGCTTGTGGGTTATGGCATCTCGAAGAATGCCCCTTCATGTCTTTGTTGTCATACTCACATGCTTTCGGTTCATGCGCATGTTTTGAAATTGATCGAAATTTTATCGCGCTAACAAACGTGCTCTGCTAATGGGTTAAAACCAACCTCGTACCCAACCCACTCCATATTAAACTAACTCTCTTACACAGCCAATCCATATTAAATGAACCCTCTTACATAACCGTCGACACTCAAATTAACCAACTCGGGTTGATTTTGGAAATTACAAATTAGACTTCACCATGATGTTTCTTTCGTTGAGACAATCGAAATGCATATATAGAACGCCAAATTTTGAGTCTATAAGAGAAAACCCTTCCAGAATGGTTCAACCCATGGAAACCAGCTAAGTCGGTTTTGGTAACCCATATCGAGTGGGAATTGTATTTTTGACTGATTTATAAGGGATTTCGACCTCCTATGTAATAAATCTACCCAACCTATAAATATAAAGGGCCACAACCAATTGAGGAATGTAATCACACCAAATCAATCTATATTTTATCTTTTTACTGTTTTATATGCTTTTTATCCCTTAAACCCTACATTTCAATCCCCCATATGATGTCCTACGGAGAATCTCTACGGTGTTTGTGGGCGTTCCAGGAGACCTTCCCAACTCAAGAACAACCTTAGGTGTGCCTCCACGACAGGCTTGTTCCTAGGAGGCGTTTCTAGGTTCTTCATGGTAGATCTACTGAAACTGAATAAGCCAGTTTTCCCTGCCTCAGCTGCAAATCAATAATCAATGCAATCTAAGGCTATCTCCAACAACACCCAAAATACAAGATCCATTTGTCTTTTGGGTAGCGCTACAGGTAAAGGGTTCAATACCTATTCGGCATCTTCTCCAACAACAGGACTCAAAAGAGAATCATTTCTGCAAATGGGTTTCCTGGAGAGAGGATGTCCATATTTGGGTTGTGCCTCTCAGGCAACCCAAAATAGATCTCCCATATAGCTACTCTGTTGGAGACTGATTTTTGATCTCTTACTACCCATTTTGGGTTTAGGTTCCCATATGGGTTCCTTGTTGGAGAAAGTCTAAGAGATCCTTTTGATTAAGATGGATTTCCTCTTTAAAGATAAATAGTCACATTGCCAAATCCCTAACCTCTATTGTTTTCTCATACAAATCCCAACTGTACTTTTGATAATTTTCAGTTTTTTTTATTGAAACTGTTGTGGAGCAAAGCTCCCTAGGAAATATATTGAAAAACAAGGACAAGTTACAGGGGTGTTAGCTAGGAGCTAACAGGAACAAACCTTACAAAGGGAGGACTACCGCTTACAAAGAATTCAACCAAAAGGAAATTACATGTTGAGTTTCTGTGTTAATGTGTTAATGCAACAAAAGTGGAGCTTAAATTCACTAATAAAACGAGCCTGCCAAGTAGCTGGGGAGGTGACTTTATTGATGAAGATGTAGTCATTCCTCCCTTTCCAGATACACTAGGCCGCAATGAGGAACAGATCCATGAAGATAGGTGTACGAAGTTGAGCTCTCTTCTACATGATCATTTGATAGACACCCCTAATCGACCATTGTATGCCTAGCATAAACCATCTAGTAATACTAGAGGTGCATTCAAAAAACAAGTGCATAATTGTTTCCTCAATGTTATCCTGACAGAGGACACCATTGTATCCCTCATCCAAGTGTTTCTTCCACCTTCTCAAGATATTCCTTGTGTTGAGAGGATCACCAGAAGTAACCAAGTGAAGAACACTTTACTCTTGGCATATATTTTTCAAATCTAGATATATAGGCGGCACTATGGAGGTGAAAGCATGGTTGTACTAGTTGCTTGAAGTATAGCTAAGCGCCAAATGTAAGACCAGACATCCTCATTATGATTAGTATCTCGAATATGGTGTAGAACATTCTGTAGGAGGTGAAGCTTATTAAAAGCCAACCTTGACATAAGCAATCTAAAAAGCAGAAGAATATCGTCCTCAAGGAGAACCTTCTAAACTGAGATATCCTGCCTCTTGGTGAACGAATAGAGGATGGGGAACTTGATACTTAGAAGTTGGTAATCAAAATAATCTTCCCAAAGACTAATTGAGGAACCATTATCAGGAACACATTTAGCAATGCCTCTATATTAAATGTGAAGCTTCAAAATATCCCGCCACCAAAAAGAACCTTTGATGGGGGGACACAGGTGGGGCACTTTGATGCATAATAAGAATCCTAGACTAAGTGAACCCACAACACATCTTACCTGTTGTAGAACTTGTCAAGTTGCTTCAAGAGAAGAGCTTCATTTCTACATATGTAAGTTTTGTACACCAAGACCCCCTTATCTTTTGGCACTACGACTGAGTTCCAAGCCGCTAAATTATAACCCATGGCATCAATGGCATTTCCTCTACAAAGGCAGTCTTTTCTAAATTTGTCAATGACTTCAATGACCGTTTTGGAAGCCTAAAGGAGCACAGGTAGTAAGTTGGCAAGGACGACATGACTGAGTTTACTAGTTGTAGTGTCCCACAGTAAGATAAGAAGTGGAGCTGGCAGACAATCTTCGCTCTATTCTGCATATTAAAGGTGCAAAATCTCTTACCAGAGGTTTGGTTGTTCCAAGAGGAAGACCAAGGTAGGTGAAGGGGAGTGTTCCAAGTGTGCAACCAAAGGTTCCAATTAGAAGATTGAGGACCATTTGATTATTCAACATTGATGGGAATCATGCAGGACTTCTGATAATTTACTTTAAGACCAGTTGAATATGTAAAACTCTAAAGGAGTGCTTTAAGACAGAGAGGAGTTGTCTGGTGTCAGCTTGCATAAGAGAAGAGTATCATCAGCATATTGAATTATTGGAAAATGATATGTGTCTCTATTTGGCAGGGGTCATCCAAGGAGGCCAAGGGTGCAGGCCTTGTTGATGACACTTTGCAACAAATCTGCAGCTAAGACAAACAGCAGTGGAGAAAAGGGGGTCTTCTTGGCTAACACCCCTTCTACAACTGAATTCCTTAATAGGCACTCCATTGAGAAGAACTAAAGAAAAACCTGAGGCTAGGATACTCTTGATCGAGTTATTCTATCTGGTTGGGAAGCCCATAGCTGTCATGATCTGCAAAATGGCAGTATGTTCTACTTTATCAAAAGTTTTTTCGAAGTCCAACTTAAGAAAAATTATTTCTCTTCTCGAGTGGTGAAACTAATGGAGAAATTCAAAATTCCATCCAAGGCAGTCTTGTATAGTCCTTCCTTGCAAAAAAAATCATATTGATTTCTATGAATAACTTTCAAAATGTTCTTCTAAAGCCTGTTGCTCAAAATCTTTGTCATGATCTTTATTGAAGTATTCAGCAAAGAAATGGGCCTGAAGTCTGAGATCCCCTCTTGGAAACCAGAATAATATAAGAGAGAATTCAATCATGTGAGATCAACATTATTGATATAGAACTCATGGCACAAGTAATAAAAATCAAGCTTGATTGATTCCCGACAAGTCTTAAAAAAAGCCCATTAAAGCCATCAAGGCCAGAGGCTTTATCAGTAGGAGATAGTGGATAACAACATCAATCTCTTCAGATGAAAAAGGAAGTGTTAAATCCTCTAGAGGAGTAGGCATGATCAGCTCATTTAGGTTGAAGACCATTTGTGGGTTAGAAGTAATCCCCATCCTTTCTTTATATTATTTCCAGAAAAGGGAAGCCTTCTCTGCATGGTCAGTCATAGTTCTACCATTTAGTACTATGATATGAGCAATAGCATTTCTTCTAAAACTCTCAGTAGCCATTGAATGAAAAAAAATTGTGTCCTCATCTCCAAACCTGACTAGATTATTAGTGAACTATTGTTTCCAGCAGATTTGTTGATACTTTAGGAGCTTGCCTAACTGTTCTTTAATAATTAATCTAAAATTTTCCTCTAGCACAAAAAGATCATTGTCTTTCTCTAGATCAACCAGGAAGGAAAGGACCACATTGAATTCTTGATCAAAAGAGCCAAATTTGATCTACTTTTGTCCTAAGCTTTAAGACTGTTGTGAAGCCGTTTCAATTTGGCAGAAATGAAGCGAGCAGGCCCCCTAGGTGCTAAAGGTGAGGCTTGGGAGTCATTGACCAAACCAAAGAAACCCAGTAGCAGGGGCAAGAAGTTCTCAAAACGAAATAAGTTGGACTAGGGATGTAGGTGCCAATCTAAATCTTACAGGGGGTGTGATCTGACGTTGTCTTTGCTAGTGGGAAAACCATAGTATTGGGATAACTGATCCTCCAGTGAGGTGAAGTGAAAAAACAGCTTTTATGTTGGGCGCATAACACTGGATTATTGTTGTGCTTGTGATGTAAAAAAAGGATGTCCTTGAGCCGGCCTGTTGTGATGATGTGACTTGACTTATTTTTACAATTTGTAAGGCCTTAAGTCCTGCCTTTTTTGATATATAGCTTAAGTGTTTTGGGTCTCGGCTATGGGTGTGTTTTGGGTCGTGAGTAATCCTCTCGCACTACCTCTCGGATCTGGGAAAGAGGTGCAGGAGTTTACCGCTCCTACGACGATTTTCGTCGGATGCGTCCTTAGCGTTCTCTCTGACTAGCTGTGTGATGTTTATATGAACATCAAAAGTGCTGCTGAACTGTGGGAGGTGCTTGAGCACATGTTCTCTGCCTCAGACGCTGGGAACGAGCTGTATGTGATGGAGCAAAACCATGACTTTGAAATGGTTGATAACCATTCTGTCGTGGAATAGGCTCATGAGTTCCAACTTATTATGATGGAACTCGAACAGCTTGGACACGTCTTGCCTGATAAGTTTGTGGCGGGTGGTATTATTGCCAAGTTGCCTTCCACATGGAGGAACTTTGACATAGCTCTGAAACATAAAAGACAGAAAATCTCCATTGAAGATTTGTTGGCTGGTCTTTATGTTGAAGAGAAGGCTCGGACAAAGGATGCTCTACCAAGACCACCCGAAGGGCAGTCCAGCACCAACATGATGCAGCAAGCTGGAAAGAACAAGCAGAAGGTTGTTCAAACTACTCAGTTCAAGAAGAAGAAGATGAACATGGTCGAGGTTGTGTGCTTCCTTTGTGGTGAGACTGGACATTTTGCCAAGAAGTGCAAGAACCGTAAGGGAAAGAAGCATCAATAGGGGCAGAAATCTACCAACGTGATTATTGGCGATCCTAGCAGATCTGGGTACGGTAATTTATTACCTAGTATATTTTCTGTATGTCAATCTAATGATTGGTGGATAGATATAGGAGCCAATATTCATGTTTATACTGATATCTCCATGTTTTCATCTTACTAGGTCGCACGAGGTTCAACCATCATGATGGGGAATGGCTCGCATGCTACTGTTCTTGGTGTTGGTTCGGTCGATCTAAAGTTCACTTCGGGAAAGATCGTGCGGCTCAAGAACATGCAGTATGCCCCCTCAATAAAGAAGAACCTCATTAGTGGATCCCTCTTAAGTCGAGATGGATTCAAGCTGGTATTTGAGTCCAATAAAGTAGTCGACTTGAGGTATGGCCAATTCATTGGAAAAGGCTATGATAACGGAGGCTTGTTCTGCTTTTCACTCTCCGATTTCTGTAATAAAGTTGTGAACCATATGTGTGATTCAAACAATTCTATGGCTGATGTATGGCATTCTCGTTTGTGCCACATTAATTTTGGTTGTATGTCACGTCTATCCAGTATGAGTTTAATTCTGAATTTTTCTACTGTCAAAGGTTCTAAATGTCAAGCATGTGTGCAAGCAAAGTGTTGGTATTTTTTAACGCAAACAGAAATAATCCGCAAGCACATGAAAGTACTGTTGTAGCATCATCCGGAAGTATTTAGGGTATCGTATTTTCCATAGAGAGTGGAGGTACTCTTCAAGCTAGTTTGTACAAAGACAACATAAGGATAGAGTTAGTAGAGGTTGAGATGGATTCCTATGGTTTTTAAGTGTAGCAGAACCGTCCAATTTATAAGAGCATAAGTACAATAGCAACCCGCAAGCGGTCGCACTATCATACTTGAGCCCATATAAACCCGGTAGTCCGTCGAGTACCATGAAGGGTCTCGATTCAACCAACATACAACCAAGATCATACATGATTCAATATATATGTCACACGTTACATAAAGTTCACAAATACAGTTCCATATATCAGAGTACGATTAAAAGTTATTACAAACCAAGTTCAGGTAAAATAGTAGCAGAAGCGAATAGAGTTTTAAACCAATGTCTCCATCATTGTTCAAATATGGCGCCAGCTCATGATCACAATCCCACAAAAGCATAAGAGAGGGATTAGCAAGAGATGCCTTGCCCGGGGCCCTACTCCTCGTCCACGGTGGGACAGAAGCAGTTCTTACAGTAGCCATGATACATCGTATTATCTGTAATAATGGGAAATAAACCCTGAGTATAAGAAGGTACTCAGCTAGACTTACCTGACATAAACAAAAATAAAGTAAGTCCAAGGATTATGCAAGGCTGTATAAGTGGAGCTAGCTTGACAACATTTTGCAAAAAAAAGTTTACCAATTCAAGTTTGCAGTTATAATTCGATCATCAAGTTGATTATAGCTATTCATCTCTAGATTAGCAACTAACCTATGCCAAACATGTGCTATATCATTTAGTAGCATAACAATAATAACCATAGCCGGTATAGTAATTCTATGTTCTTTATAACCGTCATTCCATAATACACTTACTACGATGTTGAAGCTAGCCAAGTTTCTCACTGTCCAGGAGAGACGGTGATTTGAATCGATTTCAACCAGCTGGGAATTTATTCCTAACACAAACCTAGGTAGACCAGATGAACAGTCACCTTAGGTCACCTTTGGTACAACTCAGGTCCACATTTCATAGATTTGACCAGCGCCTGACAATCAGGGACGACCAGCTACCAGGGCGTTTAGGCCTGGCCTGCCCTTAGGCTCATGTCTGGCTTCCCACACATCCTTACTACCATCCAAAGTGCGCACTTTTATAGAATGGGGCACGTCCTGAGTTGAGATACTCGGCTTCACGGTCAGAACGAGTTATCCAGCCAGCTAAGTGAGAGACATGCGTTCAATCTCGATAGAAGTGCCAACAATGGTATGGTCATTAACTGGCATAGACGGAATCACATGAGTCAACCTACACATAGACTCTGCTCGGCCTCCATTTACTCATCATCTCATGGTTCTGTTCCACGATAGCAAATATAGCCAACCGTGCTTCGGTAACCACCTATATCTCGTAGGTGATAGGAAATCACCCAACTTCTACCAGTCTAAGCATGGCTAAGCATATATTCAATCCTAGACCTACACAGGGTTAAAGGTATATATCTAGACAAAGTAGTTCTATGCATCAAGTGTTTCTAATCAACTCTTATAACCTAATGTATCAAATATAAAAGACTCAAGTGATATTTTGTAAAACATGGGAGACTTAGAATGCTTTGGGGCTTGCCTTTGATAAAGGAAGTTAGCTTGTGATCTGGGCACTCAGGTAGGTCCTCAAGAGCTTGTTCCTCTCCATCTAGAGCTATGGCCTATGGTGCCTCCTGTTGTTCCTCTGGCTCTTCGCCGAATTCCAATAGAGTTATCCCCTTGGATGATCCTATATGCATGAGCAGGAAATAAGATATCATGGATGCATATATAATGACATGTATAATATGATATGATGTAATGAATGCATCCTCATAACTGTTCTTAGCAGTATTACATTAAGGTGATAACAAGTTACATTTTCTTTTACTAAGTAGGTGTATATCTCTTCTCTAGTAACTTAAACAAACACTTATATAAATTATTTTCTGGACTACAAGACAGCAGCCATTTGTTTTGATCAGAACAGGAGTTATACATATCAAAATAATATGGTTGTGGACATTATGGAAATCTTATCAAATTATCTACAACTTTCTTTTAATCATCTTAATGTGATTCAGCATTTATCTAGGTCAAACAATACAATCTTTCAAATCTATCCAGAGATCAAGCATTTCTGATAGCAGACTTCTGACAACCATAATTCTCAAACCATAAGGCCTATGACTATAAAAATTTAACACAAGGTAAATAAGTAAGTTATCTTCAACTTTGTTATTAACTAGTTTTACCTAAAAGACCATTATCATCATGAAATTATCACCACAACAGAAACTATACATGTAGCCATCTAGTTGAATTATAAAGCAATAATTAACTAGTTGCATTACAACCAATTACTTCTAAGCCTAAATAATAACATCAACAGATCATATGCATCACAAGCGCTACAGAAAACATCATCGTTAAACATAACTAATTTATTTATATTCATTTATTAATTTCCTTAGATAATAAGGGGATTTAAAGGATAAATATTTCCAATGCTCAATAAATTCTAAGAAAATTACAGTATCCTACATATGACCCTAATAGTCTACTTTAGAAATTTCATGTCATTTGGATATGTATAGCTACCTCTACAAAAATGACAAGTTACATATGCTTATTTTAGCAAAAATAGTTTAGCATAGTGAAAAATGTCAAGCAATAGATTTCATTTTTTTCTTACTTTCCTCCTAGCATGAAAATACTGTGTAAAAATTTGTATGATTATATGTTATGTATTTTTACCCCAATTAATTTCACTAGAATCTAGCAATTAATTAAAATTAAATAGGAAGACCATATTACAAGTATGTCTACTGTAGGTTTAGTATTTTTCCTAGCTAGAGCATGTCAACACAAGACCAGAAAAATTGAAATCACAATTTATCACTTTCCTAGCTCAAGTTATGCATTTTACAAGATATAAACTACTTTAAATGCACTTATCTTGCTCAATTTAATTCTCCCAGAAAAATACCCTAAGCAGTAGATTTCATATTTTTACCAAATATTACACTTCATGATGAATCCAACAAAATTTGGTTCACCCCAATTGGATACTCTTAGCTCAAGATATAATTTTTGCAAGTTTGCTACAAAATCTGTGAAAAATAAATAAAGAAAATCAAATTCACTCGAGGTCTGCTGCTAGGTACACCCGGTCCATACACCCTGCTGTGACTGACGTGCAAGCCCTGGAAGTCAACCGACCCCACATGTGAGTGAGACCGAGGTAGGGCAGCGCTTTGATCGACGAGAACTCGCCGGCAGCGAGGTCACCACCGTTGTGTTCCCTATTCCCACGCGCATCTACGGGTGCCCTTGGTTGGCCCAGAGGCTCACCGGAGCTAGCTCGATGGCGGTGATGGCGGCTTGGAGGCGGCGCGTGTTGGCGCTCCAGTCGTTTCTGGCCACGGCAAGCTCAGACGGGCGCGGCTACACCTCTATAGGGATCTAGCAGAGTCCTAGCGTTTGGATTGGGGCTTGTGAGGGCATCGGTGAGGAATGGCCGCATGCATGGCATCACGGCGGCACGAGCGTAATGGTGGCACGGCGGCGTTCCGCTCCGATGAGGCTGATATTGGCTCAACGGCCAACGACGTGAGTAGGATGTGACCCTATGCTAACCCTAACGAGGGAAGAGAGTGAGCGAGATGGCTTGGTGGAGCACGGCCACGACGCGCACGAGCTCGGCAGTGCTCCGGCGATGGCACGGTGACAGCGAACTCGAACTGCGGCCTCACCTGAGCTCGGATGGTGGCATAGGCGGTTTGGGGAGGTGGAGGAGATGATGGCGGAGTTGTGAGCGAGATGTAGTGGATGGTGGTGCGGTGGTAGCAGTGAGCGAGCGTGGTGGAGCTTGGCAGTAATGGCGACGACACTTGGTTTCGCTGTGGCATGGCAAGAGTAGGAGCGAGAGCGAGGCAGAGAGAGTGAGCGTGAGTGAGAGAGAGTAGCAGCGTCGCGCGGTATTGCTGCTCGCCCTAGCCTGATGCACGGGCTCGACACCAGCAGACGGCCTCCATGCGGCGATCGCGGCCTGACGCCAGACGGCCATGACGCACGCGCGCGTGGCCCCAGTTCAGACACCACTGAACCCGACTGACGAAGCAAGTTCAAGCGATCAGTCCTCCTAATCCATGGCAATTTAGCAAAAAACGTCCTTAATAAAAATTGTAGAGCTACGTGAGTACTACAAGATTACTTAAAGGAGTTTTGTCTAATTCGCAATGGTTTTCAAACTACAAAGCTCTAAAGTGATGTACCATGAAACCGAAATCAGCATTCGGGACTTAGCAAAATTTACAAGTCTAGAAACAATATTTCATTGCTACTTTGGAGCTATTTTTGACCATATTAGGCACTGATTCAGCTCACGACCCTTAAATAAAGTTTGTTACCCATGATGTGAACTACAACTTTTATTTAGGTCACATAGCCATGCAAATAGTCTAAACTACTGTTTAACTTTGGTCAAACTAACATCATGAAAATGTCATTTCAAAGTAAACCAACAATTAGAAGCAAAATTGGTTCATGTCATGAATACAAAAATTGTTCCATTTGCCATCCTAGATGTGTCTAAGGTGTTTTCATGACCTCACAACCATTTCATACATTGGTCATACATGATTACAAGCATATGCATATATCTAATCAACATCACATGTGATAATGTATAAAGAATGAAATGAAATTTCATATGCTCATGCTCATAAATGAATGGATGATGCTTGTGCTCATGAAATGCAAGTGTCAAATGCAATGCTTAACATTGGGGTGTTACAGCCCCTCCCCTTATAGAAATCTTGTCCCGAGATTTGCAAGACCTACAATTCTTCATAAAAAGCGGGATAGACTTCACACAAATAATCCTCCTGTTCCCAAGTGGCATCTTGTTCACTGTGGTTATTCCACACCACCTTGTAGAACTTAATGACCTTACTCCAGGTTACTCTTTCCATTTCTTCTGGCACTCAGATTGGTTTCTCTTCATAAGTCAAATTCGATTAGAGCTTATTGTTGGTGGGTGCAATAGCTTCATCAGGTATGCGGAGGCATCTTTTTAACTGAGAAACATGGAAGACATTGAATATAGAACTCATCTCTGGAGGAAGTTGTAACTTGTAGGTGACATTTCTCTTCCATTCAATAATTTGGTACGACCCTACATATCTAGGCGCAAGCTTCCTTTTTACTCCAAATCTCTGCATTGCCTTCATGGGCGAAACTTTTAAGTACACATAGTCTCCCACTTCAAAGGTTAGTGGTCTTCTTCTTTTTTCAGCATAACTCTTTTGTCTGGACTGAGCTACTTTCATATGCTATTGGATAATGCATACTTGCTCTTCAGCTTCTGCGACAAAGTTAATGCCATAATATCTTCTTTCTCTGGGCTCAATCCAATTCAAAGGAATTCTACATTTCCGACCGTACAAGGCTTCAAAAGGAGCCATTTTGATGCTCTCTTGATAACTATTGTTGTAGGAAAATTTGGCTAAATGTAGCCACTTTTCCCATAAACCCTTGGAGGATATAACACAAGATCTCAGCATGTCTTCTAAGATTTGATACACTCGCACAGTCTGTCCGGAGGTCTAAGGGTGATAAGCTGAGCTTCGCACAAGGTTGGTCCCTAACTGCTTGTGCAAGTGCTCCCAAAATCGAGCAGTGAATTGAGAGCCTCTATCTAATACAATGGTTCTTGACACCCCATGGAAGCGTACTATCTGAGCTATGTAGATTTCTGCATACTGATGCGGTCGATAGTTGGCTCTCACAGGAATGAAGTGCGCGGACTTGGTCAGGCGGTCTACAATTACCCATATTGAGCCAAAACCCTTCTGAGTAGTCGGGAGTCCAACAATAAAATCCATGCTGATTTCCTCCCACTTCCATCCTAGAATAGATAAAGGTTGTAGTAATCCAGCAGATTTCAAATGAACGACCTTGACTCTACTGCAATTATCACACCTAGCGACATAGGCGGCAATCTCTTTCTTCATCTTGGTCCACCAAAAATGGGTCTTCAAGTCTTGGTACATCTTGCTACTGCCCGGATGGATAGACAACTTGGATGAATGCGCCTCTTCTAGAATTTGATTTCTAAGTTCTTGGTCTTTTGGTACCACTAGTTGGTCCTTAAACCATAGCACACATCTTTCATCCAACATAAAATGTTTGGTTTCCTGTTCTTTCATCTTTCTCTTAATGTGAAATACACCTACATCTGTCTTCTGTAGCTCGATGATTTTGCTTTTAAGTGAACAACTAACAGTGATATTGTGTAGCACAATAGGATGTAACAAATTAAATCCCTCTTCCAACAAGGCTTCTAAGGTGTTACAATGAGATTTCTGACTAAGTGCATCTGCTACAACATTGGCTTTTCCTGGATGGTAGTGCACTTCCAAATTATAGTCCTTGATTAGCTCTAACCATCTACATTGTCTCATGTTCAGCTCAGGTTGAGTGAAGATGTATTTGAGACTTTTGTGGTCAGTGTATATGTGACATATGTTTCCCAACAAATAATGTCTCCATATCTTCAATGCGTGAACAACTGCTGCGAGCTCTAAATCATGTGTGGGATAGTTGACTTCATGCTTTCTATATTGTCGAGAGGCATAGGCAATAACTCGACCTTCTTGCATTAGCACACACCCAAACCTGTACCCGATGCATCACAGAACACATTAAAAGGCTTCTCAATATCGGGTTGTGCTAAAACAGGAGCTGTAGTTAGCAAGGTTCACAAAGTGTGAAAAGCAGCTTCACACTCTGGAGTCCAATTGAACTTTTCATCCTTTTGGAGTAGTCTGGTCATGGGCTTAGCTATTTTGGAAAAGTCAGGAATGAAACGAAAATAGTAGCCTACTAGCCCTAGAAAACTTTGAACTTCATGAACCGAAGTCGGGGCCTTCCAATCCATGACCTCTTGTACTTTAGTCAGGTCTACAGAGATTCCATCTTTAGATAAGATATGATCCAAGAAAGGTACTTTCTTCAAGCAGAATTCACATTTGCTAAATTTGGCATATAATTTATGCTCCCTCAATCTAGAAAACAACTCTCAGATGCTCTGCATGATCTACCTCATTCTCTGAGTAAATCAAGATATCATCGATAAACATAACCACAAACTTATCGAGTTCAGGCATGAATACCAAATTCATCAAGTACATGAAGTAGGTAGGACCATTTGTCAGTCCAAAAGACATGACCAAATACTCAAACAAGTCATACCTAGTGTAGAACGTTGTTTTAGGTACATCTTCTGGCCTGATCTTAATCTGATGATAACCGGACCTCAAGTCAATCTTAGAGAATACCTTTGCTTTTGCCAGTTGATCGAACAAAATATCGATACGAGGCAAAGGATATTTGTTCTTAATGGTCACAGCATTAAGCGGCCTATAATCCACACACATCCGTAAGGATTTGTCCTTCTTCTTTATAAATAAAGATGGACAACCCCATAGAGACAAACTAGGTCGAATGAGACCTTTGTCCAAAAGTTCTTGTAGCTGAATTTTAAGTTTGGCTAACTCATTCGGTGGCATCCTATAGGGTCTTCTTGAGATAGGTGCTATACCTGGCACTAACTCGATCTTAAATTCCACATCCCTATCAGGCGGTAGACCCAGCAATTCATCTAAAAATACATCAGGAAATTCATAGACTACTGAAATATCACATAGGGTAGTGGCTTGAATAGCACAAGAAAAGTTTTGGAGATCAAACTTTGGAGAAGTGGTACTAGAAAAGCATTACTCCCCTTTGGTTCTCTCAACATAATTGTTCTAGTGGTAGTGTCAATGAGAACTCCATGACCCCTCATCCAATTCATGCCCAAAATCACATCTATTGCTAGTCCTGGCAATATTATAAGATCTGTAGTGTACTCCCTCTCTTGTATGGAGATGAGCACATCTCTTGCTAATTGATAAGTAGAAATAGTGGCCCCAGCTGAACTTATACTATAACCACCCTTGTCTACCTCAATTATCTTCTGATGATGCTTAGATGCAAATGTTTGGCTCATAAATGAATGAGAAGCTCTAGAATCAAATAAAACAACGGCGGGATATTTGTTAACAAGGAACATACTGGCGGTCACAACTTTTCCCGCAGGAATTTCTTCCATAGCTGTATAATGCACTTATCCAGGACGTGCTTTTGGATTGGCCTATTTCTGATTACCCTGGTTTTGATTGTCATTCTTCTTGGGATGGGGGCACTCCTTGGCCCAATGACCCAACTGATTATAGTCGAAGTATGGTTGGTTGTTCCTTGGTCTTGCTGAGCTTCCCTGACCTACATTGCCCTTAGGTATGGCAATGGTGAATGCCCTGCAAAATATCTTTTGAGGTCGATTGGCTTGAGCTTTTGGCTAAGGAGGCCTATACTTAGGCGCTGGTGGATGAAATTGTGGCCTACTCGCCACTGGAGCTCTAGCCTAAGATGATCCTGAGGCACCTGCCTCAGCTGCTCTTTTGCGGCCCTTTGCTGCTGTGTGCAAGTTGTTCTGGTTCTCTTGGGTTAAGGCATCACTGACAAACTCCTTATAGGTGGCACACCTTGAGTCGACCATGGTCTTCATCAGTTTGGTGCCAAGGCCTCTCTTGAAGCTTTCTATCTTCTTCCTCATCAAGGAGCGGGTGCAGTTGGTTGTTCAGATAATGCACCTGAAAGCTCTAGTTTGGTTTTGGTTAATTGATGAAACCCTAACTACTAACCTAGTTTATCAAAGTGATTATGAGATAGGTAGCACTACTCCAAGTGATGAAGCAATGGCGAAGATCATGACGATGGTGATGGCATGGTGATGATCAAATGCTTGAACTTGAAAAGAAGAAAGAGAAAAACAAAAGGCTCAAGGCAAAGGTATAAATAGTAGGAGCCATTTTGTTTTAGTGATCGAGACACTTAGTGAGTGTGATCACATTTAGGATCGATAGCCGTACTATTAAGAGGGGTGAAACTAGTATTGAAATGCGGTTTTCAAAGTGCCACTAGATGCTCTAACTCATTGCATATGCATTTAGGATCTAGTGGAGTGCTAACACCCTTGAAAATGTTTGTGAAAATATGCTAACACATGTGCATAAGGTGATACACTTGGTGGTTGGCACATTCGAGCAAGGGTTAGAAACTTCACCGGTGGAGTGTCCGCCCATAGAGTGCGGACAGTCCGACGGTGCCACCGGCGCTCTATATAGAAAAGACGGAGGTCACTATAAGTGACCGGACGCTGGTCTCACACTATAACACAACATACTTTTGCCGACACTTTCTATTGTAGGCAAAGGGCACCTTTGCCGACAGATAACCTCCCGCGAAAAGTTTTGCCGACAATTTAGAAACAGTCGCGCTAGAAGCCATCGGTGAAACTTTTGCCGACAGTTAACAGAATCCCTGACACTTTATTCGTAGGCAAACGGTCTACCTACACCGACAGTTGAAACCTTTGCCGACAGTTAATCCTTTGCCGACAGTTAAGACCTACGCCGACAGTTAAGACCTTTCCTGACAGTTTGTATGTTGGCCAAACCATTTCCAAGGTATTTTACAAACCATACCCTGCCCAAAAAAAACTATCGGCAAAACTGCATAGATATAATTACAATTAAAATAATTTGACAAATCCACTTTTGCTCATATAGAAGGCATCACATTGAACAAATTCACAAAAGGTTTGCCAACCCAAAATACTAGCAACACCTCATAGCTGAAGTACCTAACATGGAAAAAAAGTTGAACTATCAGCGCAATATGCTCTATGCTTTAAATTTATGCCATGCAATTCACACTGTTATCACATATAAGTCGAACTCTCCAAGTAAGTTTCAACAATACCTTGCAGCTATGATGGCCTTCCTGTACCACCAACATTTGAATGTGCCACTACTATTTAAATGTTGCAGTGAATGAGAACACTCCAAGTCCAACAGCAAGTAAAATAGAGTAAGGCTAGTATAACTGTTATCAATAAACAGATGTGCTTTAAGGTAACCAAAACTAAAATGTAGGAGTTGAAATTAGCATGGCATGGATTTTAAGGACTAGGACTTTTTTTATTAAATAAGGTAAGATGCCATTGTTTTTTGTAGGAATTATGTGACTTGTCCTATAAACAATCAATCTCAAATAAGGAAATATATTTACTGAAAATAAATATCACAACTAAGTCATTATTATCCGTGATAAAGGGACTAAACGAACCAAGAATAGAATCCATGATGAACGCTAATGAGCATAATAGTGTTATTCATGAATACAGGAATAAACAAGGTAACCGGTATAGAGAGATGGTGTAAATCGAAACTTGAACACCTCGCAACAACTTGATTAGGATTGATAGAACTATTAACTGAATGTTGTTGCTAGCCTACCTCAACTTGCTTGTGACTAGAAGACTATTATACTTGTTTTTAACATTACGCCCTAAAAGCTGAAAAGCACTTAAACAAGTATAGTGGCGGACACACACCTACATGGCTATACATCTTAGTCAAGGAAAAACATGAATGGATAAATGATTAATCATTTAATCCTAACCAGAGTTACTCATAAGTCATAAACAACAGCACCTTTTTCATACAATGATACCTAAAATGAACCAAATATTCAAACTTACGGTTTCCAGAATTTTGACTTCTTACAACTACAATGCTTGCATGAAATGTCATCGCCATTATCAAACTTCACTGGAAAATACTATTGCATTTCATGATTTTTCCAATGAAATAGTGCTATTTGACCTAAAATAATAGCCAAAAGACAAGTACCTTTTCTTCTTGGGACTACCACGACTAGAAGTTTGGTGGTTGCAACATCAGTTGTTTGATTGAAATTATCATTTATAATGATTTGCTCGAAGGTCTTTGGAGAAGATCTAGAAGAACCTATCAAGTTACTCAATTCATTCATAGTAGACCTGAATATCTTTTTTTCTCTTTAGGTATTGCAAATAAGGGCATTCAAGTGCAAGCCAATACCGGGCAATGCACATGGAGGGGTTCTTAGAGGCTTTGAGTTGTCACCGAAATAGTTTTGCATTTGGGGTAGTTGAATTTACAGGATGATGATCTCAAGCTTTGTCTACACCTTTATTACTAACCTGACCTTTTTCATTGCGCCTCACGCATGCCACGTAAATGCTGTGGCAAGGCCTGAAATAGCAGAAAACATGTCCTTTCATAAGAAAAAAACATTGATAGTTCAGCCAAATTAGCACAGCCTATACAAAACTAGATTTATAGGAAAGAAAATGCTATAAAGTAAAGAGAGCTGAATACTGATGGGTGATGGCAATCTTGTTAACACGTGGACACAAGATTATGCAATTTAGAGCAATCTGATTGCACAAGGCACATGAATGGAAAACTGCTAATAAACATGGGCTTGTTAAATCCATTCTCGTACATATAGTATCCAAGCTAATATTAGTTTGTATGTACAGATATATTGCACTAGTCTTCAAATTAGATCAGGCCAATTACCACTTAGTCTTTGCATCGATCATTCTAAAAGAGCACGAGGGACATATTCGAGTCCCGACATCACTTGGGTGAGTACAATTCTTGAGGAAGTTGAACAGATTCATCCCTACCAGCATGAAATACAAACTGTAAGGTAGAGCCAAGATAGATACATAAAAGTCGACATTAGCTAGAAGGCATAGGGAAAAAGTGAAAATAACCTGATCAAAACTTTAGTTTCCTTTGTTGGATTAACATGTGGTGAGTCCAAGATCGAAGAAACAGGCGCCAAATCTAATGACTTGAATAGCTGCACATTATGTGCTGTGTCTAAAGGTTTAGGCGGTGGTATAGGAGAGAGATTGTTGATGAAATTGAAGACAGGAGAATCCTACAAGCAGTAAAATCAAATGAGAAAAGTAAAGCCACAGGTCTTTATTTCATCACCAAATATGAAAGCGAGCTTAGTGCCACGATGTCAATGAATTGAGGATTGGCCAAATCCAAACCATGACCCTTTTTAGCAAATAGAGATTACCACAATCTGTTTGTAAGAAGGAAGTCTGCTAAACCCTTAACTTACACCAACTTTTGCCCCAACCCACTTAAGAGAACAAAAAACACATGAAGGCACAATAAGACAAAGCATATCCAAAGTAACGCATGGAGTTGCATGCATTAAATAGGATACAAGTTTATCTATTACGAGTGCTTCATGAATACTTGAATTGTGATGACAATTAATTAAGATAGTTAAGTGCCTCTGCTGATTGGAAAGCGGTCTTGCAAGGAACCCCGAGATGCATTGAAAGGCCTAGAATGATGAGCTAAACAAATGTAGAAGTGTTGAGAAATATAATACTTGCACAAGGAAGTGAAGTGAGGGGTTTGATACTAGGACGCCCTAATTGTCTTTGAGAAAGTCTTTCCATGACAAAGCAATGTGCATGATCGGACACTCCTATCTAAGCTACACGTAGGAGTTCGTCACCAAAGGCACAAACAACCTTAGACTCAAGAAGAAGAACTAGCATTTCCATGGATAGAAGACCACCAAACGTATCAAACTAGCAGGCAACACCGAGATTTGCCGATCTAAGCGCTAATGTTGGAGACCCAAAGGTAGAATCCCTCCATTTCCAACAATGCGCACATCGAGCTTGTCAAATCTCATAGGAAAGACATAACAATCCAAACCGACAAAAGTGCCCGAGAACTCACAGAATCAGCAAGCCAATTGATCCATCTAGTAGAAATGATTCATTCCAGATGGTTGAGTAAGGCTAGCCCCCCAAAATACTGTGAATGTTCATAAATAGATAATAATTAATCACCAATTCTCCACTGCCCAGACGTATACACAGAAGACTCAAATTCACCACATTTAAACATGAATAGTTTCTTGACAGTCAAAACAAATATGAATAGTTTCTGCTCATCACAAAATTGAATTTAAACATAATTAGTAACTTCTAGAAAATGAGTCTGTTGAACATTAGTACAGCTGTGCATATGAATTGAGTATAGATGTTCCTCATAACCTTCAAAGATCAAAGATTTTTCTAATTCTAGTTTTGTACCCAGACTTTTTAGTAGTTTATACATATAAAATATTAGATACAAATTCAAGTAGAAATCAGTTAATAATTAGATACAAATGTAAACAGAAATTAAAAAGAAAGGAATTTAACCTTCTTTCTCAATTTTCTTTGAATGGAATCTGTGTGTTCTTGCTGTGAGCTACCGCCGCTGCAGTGAGCCCCACCCTCCTAATCATCACCCCTCAAGCACCACACTACACACGTCTAAAAAACAAATTGCGATTAAGAAGGCAGTAGATCGAGGGATGGAAAATGGAGATCGAGATAAGTGGAAGAGAAGCTGACCGAATCAACCGAGAGGAAAGAGTGTTCGGGAGGTGGTCGACCGTGTTCAAATGCAAAAGCCATCGAGGACCGGGAGGCTGGATCTATGCGCCCGTCCCTAGAGATGCAGCTGTAGTCAGGGGATCCATGCGCCCCTCCTCGGTGGGCGGCCATGAATGCAACTTTCTTCACCAGTGCAGAAGAGGTTGGCGTGGGGGCAGCCGGTAGGGGCTGGCATGGTTAGGGTTCCGACGGGTGGCGGTGCTGTGCAGGGCGGTGACGGCCGGAGCTGGCGTGGGAGGCAGAGGTGGCATGCACTGGCATGGGAGGCGGCGGCCACGGGCGCTGGCGTTGGCATGGGAGGCGGCAGAGGTGCTGGCGTGGGAGGCGGCGGAGGATGCTGGCGGGGGAGGCGGCGGCGAACGCTGGCGTGGGAGGTGGCGGCACGCGAGGGGCAGCAGAGAGAGAGCAGGTTGGATTGGGTTTCCTTTGCGTGGTCTACAAACCCCGTTCCAAAAGGCTACGACTCCGCGCGTGCATACGGTGAAAAGATCTAAAACCAGAATCTGGCCATCCTTTCGTCGACACTTAGACAGTTGGCTTGTTTAGGAAACACCGACACTTATTCTGTCTAAAAACATTTGCCGACAGTTTCATTGTCCTAAGAGAAATGCCGACAGTTAACTTGTAGCCATACAACATCATTGTCGATAGTTTACGTGACTTTAAAAAGGTTGTACAATTACCAACACATAATGTGTTGTCAAAACCAATCATTTGCCAATAGATAAGTGTAGGTAAATGTGTGTCGTGGTGTATTGTCGGTAGGACCAGCGCGTTCGGTCAGTAGAAGTAGCGAAGACGCTGGCGTCGGTCTCTGACCGGATGCTGGGTCACTTTGTGACCGAACGCTGGAAGGGTGTGTTCGGTCCTGCTGATTGTGTAGCGCACAGAAGAGTCACCGTGTGACTAGACGCTGGGTGAGTCCGGTCGAGCATGACCGGACGCGTCCGGTCGTGAAAAGTCGTCTCTGGATGCTTACTGGAAACGACCAGACGCTGGGGCTCAGCGTCTGGTCACTTTGAGCTATTGCGTCCGGTCATCACTTGACCGTTGTGATCAGGCGATCAACATTTGAAGAGAGGGGACACGTGGCATGCATCGCGTGACCGAACGCTGAGGTCCAGCGTCCGGTCACCCCGCGTTGTGCCCAGTGAAGGGTACAACGGCTCTATTTCATGGGGGCTTCTATTTAAGCCCCATGGCCGGCTCAAGCTCACTCTCTTGGCTATTTGCATTGACATAGCAACCTTGTGAGCTTAGCCAAAGCCCTCCCACTCATCTCCATCATTGTTTCATCATCATTGTGAGATTGGGAGAGAATCCAAGTGCATTGCTTGAGTGATTGCATCTAGAGGCACTTGGTATTTATGTTTTGCTGTGGGATTCACTTGTTGCTCTTGGTGGTTGCCACCACCTAGATGGCTTGGTGCAGCGGAGGAGGATTGGCACAAGTCGGTGATTGTTCGTGGCCATCTCCGGTAATTGTGAGGGGATTTGTACCTTCCCCGGCGGAGCGCCGAAAGGTAACTCTAGTGGATTGCTCATGTCATTGAGTTACCTCACTTGTGGGTAGGTTCTTGCGGTGTCCAAATTGTGTGGATGAGGTTTGTGCAACACCTCTTAGCCGCTGAATCACCAAGTGTTGGTCGACACAACGGGGACATAGTGTGTTGGCAAGCACGTGAACCTCGGGAGAAAATTGGTTGTCTCTTGCCATTTGGTATTCTCCTAGTGATTGATTTAATATTCACCTTGTGATTGGTTCACTCCTCTACATGGCGGTATAATCACCCTACTCACTCATTTATATTCTTGCAAACTAGTTGTGGCAAGCTCTTTAGTGTAATTAGAATTGAGAGCTTGCTTTGTTATTTTAAGTTCATCTAGAGGAGCTCTTTAGAGTAGCAAGATTGAGAGCTCTTAGTGAGTAGTAACATTGCAAGTTGTGTGCCTAGAAATCATTGCAACTAGAATTGTTGGATAGGTGGCTTGCAACCCTTGTAGAGCTAGAGCAAGTTTGCATTTTGCTATTTGTCATACAAATCAAATTGCTCTAGTTGATTTTTAGATTTTTAAATAGGCTATTCACCCCCCCCCCTCTAGCCATATTAGGACCTTTCAACACCTCATGTTGAAGATCAACCACCACGTTCTGGGTATGTGCAAGTTGCTAGTGCAAGTCCCTTTTGACTCAGTCCTGCTGCGTGGCTAAGGCTTTGGCATTGTTTCGTGCTACTTCTGCCATTGCTGTACGGTTGTTTGCTTGGATCCGCTAGCATGTAGCTGTGAGTGCCTTAGCACGAGCGGCCTCAAGCTGCTCCTACAGTCCTGCTAGCACTACCTGATCATTAGCTCTTGCCGCTTGCTCTTAGTTGATCGACCTATTCCATCAGAGTGTGGAGTTCTCCCAATGCTACATAAGCTTGGTCGGTGTCCCATCGAGCCTCACTTGCTGTCTTTTTGTGCTTGTGAACATGCTTCCTCAGCTTACGCTATGTAGCTTTGGCCCTCATGAGCCTATCCATGCAAGTGGTATAGGACTCCTGCCAGAAGTCCTAGGTATCCTGATGAGCATAAAACATCTTCATCACGGCGGACATGGCACTCATAGTGGGACTAGAACTATCTGTCCGCTCATCCCGGTCTCAGATCAACGCATTGCGGTTGTGCTATGCCCAAACTGCTCTGGATGGATCCACCCGAGGAAAAGTACCAGCGGCACTGCCGATAAGCTCATCCCCATGTTGCTGACATATCTGGCTCATCACCTCAAAAGCAACTACCTGGGCACCTTCCCAAGGAGTTTTTCCTTCAGGTTCTGTCTTCCACTCCTGCTATAGGGGTGCTTGGGTATGAGCTGGTATGGTTAGGTGCACCTCATACCATGGCTGTCCTTCTAGGTATACCTCATTCTAGGAATAGAGAGGTGGTTTGGTATATCCCGCATAATGCAGGACCCTCCAAAGTAGAGCAGGGGTACCAAACATTTCTAGGAAATTCTGACTACCAGCTGATGCTGCCATCTGTTCCAACAAAATGGTGCAACGCTCGTGAGAACAACGTTATAATAGAAAAGAGTTACTTAACCGAATAAGACACTTATAAGAGGAGGAACAATGCAAGTGTGTAATGAATGATTGATCATGATGCATGTACGTTTTGTACGTCCTCACAAACTTAGGAAAATTAAACTTCTAATGACATACACGGTGGCATACATGCATTCTCTCATATATAACATAGCTAGTCGTGCTACATGTTTCGCTGTTAGTGTACCAGCACAAGAATTTCATTTTAGCCCAACCCCACAAGTATATATGTAGAAATAAAAATCTAGGCTCTAGGTTGCAAGCTAAATACTTCCATATATATATAAACTTCCATATCAAAGCTACCCGAAGGTAAATATGTCCCATATATACATATAAATATGCATATACAGTCGTATCAAAGCTAACCACAATTAAATACCTTCGTATATATATGAGACATATATATATACTTTAGTATCAAAGCTAACTCTCCCCATTAGACCGCACGCTCACATCTTACGGTCATGCCACTCATCATCTTACCTTGGGCATAGAGGCAATTGATCCATATATTACCACTCAAGTGAATGACATCCATACAATAGCACACCGTATGGATGACAAAAATAAAAACCCCAAGTTAGTACTTAATTAGCCACCTGAAATCCTTAACTGGGCATAAAGGAAGTGATCACTGGCACACTTTAGATTCAAACTTTAGGTTTAAACACCTATATCCAAAACTGGTTTTGGAAAAACAAAAACCTTTGTTTTAAATACACATGTGGCAATTAATGTTGAATCTTGCTTTGATGCCAGCTGTAGCAGAACCATCCAATTTATAAGAGCACAAGTACAATAGCAGCACACAAGCGGTCACACTGTCATACTTGAGCCCATATAAACTTGGTAGTCTATCGAGTACCATGAAGGGTCTTGATTCAACCAACATACAACCAAGATCATACATGATTCAACATACATGTCACACATTACATAAAGTTCACAAATACAGTTCCATACATCAGAGTACGATTAAAAGTTATTACAAACCAAGTTCAGGTAAAATAGTAGCGGAATCAAATAGAGTTTGAAACCAACTTGTCGCAGAACCGACCAATTTATAAGAGCACAAGTACAATGGCAGCCCGCAAGCGGTCGTACTATCATACTTGAGTCCATATAAACCTGGTAGTCCATCGAGTACCACGACGGGTCTCGATTAACCATCAACATACAACCAAGATCGTACATGATTCAACATACATGTCACATGTTACATAAAGTTCACAAATACAGTTCATTCATCAGAGTATGAATTAAGGTTATTACAAACCAAGTTCGGTAAATAGTAGCGAAAGCAAATTAAAGTTTGAAGTTAACTTTTGACATCATAGTTCAGATACAATGCCAACTCGTGATCACACTCCCACAAAAGCATGTAAGAAGAATTAATAATAGATGCCTGCCCAGGGCTCACTCCTCATCCACGGTGGGACAGAAGCAGTTCTTGCAATAGCCGTGATAAACTGTATCATCTACAACAATGGGAATAAAACCCTGAGTATGAGAAGGTACTCAGCTAGACTTACCCATCATAAACCAAAAATAAAGTGACTCCAAGGATTATGCAATGCTTTATAAGTGGAGATAGCTTGACAACATTTTGCATGAAAAGCGATTAACTTAGTTACACAATTATAATTCGGTCATCAAGTTGATTATAGCTATTCATCTCTAGATTAGCAACTAACCTATGCCAAACATGTAGTATATCATTTATTAGCATACAATAGTAACCATAGCCGGTGTAGTAATTCCATGTACATCCAAACCATCATGTTCCATAACACAATTACTATGATGTTGGGGCTAGCCAAGTTTCTCACTGTCCAGGAGAGACGGTGATTCGAATCGATTTCAACCAGCTGGGAATTTATTCCTAGCACAAACCCAGGCATACCAGATCAACGGTCACCTTAGGTCACCTTTGGTACAACTTAAGTCCACATTTTGTGGGTTCGCCCAGCGCCGCACAATCAGGGACAACTAGCTGCTAGGACGTTCAGGCCCGGCATACCCTTGGCCTCATATCTGGCTCCTCGGCCATCCTTACTACCATCCAGAGTGCACACTTCTATAGAATGGGGCCTAGCCTAAGTTGAGCTACTTGGCTTTATGGTCGGAACGAGTTATTCGGCCAGCTAAGTGATAGGCATGCGTTCAATCTTGTCTGAAGTGCCAACAACGGTACGGTCTTTAATCGGCACAGACAAAATCACATGAGTCAACCTACACATAGACTCCACCCGGCCTCCATTTACATTACCCCATGGTTCTTTTCCATGATAGCAAATATAGGCAACAGTGCTTTGGTATCCACCTATATCTTGCAGGTGACAGGAAATCACTCGACTTCTACCGGTCTAAGCATGGCTAAGCATAGATTCGATCCTAGATCTACATAGGGTTAAGGTATATGTAACTAGACAAGGTAGTTATATGCATCAAGTGTTTCCAATCAACTCTTATAACCTAATGCATCAAACATAAAGGACTCAAGTAATATTTTGTAAAACATGGGAGACTTAGAATGCTCCGGGGCTTGCCTTTGAGGAAAGAGGTTCCTAGCACTCAGGGAGATCTTTGAGAGTCTGCTCCTCTTCTCCTGAAGCTGCGGCCTGAGGTGTCTCCTGCTGATCCTCCTCCTCTTCTTCGTTGAACTCTAGGAGAGTTATCGCTTCAGATGATCCTATATGCATGAGCATGGAATAAGATATCACGAATGCATATATGATGACATGTATAATATGATATGATGTGATGAATGCATCCTCATAAGTGTTTTCAACAGCATTGCATTAAAGTAATAACAAGTTGCATCTTATTTTACTGAGTAGGCGCATATCTCTTCTCTATTACTTAAGCAAACACTTCTGTAAATCATTTTCTGGACTACAAGACAACAACCACTTGTTTTGACCATAACTGGAGTTATACATATCAAAATAATATGGTTGTGGACATTTTGGAAATAATATGAAATTTCCTACAACTTTATTTTAATCATCTTCATGTGATTCAGTAGTTATCTAGGTAAAAAAATCAATCCTTCAGATTTGTCCAGAGAGTAAGCATTCTTGGCAGCAGATTTTGAACAGCCATAATTCTTAAATCATATGGCCTATGACTATGAAAATTTAATACAAGGTAGATAAATAAGTTATTTACAACTTTGTTATTAATAAGTTTTATAGAAAAGACCATTATCACCATGAAATTATCAACTCAACCAACAATATACATGCAGCCATCTAGTTAAATTATAAAGCAATAATTAACTAGTTGCATACAACCAATTGCTTTTAAGCCTAACCAATAACATCAACAGATCATATGCATCACAAGCACCATAGAAAACATCATGGTTAAATATAACTAATTCATTTATATCCATTTATTATTTTCCTTAAATAATAGGGTGATTTAAAGGATAAATAATTCTAGTTCTTAATAAATTTTGATAAAATTACAGTAGCCTATAAATGACCTCAATAGTCCACTGTACAAATTTCATACTATTTGGATAAGTACAACTACCTCTACAAAAAAGACAATTACATAGGTTGATTTTAGCAAAAATAGTTTAGCATAGTGAAAAGTGTCAAACAATAGATTTAATATTTTTCTTACATTCCTCCAAGCATAAGGATACTATGTAAAAATTTGCATGATTATATGTTATGTATTTTTACCTCAATTAATTTCACTAGAAACTAGCAATTAATTAGAATTAAATATGAAGACCATATTCAGACTATGACTACTACAAGTTTAGTATTTCTTCTAGCTAGAGCATGTCAACACAAGACCAGCAAAATTAGAATAACAATTTTATCACCTTTCCAGCTCAAGTTATGCATTTAACAAGATAGAAACCATTTAAAAAGCATTTATATAGCTACATTTTATTCTCCTAGAAAAATACCAGAAACGGTGCATCTCATATTTTTATCAAATACTAAACTTCAATATGAAACTAACAAAATCTGGTTCACCAAAATTGGACACTCCTAGCATGAGATATGAATTTTTGAAACATGCATTCAAATCTATGAAATAAATCAGAAAATCAATTCTATACACACTGACAGTCGGGGCCCGCGGTCAACGGGGACCCACCCGTCACACACACAGAAGCAGAGGAGGTGCTCTGACCAGTGATATCTCACTGGCGGCGAGATCATCGGTGGCGACGACAACACCTACATGCTCATCTCATCAAGCCGCTTCGATAGGTGTGCTCGGCTAGCTTGGAAGCTCACCGGAAGTAGCTCACCGGTGGCAATGGCGGACGGCGGTTGTCGCGCGGCGGTACGCTGGCATCCTTCGGCCACCATATGCTCCGGTGAGGTGCTTTATAGCTTCATGGAAACCTATTGGAGCTAACCTAGGTGTCTAGGGTTTCAGTGATGTGACGATGAGCTCTGACCGCGTGCATGCCCGCGTGGTGACGCACGGAGCACGGCGGTGCTATCCCCGTTACAGCGAGATGGCAATAGGAGAGAGGTCTCCACCATGCCGTTAGCTAGACCTAGGGTTACCCTACCAAAGGCTCGAGAGTACAGAGGGACACAGTCGACTAGCTCGACGGCGATGAGCTCTAGTGCCACGACGGCAATGGTGGCCGCACGCGGAGCGACGAACCGTTCGTTACCGACACGCAGTAGCGTCAACCCTCACTTCGACCTACGCTACTAGACACTAGCGGGGTGCGGGACCAAGGGAGACGGATGCATATCGGGTAGTGGAATGGCTGGGCCACTGCGAGCATGGAGCTCGGTGGCGCTCCGGTGATGGCGCGGGGGCGGCGAAGCAAAATGCGCCCTTACCTTGGCTCGGCAAGAGGGGCAAGCTGGTCGGGGTGGAAGAGGTGACAATGGCAGAGCTATTGGCATGACCGATTGGGAAATGGTGCGGCGATGACAGCGAGCAAGCATGGTAGAGCGACGGCGATGGCGCGGCAACGTGGTGCTGCGCTTTCCTCTGGCGTGGGTGAGAGAGAAGCGAGGCGCGAGAGTGAAGGAAGCGAGCAGCGTAGGCCGACATAACCCTCCGCGCTGGCCAGACCAGCCGAGCCGATGCCAATGTATGGCCTCCACATGGCACGCCTAGCCTGCCTCGGTCGGCCACTGACGGTGGCGTGGACGGCTATCAGAGGCGATGAACGTGATTGATAGAGCTACTTCATGCGACCGTAACTCCTAAATTGTTCGTCCAATGCAAAAACTTCTTTAACAAGAATTATAGAGCTACACAAGATCTACAACATTACTAAAAGGACTTTGGCCTAAATCCTAATGGTTCATGAGCAATATCATCCCAAAGTGCAGCACTTGAAATTGTAAATGCAGTTTAGACTTGGAAAAAATTTCAAGCCTTCAAAACAGCATTTCTAGCTACTTGTGAGCTATTTTATAGCATTCTATGCACCGAATTAGGTCTTGACCCAAAAATAAAAGTTATTGCTCTAGTCAAGTACTACAACTTTACTTAAGGGGGCACTACCAAGCAAACACTCTATGCTATAGTTCAACTTAGGTCAAACATACAACTTGAAAATGAAAGCCTACACTATAACCATGACTTAGAGGCCAAATGGGTCCAAGTCATGAATATCAAAGTTGTTCCATATGACATTATAAACATGTTTGAGGTACTCCTAAGGTCCCACAAACATTTTATATATTGGTCACATGTAAATCCTAGCATATGCACGTATATAAATCAACATTTCATGTGACAAAGGATAAGAATGAGATAAAATTTCATATGTTCATGTTCATGAATGCTTAGCTGATGCTTGTGCTCATGAAATGCAAGTACAAATTGCAATGCTTAACACAGAGGTGTTATAGAACTTCTCCATCATTGTTCAAATATATTGCCAGCTCATGATCACAATTCCACAAAACCATAAGAGAGGGATGAACAAGAGATGCCTTGTCCAGGGCCCTACTCCTTGTCCATGATAGGAAAGAAGTAGTTCTTATAGTAGCCATGATACATCGTATTATCTACAACAATGGGAAATAAACCCTGAGTACAAGAAGGTACTCAGCTAAACTTACCCGTCATAAACCAAAAATAAAGTGACTCCAAGGATTATGCAAGGCTGTATAAGTGAAGCTAGCTTGACAACATTTTGCATAAAAAGCTTACTGTCGGCATGAAATTTCATCCCGTGCCGAGGGCACACGAGCAAGCTAGAAGGGTCCACTCGATGGAGCTAGAGATCCGCCTAGCTTCAGCGCAGGGATGGTCGATCCTGCGCACTCCTCCCGAGACGTGCCAGTCAATTTGACCCTGCAATTGACAAGGAGAGAAAAGCTAATCAGTAATTTAAGGCGGAATATGCCGGTGTTGCCAGATAGTCCCGAATGTGTGGCTCTGAGAGCCGATATGGAAGGAAATCGACTAAATAGTCGATTCCAGCATACTTATAAGAATAAATCAATTAAAGCACATGGAATCATGGAAGGTAAATCAGTAATCGCTCAGGATAGATCTCGTTATTTAGATAAACATTAGTCAATGGCAAAAGGATGTCAACAATGATTAATTTATGCTAAGCCAATGACTGTAAGTAACCGAATCCCTTTTCATATAAAAGAAATAGCTCATCATCATTTAACCATTTAATAAAGATAAATCTAATGAACATATTAGATCTCATCTACTGCTATGACCAATGGGGCATGAGGCAGAATCATGTAGGCTGTAGAAACAACAATAGATTCAACGACCCTAACTTATTACTAATATTAGTGGGGCATGAGGCAGAATCATGCAGGTCATAATACAATAATAAGATCATGGGGCTAACACATCTTTCAACCTATCTTTACATCAACAGTCTCGTGACGTGAACCGTTCGTGAAAGCACTCGATATCGGCTAAAACATCCGATTCAGGCATAGGGCACAGTTAAGATCATGCCCTATCAGGAACAGATCTACCAAATAATGACCCCCACTCCATGGTGCTAATAGTGGGGTGTGAGGCAGAATCACATAGGTCATGATAACGGGCCATGGAACGGTTTTCGCTAGCCAATAGATCTACTCAAGATCAGACATGCCTTAACTGCACATTATGCACGATCAAGATTGACATAAAATAGCCGATAAAACATAACTCATCGTTTAAAGTGTAGATTAGATCAAATTTAGATTAACAAATGTTGGGTTAAACATAATATAAGGCCGATCTAGATCAATCCCAATCAGGCGAAGTGATATTGCTGTAATTAAATAAATAATGGAAGCAATAAGCAATATCGGTAACTTAATGAATCTATCCGAAGGAACTCCACCCTTAGATAGAGCCGATAACTTGACCTTAATCTAGTTCGAGTAGTGCATGTTGACCGGATCGATGCAGCCATACTTGAACTAGACAAGAGTCGATAACTAGCTTATACTAGAGTTGCAGTGGAGGTGGACCGGATCGATGCAGCCGTACGAACAGAAGTATAAGCCATGACAGTACTTATAGACAAGTAGTGGAGGTCGACCGGATCGATACAGCTGTACTTGCTGAAGAACTCGCCGAGATCTACTCTACTCCTACTCCTAAGGGGTGGCCGGAGCCGAAAAAGTAAATAACTTGTATTTGATTGATTGTATGTTTTACAATAGCTGGGGTTTGATATTTATACCCGGAGCCTAAACATGAATCCTACTCGAGCATGACTCATTACAATCTTCAGCATAGAAAAAAACATTCCTAATTTAAGATAACTTGGACCCTAATCTTTCCCTTTTTGTAGAGTCCGATATGTAGTTTCCTAGCGCCAACCGTAGTTCATCATCGCTATCTGCTGACATCATCCAATGAGAACCGATCCTAGAGTCGTATTTGAATCAGCTGATATCGATCCTCATGCAATCGATTCCTTGATGGGCATGATTTTTGAAGCCTTTGAATTCCCGCATTCTTCTCTCTAAATTTTGGTGTAAACACATACCCCCCAATTTTGGGATAAAAGTGATTTTATTCCAAAATTCCTATTTATGTGTTTACCAAGCCGCAACCGTTTTGCTCCGAGATATACGCGCGAGTCCTGACTTCCCAGGCTGAGTCTTATATAATGTCCCAATAGCATCTTTTCTGACTCACTCGGCCTGTTTGCTTTCCTCTTCTTGCTCGAGCAAATCTCGATAGCCGACACCGCCATCGCCAAAGCTCCAACCCTAGCAAATCTTCCGCCTCGTCAAGCTTTTATTCAAGCGGTTTCTCTCAGATTTACATCTTTTCTGGTGGTAATGGTGACCAGTGACCATGTCCCCGAGGTATGCCTTCAAATCCCCATTCTCAAAATGTTGGTGGCTACCCTTTATTTCCTTTGTCCTCAAGTTTATTTTATCTGATTTCTTGGAAATGAGGAACAAAATCCTGATTCCATCAGCTGTTACTTCCAATTTTTATTTTTCTTGGGCCTATGGGTGATCCTGATCCATCTAATTTCATCCGCCAAGAAACCAACCAAATCCCCTTCAAACGGTCTGTAGTGGATTTGTCCTCCTAGACTATCAAAACCCCCTTCAAAAACTGGCCTAAAATGCCCAGGGGGTGGAGAAATTAGTTTCGTAGGGTATTCGAGAAAAAGGGTGGAGATTGGGAGGCGTATGATTTGAATCAATGTTTGACACTTTCATTGTCCGGGATAGAGAGAAATGATTCACTCTTGATTTCCATGTCCTATTTCTGGTCCAATGCCCTAAATGCTTTTGTCTTTGGTCATGGCCCGATGACTATTACCCTGGCTGATGTTTACATATTGACCGGCCTTAGGATAACTGGGTCAGTGCATCCTTATGAATACTTGAGTGCTGGTTCTAAGAAATTAGCCAAAATATCAGACTACACAGGATGGGCAGGTTATATTCTGAACCATATTGGAGACGAATCGACTGTTGGTGAAAGGGAATATGTGGACTTTCTGAATATGTGGTTGGAGAGATTCGTCTTCTGTGGGTCATCTTGTGGTCTGACTTATAACCACAAACTCATGGCAGAGCATCTAGCAGTAGGCAAGGACATCCCTCTTGGAAAGTATCTGCTAGGAGCTGCTTATCATCTGATGTACCAGGTAGCCACACAATTATTGAAGAATAAACTAGTGCATACCATCAATGGCCCTTGGTGGTTGATAGAAATGTGGCTTAACCTGTATATGCATAAGATTACAAGGCCTGATCTCAGAAGTTTGAGTTTCCCTTCCTCAAATTTTGATGAGGAATATAGAGGTGAAGAAGGAAGAACTAGGCAGTGCATGAGCTATGGTGAGGCTGCATCGGCCATAATAATTGATTTTGACATTGGCCATCTCTTCAAGAAGTTTTACAGGGGGTTTGATGTAGGCATCCTGACTTGGTTACCATACGATGATGATGAAAATGATGAGCTAACCTTCCCATTCAAGTTTCAATTTGAGTCAAGCTGTTCGGACGAGGCGGCGGCTACAATTTTTAATTCCTTCATCAAGCCCTACGTTCTTCCCGCCGAATTCTGTCACGGTCGTGGCAAAATGGCTACAGGCTCCTCCCTTCTAGGCAACCTCCCAACTTATGAGTTCTACAATCCATCTTTCGTAGCTCGTCAGTTTGGCTTTGGCCAGCTCCCCCCTCAATTGTTCTTTAGAAACATATTGAAGCCAAGAGAAGACATCAGTGAGGTGATGGAAGCCTCCAGAGTCTTTCAATTAGGATCAGATCTTCCTTCCCTTTGCTTGCATGATTGGATCAGGGCTATCTTATCTTTCACTCTTTTTGATTCTTGGTGGCAAGAATGGCGCTCCCACCTTTTCTGTGGGCTGGTTCACCCTTTGTGTATAGCTCTGGATGGGGAATTTGCTTCTAATAGCGAGGTAACTTTTATTCCCTTTTTAGAGAAATTATATGGTGAATTCTCCTGCCAACTGATCTAAACGACTCCTTTAGGATACTGAGTTCGATCCTCCAAGTTTGGATAGGAAAGGGCATCCTATAGATTATCAGCCACCATGCCCAGTCTGAAGAATAGGGTCAGCCGCACCTTCGCTGAAGAAATTGATGAAAACTCATGCTGCCCCCATGATCGTGACATACCAATCTCCAAAGTGCAAGGCGGTCCAAGGGACAACTCAGAAAGTTGTTACTGGGAAAAGACTTCGTAGAACGAGACCATCAGCTGCTCCGGTAAACAATCCACATTCTTTTCAAACTAATGTTCAACTTCTGATCCCCCTATTTTGTTTACAGTTATCAACCATTGCATCCCAATCTGCCCTGGGTGTGGAGCTGCTATCCTAAACACTTGGTCTAGCGCCAACTGAACCTTCATTGGTTGATTCTCACAAGGAGCCAATTTTAGTGGCAATAACCGATGCTCCCCATTTGCCCTGGGTGTGGAGCTGTTATCCTAGAATATAGCCGATTTGGCCCAAGACACGGATCTAATGCATAGAGTCTTCTTGGCCATCAAGGGTAATCCATCCCTAGTTCTCTCCAGAGTCTTGTCTCCCTTTTCTATCTTTGAAGATCAGGTCCTAAAGGTGAAACAGGCTCAAAGGAATCTGTTTGAACGTGAAACTCTTTTGGGCAAGGGGAACTCGAACAGGCAAGAGGCCAAAGAACTGTCACAGTCGATTGATCATTTGAAGAACTCCTCCCTCAGTGTTGACCTAGAATTGTCTCGACTAGAAGCCAAGCGTGCAGAACTTAAGAAGGAGCTGGGGGACGTGAAAGCTGCCATTGATCGTCATAAGTCCATCCTGGCTCAAATACCTGATGTCATTCAACAAAAGAAATAGGAACTGCTGGTCAAAATTAGAGAAGGTAGAGCCATCCGAAGTAGCCTCGAGAGCATTCCTAGATCAGCCGAAGAAGACAAACAACAGATCGCAAAAGCTGATGCTATTCGGCTAGAAGTGTTGAAAGCGATCCAGGATGTTCTAGACTTGTAATTCGTATATCAACATGTGTCTTTTGTAGAACCAATGACAACCACACTTTCTATTGTCTCACTGTGTTTTCCTTTGTTCCGGCTAAAGAGCCAATTTTGAAAATAGCCAATTCTAGACCCTCGATCTTAATCCCATTTAGGTCTAAAAACACGGCCTTTATTAAGAGAGCCCTTCGATCTTCTGGCCTTAGTCATCCGGCACTGTATTCTCTTTGGTATTAGCAAGGTGACGCTTCACCTCCTATTAATTGCGGTTGCCTTTTGCACGTCCCAAGGCGTCCACCCCTTCGTTCCGTGGCTTCAAATACCAGCCAAGGGCTCCGGCCTTGAACACATCCGCACTTGCAACCATTCATGTTCCTTTGCAGAACTCTTAGCGGCCCTTCTCTTTTCCTATAGATTCGATCAACTTCATGGCCGGCAAGGAGAACCGCGACAAGCACGCGGCGGAGGAGGTCCCGGAAGAGAACATGCCGATGAACCAGCACCTCCGACGCATGAGGTGAGATCAACATCTTCTGCTTATGACGACGAACTATTCTAATTTGTCTACAGATTCGTTTTGAATGACAGTTTCCATCCTCTTCCTAGGGCCAGCAAGCCCTCTGACGCTGCATCTTCCACGCTGGCTTCGTCGTCGGATTCTTCCAACTCGTACAACGGCGACGATGCCTAGCGCTTCTTCTGAGAATGTAGGACGGCCGAGGACCGCTATTCCGAGGTGATTCAGAAAAACGGCCATCTCGAGATCCGTCTAGGGGTCTTCCAAGCGGCCGTCAATGCGGCTGACGAGGAGGCCAGTGCCGTTCGAGCGCAGCTGGCTGAGTCTGATGCCATAGTGGCAGGTAAGATGAGTTCCATGAATGCTTCTATTCTAATTTCTATTGTCTTTATCTTGATAGTTTTCTACGATCGCCAGCCCTGACGGTGCAGTTGGAGTCTCTCCAACTGGCGGCAAATGTGGCCACGAATGCCATCAATGCTCAGGGTTCCCTCATCAACGCTCACCTCCAAGACATACTGGCCCGCATTCAGGAGATTGTCCTGCACGGCGTTCGTCATGGTGCATCGGTGGCGCTAACCGCGGCACAAGTCCAGACCAAGTATGAGCTCCACGCCATGGAGACTGGCTTCCTGATGGGTGACGGCCCTGAGGAACATGAGGACCTACTCGAAGAATTCATCGTCACCGTGGAGGTCATTGTGGACATTACATCTGCTTAGGATGTAGTGAACAAGGTCTTCGATTAGTTTGTATTTAGGGTAAACCGATGAACAAAGACTCTTGTTCTTTCAAGAATGTGTCTCAGTGCAATGCCCTTGTGTATGACTGTTTTTTTTTTTTTTTGCTCTAGAGGCGATACATATCGTATTGGCTTTTATGTCTTCGAAGATCTTCATTTTAGATTTTCATTTTTTGAACTAGAGGCGATATCTTCCCCGGTACCGGCTATTAAAGCCGATGACTAAACGAATCGGCTATCAAGTATTGATCAAATGCTAGGATAACATCCCTTTAAATATTTTTCATCGATCACCATTGATAGGTTGCACCAGAACTCTCCAAACCAAAGGTTAAACGATCGATCGATTCAGAGCAAGCACCTCATCAAGTGCAACAAAACTTCGTTTAAGAAATCTATCAATTCTTACTCGCACTTAGGAATCCATTTAGTGTTCATACATCGGCCTAAACCCATATATTCAGAACTAATGCTTATTTTCCCTCATTCCAACGGCCGATGCGAAGCCATGACTACTAACTAAAACAAACTCTCAGAGCCGATTGCTTGCATCAGCTTTTGGCTTTCATTGCTGATCTTAATGAAGCATCCTTCCCATAACTTGCCAGAAAAGCATTCAAAATCTCCTAGTTCCCAAAAGACTGGATCGGCTATTGCGATGCTCACAGACTCATCAGCGCGAACCAGCTCGACATCATCTCCATGCCATTGAATCAAACACTGATGCATGGTCGATGGTACACAACAGTTCGCATGAATCCAATCACGACTAAGGAGCAAACTGTATGACCCTTTTCCATCGATGACGAAGAATGTGGTGAGCAGAGTCTTACTCCCGATTGTTAGTTCGACGTTTATTGCCCCTCGGGTCTTAGACGCATTACCTTCAAAGTCCTTAAGCCTCATGTCAGTCTCAATCAGATCTCCTGGTTCCTTGCCAAGTTTACGAAAAGTGGTATAAGGCATGAGATTGACAGAAGCGCCTCCGTCCACCAACATTTTATTCATTGACTTCCCATCAACCAAACCTTTCACATATAAAGCTTTTAAGTGCCAATGCTTGACTAGTTTATCAAATATTGCTTGCTGTATGACCGTCCACTTGGCAACTATTTCCTCATACTCCGATTCATCGAAATCCGAATAAACTTCTTGATCTACCGGAGCTTTGAATTCTCATGGCAACAGAAAAGCCATTTGAATATTAGCCGATGGTTGCTTTCTATCGGTTGTTTGCTTAGTACGCCATACTTGAGGTTTACCAGATGCCTGAGCCTATTCCAACTCTCTGTTCCTTAGGCGTTGCACCCTTCTCTTCTGAATTCTTGTCAAACCTCCTAGACACCATTGGCCTTCCTGCCAAACATATTCTCTCTTGTTGCCTTCTTCATAATCAGCCCAATCTTGATCAACAACTCTTTTTCCCAGCCGATTATGAATACTTCCATTTTTTAAGCACCGATCCATGTTATTATGGTGATATGCATCTTGAGCATGGATAGAATGGCGGTTGGCTTGAGATTGCCTAAACTTCCAATACTGATCGCTGCACTCTAGACAGTTACTCCTGGTCGACAACTTCAAACCTTCGTTCCAGCAATGTCTGAAGAAAGGACAATTCCAATGCAATTTAGTTTGCTTTCTTTCATACCTCCCTTTTTCCTATTGACGCTGGTATTCTTGCTTTTCCAACCAACGCTGATAATCCTTTTCCTTCTGGCGCTGCCATTTATTCAATAGAATTCACGATGTAACTCGCAACTTTGTCACCCCTTCCTTTGATGTTTCTCCTTGCTCATATCGGCTCTTTTGCTTGTCGCGATGTCTTTTACTTCCCCTATATTCATCGGCCGATATTTGCCTCTCGGGATCAACTGTTCCAGCTTCTCTTGATTTGGTTGATGTTAGGACCTTAGTCTTTCCTTTGAGCAGCCTAGCATCAACCATGTTTTGATCTCTTGGCAAAGGATTATCATCAACTTTCATCTTCCGAGGCGTATCAAATTTGAGCCTTCCTTGCTGAATAGCCCTCTGTATATGCTGCCGAAAAATTCTGCATTCATTAGTGGAATGAGAAGTAGCGTTATGGAACTTGCAGAACTTCTTATTCTTCAACTGATCAGGGGGCAACATAACATGATTATCAGGCAACCTGATCTGTCCCTTTTCAAGCAAGAAATCGACGAGCTTGTCTGATTTTGTGACATCAAAGTCATAGCTCTCCTGGACTCCTCCTCCCCAAGGATTTGGCACCATTACTATCTTTTTGCCCCAATTCCATTCAGCCATAGCAACCTCTTCCTCTTCATCTTCATAGTCGTCATCGACTGAGTATGGATTATAAGCTTCGGCCACTGTAGTACTCTTCTGGAATCAGGTATCTCTGCGCATACTCTGGAATTAGCTATTGAGCGCTGCCACTCATTGAGCCAATTGACCCAAGTTGTCAAATTCTTGTCCCAGCAATTTTTTGTTTCCACATTGGCAATATTCCTTGAACAGCTAAAGCAGCTAGCTGATCATCAGCTAAGTTTAATGAGAAGCATAAGTTCCAAGTCTCTTGGAACCTCTAAAGAAACTCAGTGCCCGATTCATTAGTCTTCTACCTTATAGTTGTCATATTGATAATCTTCTTTTCTCCAGTCCCAGTATAAAAATATGTATGAAATTTCTTCTCAAGGTCAGCCTAGTTGGCAATGGAGTTGACTAACAGTGATGAAAACCAAGTGAAGACTGGACCTGATAGTGATAGAGAGAAGAAACGAACTCAATGTGCCTCTTCAACGGATGCATCGCCCAACTGTGTAAGATACCGACTGACATATTCTATTATGCTTGTGCTATCTTGGCCAGTGAACTTAGCAAACTCTGGAAGCCTGTAATTTGCAGGAAGAGCGACCAAATCATACAATTCTGGATATGGGCGTTTGTACAAATAGGTCAGCCCTTTTGGCTTCAGACCGAACTGATTCATCATTATCTCGGTCACCTTTAGCAACAACTCGTAAGCATGTGAATTTGGATTTCTCTGTACTTGCTGATCCATCTATGGATTGAAATCCCATGTGCCCTGATACCCTGGATTCGGACTCATGTGAACGGTGTTATAATCTGTGCTATAATGATACCCCTATGGAATCTCTATTTGCTAGGTCCTTTGCTGGTTTGCTGCTTGAAGTCTCTGATTGTAGACATGAGCATCTATATCTCTATGGATCCTTTGAATTGATAGTGCTATTTTTTGAGTCGATGACAGTATGTGGCCTGATGTGCCAAAATTAATCACCTGGTTCTGATCTTGCCCCTCCAGTTGTTGCACATGCTGCACTGATGATCCAGGATTATACTGTGTCTGATTCGTAGTAGTACCTTGATCCTGTTCAGATGAACCCTGAACTGCCTGGACATCATCACTACCAGCTAGTGCTGCTTCTTGATGGCTGGTACCGACTTGATTAATCCCTTGGGTCAATGGATGTGGAATGTTGTAATAAGCCGACCCAACTTGACCAACTGGAAACCCATGAATCGCCTCTTTCATGGCATAGTGGAATGTATCCAAGAAAGCTTCATTATGGCTTGATATGGCATCACGAACAGATTTGTTTATAATTTCTATAAAGAAACGCCTGTCTTTAGCTTCAACTGTATCTGTCTGCCTGTGTAATAGAACTCTTGGTAGTGCATATTTCTGAACAATTGTGTTGTCACATATTTTGGTGTAGGACAACAAACACTTGTTCTGAAATTCTTCTATAGCTTTGCCGATGACATGTTTATCTCCATCAGGTAGATCTTCATAATGTACCATAAGGATGTCGTTGTTGTTGTGAACCGCCATAACGATTGTGGGCTCCCACCGAGTGTGCCAATAACGTGTGTCGGCATGAAATTCCATCCCATGCCAAGGGCACACGAGCAAGCCAGAAGGGTCCGCTCGATGGAGCTAGAGATCTGCCTAGCTTCAGCGTAGGGATGGTCGATCCTACGCACTCCTCCCGAGACGTGCCAGTCAATTTGACCCTACAATTGACAAAGAGAGAAAAGCTAATCAGTTTAAGGTGGAACACGCCGGTGTTGCCAGACAGTCCCGAATGTGCGGCTCTGAGAGCCGATATGGAAGGAAATCGACTAAATAGTCGATTCCAGCATACTCATAGGAATAAATCAATTAAAGCTTGTGGAATCATGGAAGGTAAATCGGTTATCGCTCAGGATAGATCTCATTATTTAGACAAACATTAGTCAATGGCAAAAGGATGTCAACAATGATTAATTTATGCTAAGCCAATGACTGTAAGTAACCGAATCCCTTTTCATATAAAAGAAACAACCCATCATCATTTAACCATTTAATAAAGATAAATCTAATGAATATATTAGATCTCATCTACCGCTATGACCAGTGGGGCATGAGGCAGAATCATGCAGGCCATAGAAACAACAATAGATTCGACGACCCTAACTTATTACTAATATCAGTGGGGCATGAGGCAGAATCATGCAGGCCGTAATACAATAATAAGATCATGGAGCGAACACATCTTTCAACCTATCTTTACTTCAACAGTCTCCTGACATGAACCATTCGTGAAAGCACTCGATATTGGCTAAAACAGTAGATTCCGCCATAGCGCACAGTTAAGGTCATGCCCTATCAGGAACAGATCTACCAAATAACGATCCCCACTCCACGATGCTAACAGTGGGGTGTGAGGCAGAATCACACAGGCCATGATAACGGGCCATGGAATGGTTTTCGCTAGCCAATAGATCTACTCAAGATCAGACATGCCTTAACCGCACACTATGCATGATCAAGATTGACATAAAATAGCCGATAAAACATAACTCATTGTTTAAAGTGCAGATTAGATCAAATTTAGATTAACAAACGATAGGTTAAACAGAATATAAGGCCGATCTAGATCAATCCCAATTGGGCGAAGTGATATTGCTGTAATTAAATAAATAATAGAAGCAATAAGAAATATCGATAACTTAATGAATTTATCCTAAGGAATGCCACCCTTAGATAGAGCCGATAACTTAACCTTAATCTAGTTCAAGCAGTGGAGGTCGATCGGATTGATGCAGCAGTACTTGAACTAGACAAGAGTCGATAACTAGCTTATACCAGAGTCGCAGTGGAGATCGACCGGATCGATGCAGCCGTACGAACATAAGTATAAGCCATGACTGTACTTATAGACAAGCAGTGGAGGTTGACCAGATCGATGCAGCCGTACTTGCTAAAGAACTCGTTGAGATCTACTTTACTCCTCCTAAGGGGTGGCCGGAGCTGAAAAAGTAACTTGTGTTTGATTGATTGTATGTTTTACAATAGTCGGGGTTTGATATTTATACCCGGAGCCTAAACATGAATCCTACTCGAGCACAACTCATTACAATCTTCGGCATAGAAGAAAACATTCCTAATTTAAGATAACTTGGACCCTAATCTTTTCCTTTTTGTAGAGTCCGATATGTAGTTTCCTGGCACCAACCATAGTTCATCATTGCTATCTGTTGACGTCATCCAATGAGATCCAATCCCAGAGTCACAATTGAATCAGCTGATATCGATCCTCATGCAATCAATTTCTTGATGGGCATGATTTTTTAAGCCTTCGAATTCCCACGTTCTTCTCTCTAAATTTTGGTGTAAACACTTACCAATTAAAGTATACAGTTATAATTCGATCATCAAGTTGATTATAGCTATTCATCTCTAGATTAACAACTAACATGTGCCAAACATGTGGTATATCATTTAGTAACATAACAATAATAACTATAGCCGGTTTAGTAATTCCATGTTTTTCATAACCATCATTCCATAATACACTTACTACGATGTTGGAGCTATCCAAGTTTTTCACTATCTGGGAGAGACGGCGATTTGAATCGATTTTAACTAGCTGGGAATTTATTCCTAACACAAACCCAGGCAGACTAGATCAACGATCACCTTTGGTACAACTTAGGTCCACATTTTGTGGGTTTGACCAGCGCCTCACAATCAGGGACGACCAGCTGCCAGGACGTTCAGGCCCGGCCTGCCCTTATCCTCATGTCTGGCTCCCCGCACATCCTTACTACCATCTAGAGTGCACACTTTTATAGAATAGGGCCCGGCCTGAGTTGAGCTACTCGACTTCGTGGTCAAAACGAGTTATCCGGCCAGCTAAGTGAGAAGCATGCGTTCAATCTCGATAGAAGTGCCAACAACGGTACGGTAGTTAACCGGCACAGACAGAATCACATGAGTCAACCTACACATAGACTCCGCTTGGCCTCCATTTACTCATCACCCCATGGTTCTGTTCCACGATAGCAAATATAGCCAACCATTCTTCGGTATCCACCTATATCTCGCAGGTGATAGAAAATCACCTGACTTCTGCTGGTCTAACCATGGCTAAGCATATATTTGATCCTAGACCTACACAGGGTTAAAGGTATATATCTGGACAAGGTAGTTCTATGCATCAAATGTTTTCAATCAACTCTTATAACCTAATGCATCAAACATAAAATACTCAAGTGATATTTTGTAAAACATGGGAGACTTAGTGTGCTCCGGAGCTTACTTTTGATAAAGGAAGTTGGCCTATGATCTAGGCACTCGGGTAGGTCCTCAAGGGCTTGCTCCTCTCCTTCCAGAGCTATGGCCTGAGGTGCCTCCTATTGTTCCTCTGGCTATTCATCGAATTCCAATAGAGTCATTCCCTCGGACGATCCTATATGCATGAGCATGAAATAAGATATCATGGATGCTGTAAGGAAAATGGACCCTAGGCCCATTTACTTTGGATTTTGGTGTTTGATGACCAACACAACCAAATTGGTCTAATGAATTTGCAAGTAATTGTTTTGTAGTTCAATAGGGTGCAAGACATGACATGGACAAAGGCAACATGATGATCCCATGATCAACACCATAAGAAAGACCCTAGAAGCATAAGAGAAGACCCAAGATATCAAGCAAAGTCCAAGCACGAAGATGGGAACCAAGCCGGATGTAAGATCGTGAAGAAACGAGCTCGACAAAGGTGATCGGACGTGGCCCTATGGGGACCGGACACGTCCTATCAGTTGCTCGGCAACAACAGGTGTTAGCAGCAGCGATCGGACGCTGAGCGAGGTAGTGACCGGACACACGGACTTCACTATTCATCGTCAACGGCAACGCTCTCAGCATGACCGAACGCGATGGCAGGACGACTGGACGCAAAAAGAAGTAGCATCCGATCATGTCCAGAAAGGTTCCAGAGTAGTGCCAGCATGATCGAACACATCCGATCGAGTGAGACCGGACTCGGCCCAGAGTCTGATCAATGCACGCACTCCAATGGTCGGTAGGACTGGACGCGTCCGATCGAGACGTGATCAGCGTCGGTCACTAGCAGAAAGTTGGGTCTCGGGTCCAACGGCTACTTCTCACTTATGGGGCTATAAATAGACGCCCCAACCGGCCATTTGAGAAGTGGAAAGTTGAGGAAATATACCAATGGTGTTGATACACCATTTTAGTGATCTTCACTTGCATAGTGCTTAGTGATTCATTAGGTGATTAGCGTAGGTGCTTTGCGAAGTGCTTAGGTTGATTAGACCACCACTTATGCGCTTGCTCTTGGTTTAGGCTTAGTGTTTAGTGAGATTTGCACACCTCTTACCACTTGGTGCTTGCATGCACCATTGTTGTACATCGGAGGGGCTTGTAGTCTTGCGATATCACAACAACCACGTTTGTGGTGTGGCCGTCACCGTGTACCAAAGGGAACAAGGCCCATGGCAGTTTGGCTGGAAGATTGATAGTAAAGACGGTGGGGAGCGGTCCGGGAGAGGCTTGCCGGAAGGCATACCAGAGACCCACTTGCACATGGGGAAGGCCTGGGGCTATCCACGGAGTTACCCGATAGGGAGCTTGGCCCTTGCGAGGGATTCCTTGCGAGGGGCTCCAACGAGGACTAGGGGAGAAGCTTGCGTGCTTCTCGATACCTGGGTAAAAATACCAGAGTCGTCGACGGGAGTTTGCATATCTCTACCTTATTCTTTAGCTTTCACATTTACATTGCAATCTTGGTTTGTACTTTACTTTCCTAGCTTAGTGATAGGCTAGTTGATAGGTTTGGAACCTAGGTTGCATAACTCTTTTTGCGGTAGAGATAGCAACACACTTGCTACACCATAGTTGCACATCTAGATAGTTTATCTTGTGCACAGGTTTTTGCTAAGGATAGAAAAAGAGGCCATAGTTTAGAGTTTTAAGTTGCCTAACTCACCCCCCTCTTAGGCGTCACGGTCTCTTACAAGTGGTATCAGAGCCAGGTTGGCTCAATTTGGACCTTTGGCTTCACCGTCGTTGAGCCGACGCTATTTAGAGTGGTTGGGATGGATGCCTCTAGGCCTCTGCACTTTGACGGCACTAACTTCCCCTACTATAAAGCTAGAATGGCTTGTCACCTTGAGGCGATAGATTTTGGTGTTTGGAGAGTCACTCATGACGGGATGAAACCAATTAAGAATCCCGATAAACCCACAAAGAGTAAAGAAAAAGAAATTCATTTCAATGCTAGAGCTAAAAATTGCTTGTTTGAATCTTTTAGCATGGATGTGTTTAACCAAGTGTTCACTTTAAATATGGCATGTGAAATTTGGTTACAACTCCAAGAGCTCCATGATGGCACAACTAATGTCCGTAAGCTAAAAACATTGTCTAGCTAAACAAAATTATGATTCCTTTAAAATGAATGATGATGAGCTTGTTCGTGATATGTATTCTCATTTGAATCTAATTATCAATGAGCTTCATTCAATAGGATTAACAAAGCTAGATGATGTGGACATCATGAGGAAGATCATCTCTATGCTACCGCAAAAGAAATATGCAAGCATCATCACCATCCTTCACAATATGGAGGACTTGAGCACCATGACCCCGGCCATAGTCATTGGCAAGATAGTGGCATTGGAAATGTCACAGAAGATGGGTCAAGAAGAAGCCTCATCATAAAGCAAAGCCAAAGCTCTCGCATGTAGTGAGAAAAAGAAGATGAAGGGCAAGCAAGTTGAGATAAGCTCAAGCTCAAGCTCCTCAAGTGAAGATGAAGAAGATGAGGATGATGATGATGATGATGATGAAGAAGAAGAAGAAGATTCAAGTGACGATGATCAATCTTCCTCCTCCACCTCCGACCTTGATGAAGAATCCATCAAACTTATCAACAAGGTGGAGAAGATGATCCAAAGGCTCAATGTCAAGGGTGTGCCCATCCAAATTCAAGATTTCACCTTCACCAATCAAAGAAATGAGCAAAGAAAGAAAGGATGCTATGGATACGGTGAGTTAGGGCACTTTGTGGAAGTTTGTCCAAACAAGCCCACACCCAAGACAAGGAAGAAGGCATGCAAGGACAAAGCCCTCTCATAAATAAGGTCTTGGGATGATTCTTCAAGTGAAGAAGAAGACCATCACAAGAGGCGAGGCCACAAGCACTTAGCATCAAGCTCTTCTCGTGCGTGCCTTATGGCACGAGATAACGAAAGCTCATTCTCTAGTGAGAGTGAGTGATGATGAAATGCCTTCTCTTAATGAACTTGTGCAAGAAAATCTTAAATATGCTAAGGCTTTCACTAGCCAACAAAAGAAGCTAAAAATATTGCAAGAAAAGCTAGATAGTTTACAAGAAGCATATAAAACCTTACTTGAACAATATGAGACATTTGCTGATCTCAATATTGAACTATCTACTAAAATTGAGCAACTTGAGGTTAGTGCAACAACAAATGCATGCACAATCAATGATGACCAACTTGTAAAGAAAAATGAAAAATTAAAAGAAAAGTTAGCTAGCTCACAAGATGCTTATAAAAGTTTGCTTGCTAAAATGAAAACCATGTTCAAACATTGTGATGAGCTAACTAATAAAGTTGCTAATCTTGAAGCCGTCGGTACAACCCTCACCAAGGCACCTAAAAAGAAAAGTTCTATCTTTGACATGCCTAAAAAGGATGCTTCTACTTCTTGCAATGATTTATGTTTAGACTCACCCTTGTGCAACCAAGTTTGTGTTGAGAAAGTTGTTGTAGATACATGCACACAAGATGTCGCAATGGAGAATGAGCAACTCAAGCAAGAAGTGGCTCGCCTTACCAAGGACTTGACTCAAGTAAAAGGCAAAATGGAGCAAGCCCAATATCATCAAGATAACACCGTTAAGGGAGTGAAGAAGCTTGATGAAGGACAAACCGTGGTTTGCTACGTGTGCCACAAGGAAGGCCATAAGTCCTATGAGTGCAAGGTGAAGAATGGGGGAGGAGCTAAGAAGAAAGAGAAAAACAAAAAGGAAACAAGCAAGCTCCCCAACACCTACACCAACAAGGTGGACAAAAAGGCCCCCACACCTTATCTCTTGAAGAAGAAGAAAAATGACAAGGTGGTGGCCATCAAGGTGAACAAGCAAGCCAACAATGGGGCCAAACGCATTTAGGTGCCAAAGGAGATCATTTCCAACATGAAGAGCACCAAGAAGGTTTGGATCCTAAAAGGGAAGTGAGAAGTCCGATGGACTTCGAGGAATTTGGAGACTTGGCAAAGTATGGGTGCATTTCATAGGGTGCATCATTATGGACAAAGTAATTGCCAAGTGGGTTAGTGAATACTATGGACCCAAATTCCTCTTCCCATGTTAGGTAACTAGTTTAATTTCTTGCAATCTCAATTAGCATCTAGTTCCTTCTCGTGCCTAGGTTTGCATTTGCATGTTTAATCTTTTATCTTGCATACACTAGGTATATCTTATTGTAGGTTTGCTCGGTTTCACTCATAACCCTTGGAGCAAACCTACATGGTTTAAATTGTTTAGGAGCATGCACATAGCTTGTTTTATAATTGTTCATCTAATATGTGCCAAAGTCTAAATTGTAGATAATTTCTCCCGAATATCACTTTCAAAAATGATTCTCACATCCATGTGGTGTCATCTTTCAAGTGGTATTTTTTATTCTAAAATCAATGTGCATGTCTCCTACAAGTATTCTATACTTGTGTGCACAAATTTAGGGGGAGGTTACTCTACAAGTTGGATGCTTTGAGACTAAAACCTTTTTAAGCTTATCATGTGTGCAGTAGTCTCATTGCAAGGAAAATGGAGTCCCCAGAGTTAAGCATCATACTTCAAATATCCACCACCTATTGCAAGTGGTATAAATCAAATTAGTTTCCACATGTGGTATTTCTAAACTGATATCATCATGTTGATTTCACTTTGGTATTTATATGCTTTCTCCATGCATTATATAGATTAAACTCCCTTGAGCATTAATTTGCCAATTATGCATAAACTACATTCTCCATCATATGTATGCATATATTTAGGGGGAGCTTAGTCTATGTAATGTGAGAGTCAAATTTTGTGACCTATTCCACTCCACATACAAAGGATCACAAAGTTTGACCCTCCCTTGTGCTACTAATGTCTTCCTTTTTGGTGTTTGATTCCAAAGGGGGAGAATTTGTAGGAGCAAAAGCAAGCCCGATCATAATAATTTACAAGTGGTAATAGTCCGAGAAAGGGAGGATAGTGGATTATGGAGTTAGGGAGAGGCTTAAATCCATAATGCCACATGGAGACATTTGCAAGGGCAAGATAAGTTTCCAAAGATGTTTGCATGTGGTATCTTTTAGCATCATATAACCTTGCCCTTTGCATTGTATCCTAGCAAGTAAATGGTTTTTAAATTCCAAAAAATTTATTATTTGCTTGCTTTGGTCGTGTTGTCATTAATCACCAAAAAGGGGGAGATTGTAAGAAAAATGGACCCTAGGCCCATTTACTTTAGATTTTGGTGTTTGATGACCAACACAACCAAATTGGACTAATGAATTTGCAAGTAATTGTTTTGTAGTTCAATAGGGTGCAAGACGTGACTTGGACGAAGGAGATATGATGATCCCATGATCAACACCATAAGCAAGACCATAGAAGCACAAGAGAAGACCCAAGATATCAAGCAAAGTCCAAGCACAAAGATGGGAACCAAGTCGGATGCAAGATCACAAAGAAACAAGCTCGGCAGAGGTGACCGGACGTGGCCGTATGAGGACCGAACGCATCTGATCAGTTGCTCGGTAATAGTAGGCATTAGCAGCAGCGACCGGACGCTGAGCGAGGCAGTGACCGGACACGATGGCAGGACGACCGATGCACCAAGAAGTAGCGTCTGATCATGTCCAAAAAGGTTCCAGAGCGGTGCCAGCATGACCGAACGCATCCGATCAAGTGAGACCAAACTCGGCCCAGAGTCCAATCAACGCGCGCGCTCCAACGGTCGGTAGGACCGGACGCGTCCGATCGGGACGTGATCAGCGTCCGGTCACTAGCAGAAAGTTGGGTCTCAGATCCAACGGCTAGTTCTCACTTGTAGGGCTATAAATAGACCCCCAACCGACCATTTGAGAAGGGGAAAATTGAGGAAACATACCAAGGGTGTTGATACACCATTTTAGTGATCTTCACTTGCATAGTGCTTAGTGATTCATTAGGTGATTAGCATAGGTGCTTTGCGAAGTGCTTAGGTTGATTAGACCACTGCTTATGTTCTTGCTCTAGGTTTGGGCCTAGTGTTTAGTGAGGTTTGCACACCTCTTACCACTCGGTGCTTGCACGCACCATTGTTGTACATCGAAGGGGCTTGTAGTCTTACGAGATCACACCAACCGCGTTTGTGGTGTGGCCGCCACCGTGTACCGAAGGAACAAGGCCCACGACGGTTTGGTCGGAAGCTTGATAGTGTAGACGGCGAGGAGCGGTTCGGGAGAGGCGTGCTGGAAGGCACACCGGAGACCCACTTGCACGTTGGAAAGGCCTAGGGCTATCCACGGAGTTACCCGACCGAAAGCTTGGCCCTTGCGAGGGGCTCCAACGAGGACTAGGGAGAAGCTTGCATCGATGGGAGTTTGCATATCTCTACCTTACTCTTTAGCATCCGCATTTACATTATATTCTTGGTTTGTGCTTTACTTTCCTAGCTTAGTGATAGGCTAGTTGATAGGTTTGGAACCTAGGTTGCACAACTGTTTTTTGCGGTAGAGATAGCAACACACTTGCTAAACTATAGTTGCACATCTAGATAGTTTATCTTGTGCATATGTTTTTGCTAAGGATAGAAAAAAGAGGCCATAGTTTAGAGTTTTAAGTTGCCTAATTCACCCACCCCCCCCTCTTAGGAGTCACGGTCTCTTACATATGCATATATAATGACATGTATAATATGATATGTTGTGATGAATGCATCCTCATAAATGTTCTCCGTAGCATTGCATTAAGGTGATAACAAGTTACATTTTCTTTTACTGAGTAGGTGGATATCTCTTCTCTAGTAACTTAAACAAACACTTATGTAAATTATTTTCTGGACTACAAGAAAGTAGCCAATTGTTTTAACCATAACTAGAGTTATACACATCAAAATAACATGGTTGTGGACATTATGGAAATCTTATAAAATTGGCTACAACTTTCTTTTAATCATCATAATGTGATTCAGCAGTTATCTAGGTCAAACAATTCAATCTTTCAGATCTGTCCCGAGAGCAAGCATTTTTGACAGCAGACTTTTAACAGCCATAATTCTCAAACCATAAGGCCTATGACTATGAAAATTTAACACAAGGTATATAAGTAAGTTATCTACAACTTTGTTATCAACTAGTTTTACCTAAAAGACCATTATCATCATGAAATTATCACCACAACAGAAACTATACATGCAGCCATCTAGTTGAATTATAAAGCAATCATTAACTAGTTGCATACAACCAATTACTTCTAAGCCTAACTAATAACATCAACATATCATATGCATCACAAGCACTACATAAAACATCATGGTTAAACACAACTAATTTATTTATATTTATTTATTAATTTCCTTAGATAATAAGGGGATTTAAGGGATAAATATTTCTAATGCTCAATCAATTCTAAGAAAATTACAGCATCCTACATATGACCCTAATAGTCTACTGTACAAATTTCATGTCATTTGGATAAGTATAGCTACCTCTACAAAAATGACAAGTTACATATGCTTATTTTAGCAAAAATAGTTTAGCATAGTGAAAAGTGTCAAGCAATAGATTTAATATTTTTCTTACTTTCCTCCTAGCATGATAATACTGTGTAAAAATTTGTATGATCCTATGTTATGTATTTTTACCCAAATTAATTTCACTAGAATCTAGCAATTAATTATGATTAAATAGGAAGACCATATTACAATATGTCTACTATAGGTTTGTGAGGGCGTCAGTGAGGCACGGACGCATGCATGGCAGCACGGCGGTGCGAGCGCAACAGCGGCACCGCAGCATTCGGCTCCGACGAGGCCGACATTGGCTCAACGGCCAGCGGCGTGAGTAGGACATGACCCTATTCTAACCCTAACGAGGGAAGAGAGTGAGCGAGATGGCTCGGTGGAGCACGGCCACAGTGAGCGCAAGCTCAGCGGTGCTCCAGCGATGGCGCGACGATGGTGAACTCAAACTGCGGCCTCACCGGAGCTCGGATGGTGGCGCAGGCGGTTTAGGGAGGTGGAGGAGATGATGGCGGAGCTGTGAGCGAGATGTAGTAGACGGTGGTGCGGTGTTGGCAGCGAGCGAGCGTGGCAGAGATCGGTGGCAATGGCGACGGTCCTTGGTTTTGCTCTGGCGCAACGAGAGCGGGAGTGAGAGCGAGGCAGAGAGAGTGAGCGCGAGTGAGAGAGAGCAGTGGCATCGTGCGGTTTTGCTGCTCGCCCCAGCCTGACGCGTAGGCCTGACACCAGTGGACGGCCTCCATGCGGCGGCCGTGGCCTGACGCCAGTCGGCCACGATGCGTGCGGTGCCAGTTCAGACACTACTGAACCCAACTGATGAAGCCAGTTCAAGCGATCAGTCCTCCTAATCTGTGGCAATTTAGCAAAAACTTCCTTAATAAAAATTGTAGAGCTACGTGAGTACTACAAGATTGCTTAAAGGAGTTTTGTCTAATTCACAATAGTTTTCAAACTACAAAGCTCTAAAGTGAGGTACCTTGAAACCAAAATCAGCATTCAGGACTTGGCAAAATTTCCAAGTATAGAAACAACATTTCATTCATTGCGACTTTGGAGCTATTTTTGACCATGTTAGGCACTGATTCAGCTCACGACCCTTAAATAAAGTTTGTTACCCATGATGTGAACTACAACTTTTATATAGGTCACATAGCCATGCACATAATCTAAACTACTATTCAACTTTGGTCAAACTAGCATCATGAAAATGGCATTTCAAAGTAAACCAACACTTAGAAGCAAAATTGGTTCATGTCATGAATACAAAAATTGTTCCATTTACCATCCTATATGTGTCTAAGGTGTTTTCATGACCTCACAACCATTTCATACATTGGTCATACATGATTACAAGCATATGCATATATCTAATCAACATCACATGTGATAATGTATAAAGAATGAAATGAAATTTCATATGCTCATGCTCATGAATGAATGGATGATTCTTGTACTCATGAAATGCAAGTGTAAAATGCAATGCTTAACACTGGGGTGTTACATTAAGGTTTAAGGATAGATAAACTCTACTTCTACTTGCTTACTTCGGGCACCGGAGCGCACCTGGTCTGCTAGGCGATACTAGCCATTAGCTCTATGCCAAACCCAAACATAGAGGATTACGAGGGATGGACAGGACTATCACCACCTATTGCCTACCCCTCAACCGTGGGGCACAAGGCAAACAAAGGTAGCCACTTGCCTAGACACCACGTCTACGCTATCGACTACTACTCTAGCATTGTACAGGGTGATCCGTCTCTATCAGGAGCCCTCTACTAGAGTATCCGCTATGAGAGCGGACGATGAACCCACAAACAAGAATAAAGCTTAACTAATCAAAATACTTTTTACTATAGAAAACACAAATACTCACTTAGCGGGAGATTCCAATGAAGTATAGAGCAGGTGTTCGTTGAGGTACAAGATGGGGAGACACCGACAAGTCCGGCGCTTCCCTAAGCTCTCCCTTACTACTCTAGCTAGCTACTAGGGCCTAAGCCCTTTGGAGTGGTCCTCTAGGTCAAATGAGGTGTGCTCTTCTTCCTTGTAGTGTTGTTGTTTCAAATGAGGAGGGGGAGGCCTCCTTTTATAGATGGAGAGAAGGGGTTGATTCCTTGGAATATGCTTGATCCCCTCATTAAAGCACCAAACCGCCATTCTAGATGCATTGAACCTGGACCAAACCCTGGGAACCGACATAGGTAAGGCAGTAAGGGATGGCTCATGAAAGATGGACCCGAGACGCGCCTGTAGGGGTGCCGTCTCAGCCCAATCTTCATTGTGTAGGCCTCTGGGACTGTATGGGCGGCTCCTGCAAAGTTTAGCGCTATTTGGAGCATGTTTGCTTCAGGTTTTGGGCTTTTTTCTCCACGTCACTGGGCCCTGATTTGCCTGGTAAGTGGGCCTTCTCCCCTTGGGCTCATGTCGGATGTGTTTCTTGTATACCTTAGGGATATTTTTTGTGTTATTCTGACATGTCCTTCTGCAAATGATGAATCACCAAAACTTGTGGAACTTGTTAGTTATAAACCTTAATTCTAAGTTTGGTGTTCATATGGGTTCATTTTATGGTTTATTTGGCGGTTAAAAGTAGGAGTTAAGGACCACCAACACAATGGAACCTCATAAGCCACATAAATCTATAGATAAGAGGCGTACGACATTATTAGAACTCATAGATTCTGATATTTGTGAGATGAATGGTGTTTTGACAAAAGGAGGAAAAAGATACTTTATGACTTTAATTGATGATGGAACAAAGTACTATTATGTGTTTCTCCTAAAAACTAAAGATGAGGTGCTAGAATGTTTTAAGACTTATAAAGCGGAGGTGGAGAATCAATTGGAAAAGAAAATCAAACGTGTTACGTCTGATCGTGGCGGGGAGTATTTTTCCAATGAGTTTGATCTTTTCTGTTCAGAGAATGGAATAATTCATGAACGGACACCACCATATTCGCCTCAATCTAATGGGGTTGCCGAAAGAAAGAACCAGACATTAATGGACTTGGTGAATGACATGTTAAGAATATTCGGTATGGCGAAGGCATGGTGGGGGAGGCAGTTTTGACTTCATGTCATATTCTGAATAGAGTTCCCACTAAAAATAGTGATATAACTCCGTATGAAGGATGGAAAGGAAGGATACCATCACTACATTACTTGCGTATGTGGGGCTGTTTGGCCATGGTTAGTGTACCAAATAATAAGAAACACAAGCTCGGACCAAAGACCATTGATTGTATCCTTTTAAGGTATACGCACCATAGCACGATTTATAAGTTCTTAGTGATAAAATCAGAAACGCCTGAGATTTTAGTTGATTCACTTATGGAGTCATGCGATGTTACTTTCTTTGAGAATATAATCCCAATGAAAGATGCTTATTCTTTGCCTAATTCATCAAATGAATTTATTCCTGAACCCATGCCCACAATTGAACCAATTATATACCCACATGGGAATGAAGAGGATGACAGTGGTGTAGCCCTCAGAAGGAGTAAGAGACAAAGTGTTGCAAAATCCTTTGGTGAAGACATCACTATGTACCTCATAGATGATACTCCCACGACCATTGCAAAGGCATATGCTTCACCTGATGTAGAATATTCGAAGGATGCAGTCCATAGTGAGATGGACTCCATCACTACAAATGGTACATGGGAAGTAACAGATAGACCAGTGGGCTGCAAGCTAGTTGGCTATAAATGGGTATTCAATAAGAAGCTTAGGCCTAGTGGTACTATTGAAAAGTACAAGGCAAGGCTTGTGGCTAAAGGTTATGTACAAAAAGAAGGCGAGGATTTCTTTGATACCTACTCACCTGTTGCCAGACTAACTACAATCCAAGTGCTATTATCCTTGGCTGCTTCCCATGGTCTTCTTGTCCATCAGATGGATGTGAAGATGGCTTTTCTTAATGGAGAGCTAGAGGAAGAAATTTATATGGATCAGCCTGATGGATTTATAGCATAAGGACAAGAGGACAAGGTGTGCAGGTTACTCAAATCCTTGTACGGTTTAAAGCAAGCGCCCAAGCAGTGGCATGAGAAGTTCGACAAGACTTTAACATCTACTAGGTTTGTAGTAAATGAAACCGACACTTGTCTGTATTACCGCTATGGTGGGGGCAAAGGATTAATTCTATGCTTGTATGTTGACTACATACTGATTTTTGGGACAAGTATCGATGAGATAAATGATGTAAAGTCATTTTTATCCCAAAATTTTGACATGAAAGATTTGGGAGAAGCTGATGTGATCCTCAACATTAAACTTAATAAAGGTGAGAATGGGATTACTTTTTTGCAGCCTCATTATGTGGAGAAGGTATTGAGCTGCTTTGGCTATATGGATAGCAAGCCTTCTCCAATACCCTATGATCCTAGTCTAATACTTCGAAAGAATCAAAGGCTATGAAAGGATCATCTGAGATACTCCTAGATTATTGGCTCTCTGATATACCTAGCTAGCACAACCTACCCTAACATCTCATTTGTGATAAGCAAGTTGAGTAGATTCACCTCTAATCCAGGAGATGATCGTTGGTGGTATTGATCGGGTAATGCGCTATCTGAAGGGTATAATGAGTTATGGAATTCATTATTCAGGGTACCCGGGGTACTTGAAGGATATAGTGATTCAAATTGGATTATAGATGCTGATGAACTAAAGGCCACTAGTGGATATATATTCACATTAGGTGGTGGTGCTGTCTCTTGGAGATCTTGTAAGTAGACAATACTTACAAAATCTACCATGGAGGCAGAGCTTACAGCTCTGAACATAGCCACTACTAAAGCTGAGTGGTTAAGAGAACTATTGATGGACTTACCTGTGGTTAAGAAACCAATTCCTGCTATTCTCATAGACTGTGATAATCAAACGGTTATCACAAAGGTGAGGAATAGTTAGGATAATATGAAGTCCACCAAACATGTGAAGCGCAGGCTGAAGTCTGTCAGGAAATTGAAAAGCTCTGGAGTAATAGTTGTGGACTACATCCAAACAGCTAAGAACCTGGCAGATCCCTTTACAAAGGGACTATCACATAATGTGATTGATAATGCATCGAAGGAGATGGGATTGAGACCCATGTGAGTTAACCTTAGTGGTAACCAAACCTATGTGATCGGAGATCCCGTGAATTAGGACCTGGGAAGAACAAGCTGTTAGTTAACAGGAGAGTACGATCTACCTTTAACCCACTCCGTTGGGGATGCAGTACTCTCATTTCTGTTAGGAAGGCTAACTTTGTCTTAATGTGTTCTGAGGCTTTATAGCAAGATATTGTCCTATAGAGTATTCTTGTAAGAACACACCTCTGTGAGCCCAACTATTAGTCGCAATTTGTAAGAATTAGGTATTCTTTAAGAAGCTCATGAAGTGAGACAGGAGTATGACTTATACACTCCGCCCGCGGGGTAGACATATGGCAGCCTAGTATCAGTCAAGATGCCAAGTGAAGCCTATTCACACCAAACTTCCAATTCAAGGCCTAGTCCATTGTGCAGTTGTGGATGAGTCTATCTTGTCGCTCTAGGTTAGGGATGAAAATGGATCGGATACGAACATATAGCACTAATATTACATTTGTTTTCATATTTCTGTCTGGATTTAGATTCAAATACGGATAGTGTCAACCATACCAGATAGGACACTATTGGATATCGACATCATAAATATGTAATTTGAGTATTCGGATACGGATACGGTATCAAATGTTGAATATCCGAATTCAGATACCGACAGATCTGAACCCCTCTAAACGGATTCGGTCTCGAATACGGTCGGAAAATATCCGTACCATTTTCAGCCCTACTCTAGGTGGATGTTCAATCTTAACCGGTCTCCATTGGAAAAAGCTGGTATATTAACAATACTTTGGTACAGGGAGGATGAAGCGTTCCTCTGGGATCAAGTGGGAGATTGTTAGAAGATTTGGGCTAGCCCAAATAATATTCCCAAATAAATCTCAAAGGCCCACTCACACATGCATGGTATGGTGGGGGACTTTCCCACATTGCTACTCTAGGAGGAGTGAAGCCAACTTAAATAGTTGAGTTGTCTCCATCTATTTGAAGCTATTGGGGAGAGGAAAAGAGAGAAACACGTGCATGCGCCTCGCGTCGCCTCGCCGGACGGGGCGTGGGCACGCGACATGCACGTGAATGTCCGGCGATTTCTCACCTTGATCTTGCGGGTGTGCGGCTTCCTTTTGCTACTCGATATTTTTGCAATGTATGGAGAAAATTGCGCTAGCCTATTATGGCAGGTAATTATTCTCGCTTTAACGGTGGTTGCTCTAATTGCTCCAGTCGACTAACGGCAGGTCAATCTTGTTAATGCTATGATTGTGCGGCTAATTATTTACCTTAGCTACGATGCGTGTATATATATTGGGATGAGACGTCGTCCTCATAACAAAGAATTCATCTCCTCCTTTTGCCACCGTGCTGTGCTGTCGTCGTCTTTCCCATTCCGCCGCCAATGTGTCATCGATGCTGGGAGAGGAGGTCTCCGAAGCCTACGTCTCCTCATGTCTCTGTACGGGGTAGGGGGCGTATCAGGTTTTTGGGAAGCGCCGTTGCGACTGCTCGCTGGACGTCTTCTTGCCTCTACGCCTGCTTCATCTTCTTTTGCGCTATTGCTAGCGCCGACAATCCCACTGTAAGAATGTCTATTCTTTCTCTGTTGTTCGTTCTTATGTTGCTACTGTTACTAGCACTGGAGAGTTAGAATTTGCCGCGGATCGTAGTGCTCGTGATAAATCATACACTTTTGATATATACTGTTCTTTTTTTATTGTCAGAATTAATTTATGCATCACTAAATTGCTATTATTTTCAACAGAGCCTGTACGTTTCAAGAGCTGCAACACACTCAGCTCTGGTGTATTGGGTAACCAACCGGGTCTCTTGTGGCCTTGTGGGTCAAGGGGTGGGTCAACCCAAAACCTAAAATTTGCATAATGGGTCGTATGGGTTAGAAACTGGTTGACCCACTTGCGGCCCACCTGCATCGCTACTTATGTTTCTCCACTGAACAAGTTCTACGGTTTGATTTGGGGTTGGAGCAGCATCGCCTTCTTCTTGCATCAGGAAGCTACCATACAAATAACGGATGCAGCAGCACTTGCATCAAATCATCGTTTCAATTTGCCTCGACTTTGAGCAATTCAGTCAAAATTGCAACGACCTCCACTCCTAGTCACTTTGCTGGTCACTGAAGCGGAGGAGGGTACAGAGGGACGGCAGCGGCGGTGCAATGCTCCTAAATGTTCAGTTACAGCTCTCACACATCGACACGTGTCCTGTCATGCATGCTAAATCTCCGCAAAATATAGTTTGCTCGAATTCTCCGAGACTTTATATATTCGTGTCCAGAGTGGAATATAGTACATGCGAAGACAAAGACGGTGGGAAAAAGGTACCTTTTGCCAAGGACAAATGAATCAAGTGGATAAACACTAGCCCCACCGTACCGGACCAGTTGATACTTAGAAATTTGCCCCCTTTTTTTCTTTTTTGCTCTCAGCCGTCGTATTCCTTCATTTCTAATATCGTGCATGCTTATAGCATTCTCTTTTGCTCATAAATGTTTAAAATTTTGAAAAGAAGCGCGTCGACATCAGTGACATGGACATCAGTCACGTAGGACCAAGATCTGGCCGTGCAGCAATTGGCAATTGACATGCTTTGGGTCACGAAGCAGATTGCCCCAGCCACCTTCTCCAATTGGACCGCAGGGATGGGCATGACGTTGATGTCCCGGCTCGGCTAAGTTCACTCACCTCCAAATCTCACTATGCTGTCCCATTTGGGAGGAGGAGCACCTGCCTCGATTTCGCAAAGAATATGCTTTTGTTCTGATAGAGAGACTCTCTTTTCTATATTGATAAAAAGAACTCTGCTGGTATGAGTGGTGGATCCCACTGTCCCATTTCGTGCGCCTCTAAAGTTTACCACACCATCAGCTAAGAATCTGCCACACAAAATTAGAGAAAATTCGTCAAAACCACCGATAAATCAACATTTTTTCTGTTGACATCATGTGAGGAAGAAGTTTTTTTTATAAACATTACGTAAAAAACGATTTTTAGCAACGGAACGAATTTTTTTGTAGGGACGGCTGGTGATGGAGCCGCCCCTACAGTAGCGTGCTCGGGTGCCCAGACACCAGCCGCCCCTACAAATGGAACAGCAGGGGCGGCTGGTGATACGAGCCGCCCCTACAAATAGGGTCTGATTTGTAGGGGCGGCTCAATCACCAGCCGTCCCTGGAGTTGCTATTTGTAGGGGCGGCTGGTGATTGAACCGCCCCTACAAATGCCCCCGTACATATTGCTCCGATTTGTAGGGTCGGCTCAATCACCAGCCGCCCCTACAAATGACCCACATATAAACCAGTTGTAGCACCTTCTTCCTCCTCGGGTCACTCACTCCAACCCGTGAAAGAAAGGTGGGGAGGCATTAGGCACCTCCCAAAAATTTCTCTACTAAAGGGGAAGGTTTTGGTCTCAAATCATTTTGGTGGAGAGGTTGTAGAAGGTAAGAAAATGCTATTCCACACTTTTTTTAAAGTTTTAATGGTTGTTTTGTTGTTGTTGTAAAAGATGGAGTACAGGAAATCTTGGATGTATGGTTCGTTAAGGTTCAAGGCAGGTTTTCGTGAAGAGGTGGATAAATTTATTGAAGCCGCAAAGAAGCATGCAGCGACATTGAAAGAGAATAAGGATACAATTATTTGCCCATGTAAAGATTGCAAGAACCGTATGGCATGGACAGATGTGACTATCATCAGATCACATTTGATTATGCGATTTGTTGAGGACTACATAGTATGGATTCATCATGGTGAAACGGTTATTGTTAACGACGAGGATAAGGATGAATACGACGACGAAACCATAGAATCCCTGTCCCAATATTCAACAGAGCTTGATGCGCGAATGGATTTCGAGCTTGGCACTGGTGGTTGGGATGGTAACGACGAAGGTGGTGCCAATAATGATGGTGGAGCACGTGTCGGGGATGAAGATGATTTGGAGGATATAATTCGAGCCCTTGGACCAGAGATTTTACTAAATAGCCCAAAAGGTCAAGAAAATTTGGAAATGGTGACAAAAGCATCGAAGGAGACTGTGTATGGTGTTGAAAAGGGTTGTCCGACACATTGGACATTACTACGTTTTGTGCTTGAGCTGCTCATCCTGAAGGCTAAGTACGACTGGTCAGACTATAATTTCAATGATCTATTGCATCTCCTGTCATGGGTGCTGCCACAACCAAACTCAGTTCCCGCCAACACATACCAAGCGAAGAAGGTCATAAGTCCATTGACAATGGGGGTTGAAAATATCCATGCATGCCCCAACCACTGTACACTTTTTTGTGGCAAAATGTTCAATTCACTGGATAAATATCCCTGGTGTGGGGCCAGCCAGTACAAGAACAATGACCTTTACGGTGGGGACGAACCCTCCACGGGGAAAAAGAGGAATAAGAAGGGTATAAAAAAGGTGGTACAAGAATCTCAGCCCCCAGAGGACACTCCATTAGGCAACGATGCAAAGCAGAGAAGAATTCCTGCCTTGGTAATGTGGTACCTGCCAGTGACCGACCGCTTGAGACGTATCTTCCTAAACCCTAAAGAAGCTGCACTCATGACATGATGGGATGATGAGCGCAAGGTGGATGATGATAAGATTGCACACCCGGCTGATTGTAGTCAGTGGCAAAGGTTTGATGAGAAGCACAAAGAATTTAGCGATGACCCAAGGAATGTACGGTTTGGCTTGAGCACCGATAGAATGAATCCCTTCAATGAGATGATGAGCGACCACAGCACATGGCCAGTGATCTTGACCATGTACAACATCCCAACATGGTTGTGTCAGAAGAGAAAGTACCTTCTCCTCACTATTCTTATTTCTGGCCCTAAACAACCAAGCATTGATATAGACATGTTCCTTGAGCCTTTGATGCAAGAAATGGAGAGGCTATGGAGGCATAGGGAGCAGATGTACGATGCGTTCCGAAAGGAGGACTTCATATGTAGAGCAATAATATTTGTTACTACCAATGATTACCCCGCCATGTTTGCTTTGTCTGGACAGATCAAAGGAAAGATGGGATGCTTGGTTTGCTTGGATGGTACTACATGGGTGTACCTAGATGCATCTAAGAAGATAGTTTACCTAAGAAACCGACGCTTCTTAAAGAAAAGTCACAAGTACCGCAGCAAATTGTTCTTTAGATTTTATGACAATGCCCCAAAGATTGAACCCCCTCCGGAGAGACGTCATAACGGAGAACACGTGTACAGAATGGTGAAAAACATACGCGTCGTCTATGGAAAGAAGAATCCAGATGGGACGAATAGAGATAGAAGCACACCTCCTGTTGAAGGCATACCTTTCAAGAAACAATCGATCTTCTTTCAGTATCTGCCTCATTGGCCAGACTTGGAGGTCCCCCATGCCATTGATGCTATGCACGTGCAGAAGAATGTCTTTGAGAGTCTCATTGCTATCTTGATGGACACAGGCAAGTCAAAGGATGGTCTGAAAGCACGGAAAGACATGGTGCAGCTAAACGTGATGCCACAACTTCACCCAGTACCTGAGGCTAATGGAAAATACACTCTGCCCGTGGCGTGCTTCAACCTAACACCAGACGAGAAGAGAGCTATATGCACTTTCCTGAGGGGGATCAAAGTCCCGACTGGGTTTTCAGCAAATGTGAAGAAGCTAGTGTCGATGAAGGACTTGTCAATAACACACTGCAAGGCTCACGATTGCCATGTGATGCTGACAGTGTTTCTACCTATTGCAATCAGGCTATAAAGCCAGAGTTCTTGAAAATGGCCATCACCCGCATGTGCTACTTCTTTTCGAAGATCTCACAGAAGACGATTGGCAAGCAAGAGCTGAGTGACCTACATGAATTTGTGGTGGAGACACAAAACCAACTAGAGATGTGTTTACCTCCTGCTTTTTTTGATATAATGCCACATCTCATGATTCACATGGTTCATCAAATGCAGGCGCTAGGCCCTTGCTACTTGCATGAAATGTGGTCCTACGAGCGGTTCATGTCGGTTCTAAGTCGATACGTGCATAATCGAGCATACCCAGAGGGCTCCATGATAGAGGGTTATAGTACTGAAGAAGTCATCGAGTGCTGTCAAGAGTACCTAAAAGTACAGAAAGGGATTGGTAAACCCGATTCTCGTCACAAGGGTAGGCTGGCTGGGAAGGGCACCAGTGGTAGAAAAGTGTTCATCGACCATGATTACAAAGAGGTGAGTCGGGCGCATTACAGTGTCTTGCAGAGTACACAACTGATGCAACCGTACATTGATGAACACTTGGCTATCATTATGGCGGAGAGAAATGGTCGTTCGGATGATTGGGTCATGAAACAACACAAGCAACGACTAACTACATGGTTGAAGGACCAAAACATACCGCCTGGAGAAACCATAGACTCTATTACCATCAGTAAGTTGGCGGAGGGGCCATCGAGACAAGTGACATCTTGGAATGCTTATGACATCAATGGGTATACGTACTATACCCACGCAAAGGATAGTAAATATGTGAACCAAAACAACGGCGTTTGAATAGAGGCTCTCGATGAATTGGGGCAAAAGATTCAATACTTTGGCATCATTGAAGAGATATGGGAACTTGACTATGGAAGGGATATAACGGTGGCCCTATTTCGATGCTGCTGGATCAAACAACACCAACTGAATGAGATCGGATTGAGAGTCCTAGACCTCGAGAATCTAGGCTACCAAGATGACCCTTGGGTGCTCGCTTCATGTGTCGCACAAGTTTTCTATATGTCTGACCCACAAAGTAACATCCCCTCGAAGAAGAAGAAGACAAAGCACGTGGTTGCCTTTAGGAAACAGCACATTATTGGAGTTGATAGCGTGGATGATGTTGAAGCTTACAATAACTACGATGAGATGCCGCTATTCACAGACTTTCCTAAGAAGATCAGTGATGTGGAAAAGAACCTCCCCAAAGACATAATGCCATGGGAACGAAAAGGAGTTAAGGGGAAAGCCGTTACAACGGGCTAGCTAGTTGTTGAGCGTAGAGTGTTTGTGTAAGTGTGTGTTTGTAAGACTTCATTTATGCATACGTGTAAGACTATATATTTATGTACGTGTGTAAGACTACATATTTTTGTATTTGTGTGAGACTACATTTTATGCATGTGTGTGAGACTACCCTTTACAACATCTAGGTGACTCTATTTGAACATCCACTCTATTACTATTAAAACTTTATGAAATCACTTAACACTTTATGACATGAAGAAATGACCAAAATAAAAGTAGGAGATCTTGATGAGTTATACAACTTTTATATTCATCACCTTTACAGCTGAAATCATTTAGTGTTTAAAAATCATGTTTGAAGCTGTCATTTTCTGAAATTTAAAATTTGAATTGTTCAAAATTAGTTACAAAGATAGATGACTAGACTAAAATGATAGAGCATGATTTTAGAAAATTTTAGGGAAAAACCATCACATTTGGAGTTAGTATGAGGGAGAAAAACTAGTTACAAGTTTCAGCCACAGATTAAAAAGAGAAATCACACTTGTTCATCATTGATCATCATGAATAGTTGTGATTTTTCTTTTTAATCTCTGGGTAAAATTTGTAACTAGTTTTTCTCCCTCATACTAACTCCAAATGTGATGATTTTTTTCCTAAAATTTTCTAAAATCTTGCCCTATCAAGTTAGTGTGTTGATTTGGTCATTCTTTTCATTTGACAAAGTTTGAGCACTTCAAATTTTCAAATTTAAAAAAATGACAAGTTCGAACAAGATTTTCAACCATTAAATGATTTCAGCTGAAAAAGTGATGAATACCAAGGTTGTATAACTGATCAAGATCTATAACTTTTATTTTGATCATTTTCTTCATCTGACAAAGTGATAGTAAACATTGTTCACAAATCAACATGTTTCTCGTATAGTTCATGAAACTATGAGTCATATATGAATTTATGAACAATGTTTACTAATACTTTATCACATGAAGAAATGACCAAAATAAAAGTTGTAGATAGTGAGGAGTTCAACAACTTTTATGTTCACGACTTTTATTGTTGAAATCATTTAAGGTTTCAAAATCTTGTTTGAAGTTGCCATTTAGTGACATTCAAAATCTTGTTTCAAAATCATTTAAGGTTTCAAAATCTTGTTGAAGCATGCTTCCCCACTGGCACATTTGGAAGCTCAGCCGGGAAAATTATCATTGACTTCAATGACATGCACATATGCTTTCACCTGGGAGAAATGAAGATGAATCTAATTTGCACGTGGTGCCTGTAAGTCCTTGTCCTTCCGATATGATATGAATGTAATATTTGAATTTTGTTGTAACTAACCCACGTCGTGATTTATAGAATGCAAGTGCACATTGTCAAACAAATGTCAAGTGTGAAAGCCAGGTATGTAGACCCTCAAGCTATAGCCCAAACAAATTTTAATCACCCTAAACGGTGGACATTGGATGTCAAAGAGCTAGCTGCTGCAAAGACTCTTCGGAAGAAAGAGCGCATCTGTACGGCGAAACTAAGAGAAGAGTCCCTTAAGGTTGCGGCATACATTGCCCTGGCTTTCAAAATTCTCCAACAACACTCTACTATATGGCTACCATACAACTTCGAGTAAGTTCAACTCTATACTTAAAACTTTGTTCGATATATTTTATTCGATACAAAAGAGCTTATCTAGTTCTATGATTAAATCCATGCAGCAACCACTAGATTTGTATAGCCGTCGGTGTCGGGAGGAGCATGGCATGGGTCTTTGATTCCTTAGATAGGGACACGGTGACATACAAAGACTTCATATCGATTCTCAAGACGTATACATATCGACAATCCTTATTAGCTTATATATTTGTATACATACTTGTAACGTTCACTTTTGGATACTAACAAGTTGTATTTGCTAAAATAATTCGAACAGGGCATTTAGGTTCTATGTCACTAATCATCATGGAAGGTATGATCCAGCAAGGAAGGAAAAGCTAGATATAAAAATACTATGTGCGGTAAGTGTAACTTACTTCTTCAGTACTCCGTTACATGGCTGTCAAAAGCATTATTTAACATTTTCATATGCAAAACACACAGTGCCCCAAACAGAAGCCTGGGAGTGTACATTGTGGATACTATATATGTTCTATGATGAGTAACACCGGTGCCTACAGGAGACACCCCTTAAGGGTAAGTTTGAACATCTTCACCCGTAGTATAAAAACTTCGTACATGGTATTAAATACTAAACCGAAACTTGTTCTCTTGTAGTGGAGAGAAGAGAAACGAATGAAAAGAGACCCATACAAGGATGACTAACTATTAGAGCTCGTCGGCGACCTTTGCAACTTCATATTGGACCAGATTGTACACGTCAGATGCGCCTACCATGATCGAGAGTCTGAGTTAGGTACAAATCCTCAGTACCAACACCTTCGTGAGACTGAAAGGCTAGCTCTAGGACGTTGATAACAATGTGTATGGAATTTGTATATTTAATGATGGATTGTATATATTCTTGTGAATTGGACTTGTAATTGTAGTTTATAGAATACTCTTGTGCTTGTAGTCACGGTCGCGGGGCATTCGGCAATGCGAACGCGGTTCAGAACGTTGGTCGCGGGGCGTTCGTCAACGCGAACGCGGTTCGGAACGTTGGTCGCGGGGCGTTCGGCAACATGAACGCGGTTCGGAACGTTGGTCGCGGGAGGTTCGGCAACGAGATTTTGAATTGTAAATTTGAAATTTTTTTGTGGAAAAACGTACTGTAGGGCGGTTCTAGATTGAACCGCCCCTAAAAATACCTGTTTGTAGGGGCGGCTAGTACTACAGCCGCCCCTACAGATCGATTTGTAGGGGCGGCCCAGCCGCCCCTAAAAATCGATATGTAGGGGCGGCTAGTATTACCAGCCGCCCCTACAAATTGATTTGTAGGGGCGACTCGTATTACCAGTTGCCCCTATAAATCGATTTGTAGGGACGGTCTGAGAACCGCCCCTACAAATGCATGATTTGTAGAGACGGTTCGGTAGGAGCGGCTGGCCAAACCGTCCCTACAAATGGTTACGAGCCACCCCTAAAAATCGATTCTATAGTAGTGAAAGAAAGGATTTTATTAATTTATAAACATTACATCGAGCTGATACAATAATCGTGAACCAACTTCCGGCCTCTGCATAAAAGCATATAACCTAAAAAAAATAAGAGCCTAACACATTAATGACTATCAATCCTAAGACTGGATCACCATCCATATGCCCAGAAGAATATATCCTTGACCACCTGCACCAAATATCAGGAAGACATTCTATACGTTATACTTCCAAGATGACTTTCTCGTGCACATCAGTCCTTGCTGTTTCAATCATCTTCGTGCTCCTATATGGTTTTTGCCAACCATTACTTGGTACCTGCACAGTATAACCTTTACCGTAACACAGTTAAGTTACACACTTGCCTTCGGCCAATAATTTTTTTGTTATCAGAAAAAATTGAAAGTCGTCCCAGAATATAGGAGTATATGTTACCAAACCAAGTGGATTTAACCTTCGGGCAAGCAGTACATAGTTGGAGAATGTCGTAAGCGATTGCAACGACTCACTCGTGGACACGTATGGAGGAAAACGAAAGGAAGGTAAGAAAGACGACTAGAGAAGGCTGCAATCTGCATCAGAAGCGGACAATCTGCACCTTATTCGATCGATGCGACATATAAGTGCTAATCCATTCGTCGTTCGGACGTGGATGTGACATGTTCATCCCCAATCCACAATGCATCTTCTTCCTACACGGGAATTCAGAAGCGAAGCGAGAGAGCTTTAGTCTCCCTCACTAAACTTTAGTCCCTATCGTATCAGATGTTTGGAAAACTAATTAGAAGTATGAAGACTAATTTACGAGACGAATCTATCAAACCTAATTAGTTCATGATTTGACAACGTGGTGCTATACTAAACATATGCTAATGATGAATTAATTAGACTTAATAGATTCATCTCTATATGTGTAATTAGTTTTATAATTAATTTATATTTAATCCTCCTAATTAATATCAAACATATGACAAGGCCTAAACTTTAGTCTGTATCGAAACCCTACTTCCGCTTGCTTGGTGCTCTGGACTTCTGAGCGTACGTCTCGCCAGGTAGGCTAGCTGCTGCCTGTAAATTTGTAACTTCCAGGTGGACATTATAGTTGTGTCCCGTGATTGCTAATTTGGAAATCTTCAGGTTACATTATTGGAGTGTGTCCATAACAGTTAAGGACGATGGAGCAGGACTCTGTAGTATTAAGCCCCTCACGTGCTTAAGCTGATGGAGAGAGGTGGACAAGTAACTTATATTCAAACACTCCCCTCACATGGAGGCTCCCTCAGGCCTCAGACGTGGAATAGCAGCAAGTAGCAATTATTTTATTTAATTGCGCTAACCAGGATTCGAACGAGACCTCAGGCTCTAATACCATATTAAGTTGCATGCACCGACAAGTTCAACCTAAAAGGTTAAGCTGATGAGGAGAGGTGGGCAATTAACTTATATTCCACCATGTAGTTGTCTAGTTGATAAAATTTTAACTGCTTAAATGTCTGTTCGTCATCAGGATAAAAAATGTCTAAGCTGCACTGAACGGTTTGGACTACAATAAGTAATCTTTATTTTAAATTTATGGAAATTGAATGTGGATAATAACTATGCTAAAACAACAAAAAGATATTTCTATGATGTTGGTATTAGAGTTCTGAAATCAGTTCATGAACAAAGTTAAAGCCCTTTTGGAACTCAAGAGTTTTGCAAGAATAGTGTAGAAATTTCACAGGAGGAAACATGAAAAAAAAATCCGCATTCTAAGTTTTTTTTTCAGTACCACAAAACGAAATATCCTCGAGGGCCCAAAACCCTCAAGGAAACTTAAAAGCCGCCAAGGAAATGATTCTTGAGTGTCAACCCTGATTTTCTTGGGGGTTTGGCCGCCAAGGAAACAAAGACGAGGTCAGATTTTGGACAGCGTCAAAGAAATGTAACACCCCTCAAGGTTATATGTTTTCTTGAGTGCTAATGACACTAAAGAAAATATAACACCCCTCAACGATATATATTTCTTGAGTGCCGATGACATCCAAGGTATATATGCGGATGATCCCCAAGGATATATACAAAAAAATCACACATTTGTTGTAGCTAGGAATCAAACTCGTGACCTAAGGTTTCTCATGAAACTCACTTAGCACTACACCATGAAGTCATTTGTGATGAATATTAGAGACCCCAAATAACTTCAAATAAAAAAGTTTGAACTTAAAAAGTTTTATATCTCATCGAGTAGTACAACTTTGGGTTTGGTTGTATCACCATCTTAGGTCATTTGATAAATTCAAAAAAAATTGAATTCCAAAACTTTGAGAACTTAAAACATAGTTTGTGGACTTTAAATAATTTCAAATGAAAAAGTCATCAACTACAAAGTTGTATGTCTCTTTGGGCTCTACAACTTTGATATAAACTTTGTCTTCATACGATATTAGTATGTCGCATATTGTATTTAAAACTAACTTGACATCTCAAGCTAAGTGCAAATATGCATTCTCTAATGTATAACAACACAAAATTGTAACTTTTGTTGCATTAATGTACCAAGAAAAAAATGTATTTCATTTCACAGACATGTCAATGGAGCATTTTTGTGTATAAACTGCAATGTCTAACTAACAAGAATGCAATGAGTCCATTATATCAGTGGTTAAGAGGAATGGCTATAAACTAAAAAAAAATCCTTGACGGCTACAACAATTTACTTGAGGGTTTGCACTCAAGGAAACTAGCACTTCCTTGGCGGTTTCCAATTATACCCAAGGAAATCTGAATTACCTTGGCAGTTTCTAATAACACTCAAGGATATATGATTATCTTGGCGGTTTGGACTAGCACTTAAGGAAATATGGAATTACCTTGGTGGTTTGTGTTAACACTCAAGAATATGCATTTCCTTGGAGGTTTCATACGGCTCCAAAGGTAATAATGTACCCTTGGGGGTTCAATTTCGCCCCTTAAGGAAATTGCTGCCCCCCCCCCCAAGGATATTTCATTTTCTGGTAGTGTTTAAATGTGACAATATGTAGCTCATGCTTCTGTAACGTTTAAGCTATTCCGTTATTTCTATACTACTCCCTTTTTTTTGCAATACTTGTCCATGGCCTTGGGACTAAAACGTCAATACTTGCAATTGAGAATATCAAGAGCATAATTATTGTACTATTTCCACTTATTGTAACCGATTAAATGCTCTGATAGAGCAGAGGCGGATATATTTAACATGGTTTCTGCACTCCTGTTTTGGTTTATTTGTGCACATCGTGTGCTATGGACAAGTATTAGGGAACTGATAAGACCTTGTTTGAATACCAATGTATCCACCTCACTTCATGCGTGCTGGAATGGTTTGGTGTGGAATTTAAATTAAATTCCACGCTAACCCACTCCGGCACACATGGTTGAGCCGGATACCCTAAATGGTATTTGTGAACGAACAAACCTACGTGCGCCTTGGCGAAGTACCTCCAAGTGTTCATCAATCATATAGTGAGTAATGAATTTCTGTCCAATTATTATTTATTTATTTTATAAAAAATGGGATAGTTCCAAACTCTGCTATCGTATACAACCAAGTTTTAGGCCCTCTTTATTTGGATATATTGCAAATGTTTTTTCTGTTTTCTATTTTTCTATGAAAATAAATTGATTCCTATATATGAAGTTACTACGGGTATGTTTGGTAGGGATCCTTCTCAAGTGCTCCTTGGGAGGAGCCGAAGCACTTGAGGAGGAGCTACTTTTTGTGGCTCCGGCTCCTGGCCTAAAAAATGGCTCCTCCTTGAAGTGTTTGGTAGAGCTCCTCCGACTCCACCAAAGAAACCACCGTCAGATCTCGAGTCAAAGCTGTGCCAAACAGGCCCTACATGGTTCTTATATTCTTATAAAATTCTTATGTTTCAAGTTGGGGATTTAGCTTAATTCCTAATCATGAACAACAATTCCTAATCATGAACCATAGGGAAAAGGAGGGAATAAACTGAAGAAAAAAATCATAAGCAAATTTTATTATTGCTTCTCCATCTATTGCTAGTGAATATGTCTAGAGTAAAGATCTCCAATGCTTTGCTCTCCTAACAAATCATTTCACTCATATCCTCACGCTGCAACAACAACACCGCCAAAAATTACAGTCATTATGGGTCTGAATGGTTGCTTGTATTAGCCTGTATCCAAGCTTGAGTACTGTAGTTTGGTTGCATTTAGTTGCCTACATAGACTCTTATATGCAGACTTGCACAGTGTTTAAAAGCAAGCCTAATGCTGCATTAGCTAGTATGCCATATTTGAACGTATTAGACAATATAGGTTTCCACAAGCCGGTGCGCCCACAAAAAAGACCAAAATGCTCCTTCTTTTTTCTATCCCTCTCTTCTTCCCCGTTTGGCAGACGAACGCGAGGAAAGCAAGGACCGCCTCCCATCCCATGACCTGCCTGCTCCAGTTGTCATAGTTCACCAGCGATCGTGCGCCTTGGCGGACGCGCCCCTCTCCCTGGTAGGCCGCGCCCCTCTCCGTCGGTGGCCGCGCACACATCCCCAGAGTCCGGGCCCCTCCACCGATAACCATGCCCCTCTCCCTAGGAGGCTGAGCACTCCGGCGCCCGTGCCCGCGCCTTGGTAGCCGAGCGCCCACATAGGCGTGCCCTAGCAGCCTCGACTGGGGGCAATCCGGGCTTTCATCCTCGTTAGGTTCTACATAGGCAAGGTGAAGCCGGGTAAAGCCACTATGTTTGGCTCCACCCATCATCTATCCTTTGTCTTAGCACGTTTTGAGGGGGCTCCCTGCGTGAAGCCATTTCATTGTACCGGGTTTGGCAAAGAACGGCTTTAAACGGCTCCTGAAACTAGTCAAGAAGCCCTACTAAACGGGACCTTAATCTTGTATGACAACCGAGTGCAGATTGCAGAAAGAAAAGCCGTGCATCGCACATGGCATTGTTTTCTATTTCCTTTTAAATTTTCTACGATTTACATGGCATTATCTTCACTGGATAAGACCTGTATAATTCTGTCATATCAAGTCGGCATCTCTGTGTGAATCTAAAAGAAAAAAAAAAGTCGGCATCTATGTGAGCCCGAGTGTTTTTGTAAGCCCATGCTGACCACGCTGCTACGTTCCAAGGGTCATCAACCACTATGTTCCACAGCATCAACATTTCGAAAACAATTCAAATCTCTCCGTTGCGGACCCCCACAAGGGCCAAATATATTTTTCATGTTTTTGGGGTGTGCCAGTTTTAGTAGGCTTTCCAAATTTCGGGCATGCCAGCTAAGAGAGCACAAAGATCTTCCTTGGGGGACCATACCTTAGGTAGGAGTTAGGACGCGGCGATCAAGCTTTGTATGGTATATGGGGTATGCAGTTTACTCACCTCTCCGGTGGTGAGGGCATGGAATGCATAAAACGTACAACAATATACAATTCAAGATCCAATGTTGTCAGCTGTACTCACTCTGAACATTTATTCTGTATGCAAAATCCAAATCTTCCACTAAATTTAATTAGGCCGCTTTAGCTCGTTTGGACTTGTCATCCTTTAGACCAAACTAATCAGGAACCATTTACCATTTGGAAGATGATTTTACCAGAAAAGTTCAAAGAGGGGAAATGGGGAAATTATGGTGATATTGGATTGGGATCATGCAATTGAATTAACTCACGTGAGTAAATGAAAGATTGTAAATAAAGGATACTTTTTTGAAGTAAAGAATACTAAAAGAAAAGGTCTTTTGAAGCATATAATAGTAGGATTAGTATACTCAGGGTCCAATTTAGATACAAGCGCTAATTACTAGCTAGCTAAAAATTAGCTAAAATTAGCTCTAGTACATCCAACTAGGAGAGCTAATAGGTGAACTTATTTTTTAGCTAAATCTTTAACTAGTTGTTAGCCAATTAGCTAGCTAACCACATCCAATTTAGACTAATTTTTAGTCCTACCTAAGAGCATCTCCTAGAGCTTTTCTAAATCATCATTTGGAAAGTCATTTGAATGGAAATCGCTTTCTATTTTTATATCTTTTCACTCTCCAACAGTTTTTCTATATCTCGTGCGCACTCTAGAGAATCATTCTTGTCTTCTATTTTTAGCTAGCGAAAAATCCGGAATAGAAGATAGCTATATTTAAATGACCATTTAGAGAAGCGATTGTAGGATAGTTCTTTATCAAAATCTTTATTCCTAATATTTAGAAATGATATAGAAAGTCTCCTAGAGATGCTCTAACCAGTAGCTAGTCATGTGCATAAAATAGACCCTTAATCTGTGGGCAAAGACGAGGTTGTGATAACTTGCGCGGGGAAAATGAGTCCAAGAAAGACTTTCCTCTCCTTAACCGCGCGGTCCCACTGCCAGCAGGAACCCACAGCATAGCAACCGTGAGAGCGATGGGGAAAAGGGCTCTAGGCGTTGCATTGCGTAGCTAAGCATGGTGGCCCCACTGGAAATCCGGTCAGAGCCAATCACAAGCGCCCGCGCCGGATGCTGCGCTACCCTTCGACCAATCACGTCGCAGATAAGACATGCTGGTGGTGTGCCCTACCGCGACACCAAAAGTGCAAAGTGCAGACGGCGGGATCCAAAAAGCGCACAAGCTGGGCCCATCTTCTCCTCCGGTTCTACAAAACCTAACCCTGCGATATTTTCGGCACCAATTTTTTTTCTAAAATCTACAGTACATACAAACTTCAGAGTCCGCACATGTGTAGAAGCCATCACTCACTAAGTGAGTAGCAAGATCGTTGCACAGTGCAGCGCTTAGAAGAGAAATGATTGCCACGACGGGCAGCTCGGCGAAGGCGGCGGCTGTGGGCGGCAAGGCGGCGCGGGCCTGTGACGGGTGCCTTCGCCGGCGAGCGAGGTGGTACTGCGCGGCGGACGACGCGTTCCTGTGCGAAGGGTGCGACACGTCGGTGCACTCGGCGAACCCGCTCGCGCGGCGGCACGAGCGGCTGCGCCTGCAGCCGGCGTCTGCGCTGCAGACGCCGCCTCGCACGGGGGCGGGGGCGAATAATAAGCGCGAGCGTCACGACGAGGTGGTGCCCGCGTGGTTCAGGCGCAAGGCGCGCACCCCGCGCGGCGGGCACGCCAAGAGCGTCGGCGGGCAGGCGTTGTCGCGGCGCCTCGTCGTGCCGCATGCGGCGGCAGGCGGGGACTCGCCTGACGACGGGCGGAACGGCGAGGGGGAGTTGGAGGTCGTCGAGGAGGAGCAGCTGCTGTACCGCGTGCCCATCTTTGACCCTGCCCTAGCCGAGTTCTGCTCGCCCTCGCCTCTTGAGGACGCGGCCGCTCTCGCGTCGTCCTGCAACGAAGACGGCGCCGTCGAGGACCCCGCAAAGCCGGCTCCAGCGACACCTGCAGCGGCGCCGGCGGTCCAGTTCTTCCCCGACGGCGGCCATGCCAACTTCGAGCCCACCGACGCCGAGCTCAGGGAGTTCGCCGCGGACATGGAAGCCCTCCTCGGGCACGGCCTGGACGACGGCAACGAGGAGGGCTCGTCGTTCTACATGGAGACGCTGGGCATCCTGGACCCAGTGGAAGTGGGCAACGACGCCACGCGAGTCAAGTTGGAGACCGACGGCGGCAGTGGTGCCTGCGAAGCCAGTGGCACGCTGGCCTGCGCCCTCGAGCTGCTGGACCCAGAGGCATCTGACGAGATGATGCTGGACATCGACTTCAACTACGGCTCGCCTCTGGACACGACGACGGACGAGAAGGCCGCGAGCAGCGACACGGGGGCCGCCGACGCCCAGTTCTTGCAGACGAGCCTCTCGCTCACCCTCAACTACGAGGCCATCATCCAGAGCTGGGGGAGCTCGCCGTGGACCGGCGGCGGCGAGCGACCACACGTCAAGCTCGACGACAGCTGGCCCCACGACTACACAGTACGTTCAATTCGCGCGCCGCACAGCACGTTCGTCGTAAACACTACTCACATCATCGAGAACATGCACAGGTTCACTAGGAGTGATTGACTGATTGTTAACGTCGAATTCGATTCTTGTTGTGCATACAGAACATGTGGGTTGTGGGAGGAGTGGTCGGCCACGGCGGCGAGGACCTGCTGGGCACGGTGAGGATGGGGATGGACGGCGGCCGGGAGGCCCGAGTGTCGCGGTACCGGGAGAAGCGGAGGACGCGGCTCTTCTCCAAGAAGATCCGGTACGAGGTGCGCAAGCTCAACGCCGAGAAGCGGCCACGGATGAAGGGCCGCTTCGTCAAGCGTGCCACCGCCGGTGGCAGCCTCGCTTAATGCCGCCGGCATGCATGCTGCATGTTTGGTTGTGCCTGCGTGGCTGCATACTGGAGCTGCGAGACCGCGTGCCACTCGTCCGTCGTCATGAAATGATGACAACAACAAACAACTCGTGAAGCTACTTTTTAGTTAATTCAACTCAAATAAAAAAGAAATTGGCTGTTTTTTTCACGGATCAATTCGCCAATTTAATAATTTTAAGCTGGTGCCTTCGAGTGGCACTTGCTCGCTTGTGGCGATGGTCGAGTAATAATACTAGTGCAGTAGTGCTAGCTAAGTGAATTGTAATGCTTGGTTGGACAGTTCGAGGTAGTATTTTTTGCCCCTGTTTCAGAGGGTCTGTCATCTGGTCGCCTTTTTGCACATGAAGAATATTGGCTCTTGTTGTTGTTGTTTTCTTGTTTTACCAAACACATACTGTACCTCCAAATAAGAACATATATACAGGTCATACATGTGAATCATATTATTGATTGGATTTATTTTGGGTATATTATCAATTCATTATTTGGGCCATGAAGGATATATATTTTTAAAATTCGAAATTTTATTAGGTGACTCGGATGAAAAAAAAAATTAAGTGGATAAAGTACGCAAGAAGCTCCAGTGCATACCGCTCCTGATCTGCTGTCACGTATACAAACAAAATAATCAAACATTCGTGGTCTTCCTTTATCCATATGTACTGATCCGTGATTGACTTGACCCCACTACTACAGATTGATTTATCACTATCCCCACTTTCACTACCATAGCGATAGAAGCGGTGATGTTATACTTTCACCGCTGGTTGGACCGATAAGGGGGCCTCCTAAGGAATAAAACCGGCAGTTGAAACTTCTACCATCCACGGGTTAACAATAGATGCAGCAGTGGTATTTCCTCCGTCGTATGAAAAGCCGAGCTGACTGGGATAGGCGTTATAGCCGCCGGCCCTACACGACCGTTTGGTGTACTGGCGGTAGTAAATTCAACGTGAGTTATTTTCCATTTCCTAACTACCCGTAACATAGTTGCATCACCATTACTTTTCTACGGAGTATGCCTCGGCTTCCCTGATGCGTATTAACTGCTCTTCTCCACTTCTTCATCTTTAAGGTTGGCCTATTTAAGCCAAGGCTAGATGCGCTTCTTAGCAATCCACATACTTCTTCCTCCTTAGATACAGATAGATAAAGACAAAGCTCTTGAGCCAACCATCTATATTTTCTTCATCGCCATGGCACTCCTTATCCAACTCCTTCGGCGACAACAGCGGCGTAGGGAGAAGGCCTTCAAGATTAGGTACTACCGGCATCTAGGCGCAGGGGGGCTACTCGATCTAGGTGCTAGTGGAAGTTTTGCGATTAAGGGGGGTCGCTTATTTGGGCAAGCCAAGGGGTACTCAATACACTTGGTTTGCCCTACGCATTTCTTGTACTGCCGATTCACCGTCCCGGTGCCCTAGTGATCCTCCTTCCTCTAGAGCAACAGCGACGATGGCGGCGCTTCTCTTCCACGCCTCCTCTTCTTGCCTCTCTCTCGACCATGAGGGGTAAATGCCTCTCTCCCTCACGCTCGCGACTATGAGAGGTGCAGTAGCAAGGAAGGTAAATCACCTTACTGAGATGCTGGTGGAAGTTTTGCGAGGTGCTGCCTCGTCCTTAGCTTGCACTGCCTGTCTCCAGACTCGACTATGGGATGTTCCTATACTCGATAGGTCTTTGTTATTGTACAACTATGGAATGTAATTGAAGTTATCAATGAAATTGCTGTGATGATTATTACTGTGTCATTTATATATAGTTTTTGCCTTAAAATAATTAATAACTGAATGGCTGTGATGTTTGTTACTCCATTTTTTTTGAAGTGTCATAGTATTTGCCTTGGCTACATAGACATGAGATAAAGCACCTCATTGAGATGGTGCTAGCGTGGAAGTATTTGCCTTCGTTTATTAGCAAATTGGTTTGTTGTGTTCGCAAATTGTCATTATTGCAGCTCCCATCGCCATTTCATACGGTGATTCGGTGTTAGTGTGAGATCGCAAAGTGTAGGGAATCGAATGGTCCGCGCCATCTTCCCTGCTCCGTCGCCCGCGACTCGCGTGGGTGGCCGTGGATGTCACGGACCTTGACTATTGCCTTCCCCGCTCGTGTCTGTGATCCTTGTTACTGTGTCGTTTATATATATATTTTTGCCATAAAAAACAATTAATAACTCAAGTGCCTATTTTAGATGAGGATGAAATATGGGAGGGAATCAAATATGCTAGGGAATCTGAACCTCATTGTGTTCACCGTTCTGTCGCCCATGAATCGCGTGGGTGGCCGCTGTTGGTATTTCTTAACGCAAACAAAAAGAATCCACAAGCGCACGGAATTACCGTTGTAGCTTTTACCCGGAAGTAATCAGGGTATCTTATTTTCCATTTGGAACGGAGGTACTTCTTCTAGCTAATTCATCCAAGGACAACACATGGATAGCTGATGAGGGTAGAGAATGATTCTTATGGCTTAGGGTCTAAGGATAGACAAACTCTACTATTACTTACTTACTTCGGGCATCGGCTTATACCTGGTCTGTCAGGCACCTTCGACTGTAGCTCTATGTTTTACCTGGACGTGGGGGAGTACAAGGTATGGATAGGGCTGTCACCACCTACTACCTACCCCTCAACCATGGAGTATAAGGCAAACGAAGGTAACCTCCAGCCTAGACACCACGTCTATGCTATTGATTACTACTCTAGCGTGCGTAGGGTTATCCATCTTTATCAAGGCCCAATACTAGAGTATCTGCCACAAGAACGAACGATGATCCCGCAAACAAGAATAAAGCTTAACTAGTCAAAGACTTAATTCCATAAAAAATACAAACACTCACTTAGCGAAAAGCTCCGTTGAGGTACATGTGTTCGTCAAGGTACAAGTTCGGGGAGACACCGACAAGCCCGGTGCTTCCCCGTACTCTCCCTCACATCTCTCCCTACTAACTCTACTAGCTATCTAGAGCCTAAGCCCTTGGAATGATGCTCTTGTGCGGTGCTCTTGCTCCTTGAGGTGTTGTTGTTTTGAATGAGAGGGAGTGAGGGAGTATTTATAGGTTGAGAGGAGGAATGGAGGCCACTCAATGTGCCATGTCAGTGATCCATGTGCCTCTTCACCACAGCCCTCGGATCAAACCGTCATAAGATGGACGATGGAGATGGAGTGAAAGTGTGCTTCTTTGCATTCCTCTATTCATTGGGGGGGTGGAGGTCGGTTTGTTGTAGCCATTTTTAGGAAATCCTGCTACAACCGATGTTGGAGAGGCAGTGGGAACCGACTGACCAAAGCTCGGGCCGAATAGGGCCACTAGGGGGTCGCTACCCCCCTAGGGCCGAATTGGCCCATCTTCGTTGGGTGACCTCCTTTGGGCTTCTAGAGTGAGACTTTGTAGGTATTATACAAAGATGAGGTGATTTCATTTGGGTTTGTCCATATTCTCCTATCTTCTAGGTCCTGTTTTGCCTAGTTGTGGGCCGCCTCCCCTTGGGCTCGTGTCGGACGTCTATAATATTGTATTTCTTGTATATGTTAGGCTCATTTTTGTGCAATCCCGACATGTCCTCCTGTAAATGAATAATCACCAAAACTCGTGGAATTGATTAGTTATAAGTCCTAATTCTAAGTTTGGTGTTTATTTTAGCAGTTTTTATATGAAAGTTGGTGGGTAGAAATTAGAGTTTAGGACCGCCAACAAGCTCTCCCACACTTAGCCATTTGCTCGTCCTCGAGAAAAGCTTAGAGATAAAAGTAGTCATAAGCATAACATCCTAAGATATATGGCTTATGTAAGAGTTATTCCAACACATTCCTTACACAAGTGGGATTTGTGACGTTAGCTAACATGTTTCCTTGGGTTGTTGAGAAGCGAAATAGTTCTCAAAACAAAGTCATCCTCTCAATTTCACATCTTAGCAACTTGGAGTTTTGGAGGTTTTTTCTCAAGAAAAAGCATAGTTCACTTTATACTCCTCAAATGGCACTCTCAAATCACTCAATTGTGTATAAATCCTTATCGAGGCATAGCAATATTTTGCCTTCTCCTACTTCTAAAAAGGTTTATGTGGAGCTTTAGGTAGGGATAAACAATATAGCATATTTGTATTGCATATATTGTAAAGTCAATTCGAGGATCAAATGAGAGAAGTGTCATACTCTTAGATCAAGACGTGCATGTATGTGGAAAATAGTAAACTAAAACTATACTCCTTTTATAGATATGACCTCTCTCTATAACTTATTGTTTTTGAAACATGGCTATCCTTCTTCTTTCTTTTCAATACATAAGCCTTTATGTGCTCATTATTTTTTTCTTTTGTACTTAGACCTTCAAGTGTCCATATTTTTTCATTACTTTTTGCATAGCCTATGTCTCTTCTTCTAAACCACATATTTAGAGAGAGATCACTATCTTTTAGAATACGGAGTATTTACCTAACAAACATTTTTTTTGTCTACTCCTGGTGTAGGAGCAGAGCTTTTGGTGGATCTAAATGGGAGCATGTTTTTGCGCACTCACAGTGTAGGAGCAGCATATATATGTGGGTGTACGTGATCTTGATCTTGGGAGCATGATAAATCTCTCAAGAAGGGTCAACAAGACTTGACCAAACTCAATACAATAGCAAGCAGCTTATGTGGAAGGTTTGAAACTTGCTAGATGTTATATTTGGCTTTGGTAGGAATTGCTCACCAAATGAGGAGTATATGATACTATGGTTTTATAACATTTTTATCAAAATAAATTCTCCAAGTACTTTTAATAGAAATGGTAGGATTTCTAAGTCAGAATTATATCAGACCTCACAACAACTTAGTCAACATGATTGTCCTATTAGAATATTTTCTCACAAGCATAAGTGTATGTATATGGAACAAACTTTATGCAAGCTTATATCTTAAACATGTTATGAACAAGTCACTTTTCAAAATTTTAAAATAAAATGTGGTGCATAGGGGCATTGTTTATCAGGAGGAGATAATAGGGATGAATTAAGTTTAATTTTAGTGATCAAGATTTATGTTTGTTCAAACTCAAAATGTAGGGAGTTGAGGGTTTTGTTACACAAACCATCATTGAATAATGAGCTACGGGAAGTCAGAGATGGTTTGGCTATACCTGAGGTTCAGCCAACCCTCTCTAGAGCCATCTGTTCCGTCCTTCTTCTTGTTAGATCATTCGATGTTGTGCAATGTGTTGGTGGGAGATCTCGAATGTGTGTTAGTTGTGCTTAAGAGATCTCCCCCACACTTGTTCTTGTACCTATTTTTATTTGACAAAGAAAAACAAAAAAAACAAACAAGAGCTCTACTGGTTGAAACACTAGGGAGCTTTAATTTTATTATAATTATTATTACTTTTATTTTTTGTTGATTATTTATACTATTATTATTATTATTATTATTATTATTATTATTTCTTTTATTTCATTTTGTGTGTTCACCCAACTTTTTATCATTTATCATAAATAAGGCTAAGGTAAAGTTTGCAAAAATAAATATAGCCTTGATTTATCTCCATAGTAGATTATTTCTATTGTTTATGAAAGTAATACTCAAAGTTCATTAATCAAATTTCAACACCATGTCTAAATTTGATTAAAGAAAGTCTTTTTAACCTAAGCACCATGCTTAATTTAAAAAGACCTATCAGATATACTATTAACAAGTTCATCCAAACCAGAGCATATATCATAAGCAAGAGAAGTGCGTATGAACAGGATCATATTTTCATGGAGACAGACATGAGTCACAGTATTGGTGAACATTGTATTACCCTTTGCATACCTAAGTATACTTACCAATAGCATATGTAGATGAAGCTTTGAGCCTGTTGCACGGTGGCTTGTATATACACAATTAGTGTGTATGGACCATGAGCCTTAGTGATAGCAAAGGTCTAGAAGAGGAGAATACTTCTCTCTTCTTCTCTCTCTTTTTTCTCTTTTTTTAATATTCAATTTTTTTATAATAGATTTTTTCTATTCTCTCCCCTTTTTATAGCAAGGTAGAGCTGACATCATTTTTTAAGCAGGTTGGTGTTTGGTGTGTATGGAACTTGGGACTCTCACCATCCTCCCCCACACTTGGACTTTTGTGTAAAAGTCAAGTGTGTAGAGTTAGGGCCTCCTTTTTGAGCGTGTTCCATCATCAAAGATCGTCTAGGTATGTAGTCGATGCAGCTCTCATGTCTTCAGGCATCGTATGTCCCCTGTTTTTCTTGATCTTGTCCTGAAAGGGTTAGCAACCAAGAATACCTGAAGATGCATACTATCCTATCAACAAGTTCTTGCTTTGATTAATAAGAAAGTTGGTTTTTATAATAATCTTGTTATTTTATTGTATATATATTTTTTCTCATGATAATCTAGGGTATCTCCTTGCAGTGTTTAATTTATGGTCTTAAGCTTGACCGTGGGAACTTCATCTTGCAGCTATAATTGGTGTTGTAGTTTCCAGCTTCACCACAAAGCATTGAGCATTTTCGTTTAGGCTGCAAGGTTAGTACCATAGTGCATCCACGAGATTTACAATATTTGTGATAAACATATGCATCCACAACCATCCTCTTAAATAGTTTGTAGACGAGGATCAAGAGGTGGTTGTGACCCTCATAGAAACACATGATGCTAAGTGAAACAAACTATGGATACTTCTAAATTGAGCATGAAACATGCGGGGTCTCAAAAGTAAAACTTTCATGCTCGTCTATGGAATCCCTCCTTTTGGACTCCAGAGTCAGTGTTTCATGAATGTCCATGGCACGGGAGTTTTTGTTCTCAAGGGATGCATTAATTGATTCGAGTCCACTATTGAAAATGATGTTTAGATGGCCAGAGGGACATGTTTTAAGTTCGAGCGAGGGTGATAATGGAACGAACAGGGTTGCGAATTTTAAGTCCCCAAACGGGTCATTGTTGAGATGATGCTCCGCCATTGGGATATATGAGTGAGTGGCGGAAGCAGTTTCTCCCAACTTTTATTTTAGGCTCCCTTGGGAGAGGTTTTCTTGGAAAAGATTGTCCAAGGGGTGGCCTATGGGAAGCTCAAACTCGAGGATGGCAAAGATATGGAGATCTATGTGAACCTCATTTTTGTCTATTTCAATGTGTACGACCCTGGCAATTCCACGACATTCAAAGATAAGTCCCGAGGGACTTTTGAAAAGTTTGTTGGTCGAGACTAGTGGTATGTTGCCCAAAAGATTTTTTTGCTAGAAATTTTGATATGATGCTAGTTCCGACTATGGGGTTGTATTGGGCTTCTACAACAGTTCCCCTTAAGGAACAAGGCATGGTCGTGGAAGGTGAAAGAATCCGAATTGCTTTGGAAGAACATTTTACTTCCATTAACCATTCCTTCGATGGTTCTATCTTGGGGGAAACTTCTTTTGTGTGCTTTTCGTGCTGTAAGTGTTTCGAGGTATTGCCATAATCCTCGAATTTGATAGGGAACTCTAAAGGATGAATTAATCTTTCCTTCGGTGTTCGTGGTTCGGGTGAGGGTTCATGAGTCGAATCTAAGGATGATAAAAGTTTGGATTCGACTAGTGAGGACTCCTCAACACTAGACGTAACTTTTGCCTAGAGGGATTTAGTTCTTATGACGGAAGAAGAGTGTTTGTGTATGAAGTGCTCAAGGAATTCTACTTGTTCCATCATAGTTTTGTGTGTAAAACAACCTCCGGCAGTCACGTCTAGGCATAGATTTGCATCCATGTCAATACCCAAACAAAAGTGTCACAGTAATATGCTGTCGGGTAAAGACAAGTCTAGACCAACGTGTATTAACACTGAAAACTTGGTCCAGGCTGCACCTATAGACTCCTCGTACTGCTCAAAGTCGAGGATCGCCCTTAGTAGAGAGTCAATAAGGGACATAAGGAAGAATGCAAGGTAAAACTTGTCTTTAAATTCATCCCAGTCCCCATTCGTACTTTCTATGGCAAATGTGTACCATTGCTTTGTCTTACCCGTGAAAGAGAAGGCAAATAGTTTCCATTTTAGAGTTTCTTGTGTCATGCCTAAGATGCTCAGGCATGAACACATCTCCTCAAAGTCTAGCAGGTGATTGCAAGGGTTTTCATTTTCAAGCCTAGAGAAGGGTTGTGCCTAAACCATGGCTTAAAACTAGGGTGGAGTCCACTGCTAGATGAACGGTTTGGTTTTGGCGGTGGCTCAATGAACTCATCCATTGAAGCGGGCCGGTATTTGATAGGAGTGGTTTTCATGGTGAAAATATTTTTATGTTTTTTATATAACTAAAAGAAAAGATACAGATACGAGGACAAACTAGGTTCGAAGAAAATACGGCAACCATTCCTAGCAACGGTGCCAGAAAGCTTGTTGGTATTTCTTAACACAAACAGAAAGAATCCACAAGCACACGGAATTACCACTGTAGCTTTCACCCGAAAGTATTCAGGGTATCGTATTTTCATAGGGAACGGAGGTACTTCTTCTAGCTAATTAGCCCAAGGACAACACAAGGATAGCTGATGAGGGTAGAGAAGGATTCCTATGGCTTAGGGTCTAAGGATAGACAAACTCAATTATTACTTGCTTACTTCGGGCACTAGCTTATACCTAGTCTACTAGGCACCTCCGGCCTATAGCTCTATGTTGTACCTAGACGTGGGGAAGTACAAGGGACGGACAGGGCTGTCACCACCTATCGCCTACCCCTCAACCATGGAGTACCAGGCAAACGAAGGTAACCTCTAGCCTAGACACCATGTCTATGCTATTGATTACTACTCTAGCGTGCGTAGGGTTATCCATCTTTATCAGGGCCCTCTACTAGAGTATCCACCACAAGGACGAACGATGATCCTGCAAACAAGTAAGGATAAAGCTTAACTAGTCAAAGATGTAATTCTATAAGAAACACGAACACTCACTTAGCAGAAAGCTCCGTTGAGGTACAGGTGTCCGTTGAGGTACAAGTTCATGGAGACACCGACATGCCCGATGCTTCCCCATGCTCTCCCTTACATCTCTCCCTACTAACTCTACTAACTATCTAGGGCCTAAGCCCTTAGAATGATGCTCTTGTGTGGTGCTCTTGCTCCTTGAGGTGTTGTTGTTTTGAATGAGAGGGAGTGAGGGGATATTTATAGGTTGAGAGGAGGAATGGAGGCCACTCAATGCGCCATGTCAACGATCCATGTGGCCCTTCACCACAGCCCTTGGATCAAATTGTCATAGGATGGATGATGGAGATGGAGTGAAAGTGTGCTTCTTTGCATGCCCCTTTGCATTGGGGTGGTGGAGGTCATTTTGTTGTAGCCATTTTTAGGAAATCTCACTGCAACCGACATTAGAGAGGTGGTGGGAACCGACTGACCAAAGCTCAGGCCGAACGGGGCCACTAGGGGGTCGACCGCCCCCCACTAGGGATGAATTGGCCCATCTTCCAAGGGTGACCTCCTTTGGGCTTCTAGAGTGGGACTTTGTAGGTATTCTATAGAGATGATGTGATTTGATTTCGGTTTATCCATATTCTCCTCTCTTCTAGGTCATGTTTTGCCTAGTTGTTGGCTGCCTCCCCTTGGGCTCGTGTCGAACGTCTATAAAGTTTTATTTCTTGTATACTTTAGGCTCATTTTTGTGCAATCCCAACATGGCCTCCTGTAAATGAATAATCACCAAAACTCATGGAATTAATTAGTTATAAGTCCTAATTCTAAGTTTGATGTTTATTTAGCAGTTTTTTATATGAAAGTTGGTGGGAAGAAATTGGAGTTAAGGACCGCCAACAGCCGTGATTGTCATGAACCTTGACTATTGCCTTCCCCGCGCGCATCTTGAGGTGGGGCAATTTAGGCCAAGGTAAGGGGAGCCTCTCTAGCAAACTCCAATCCTTATTCCTCCCTTAGCATCTAAAAATCTAGAGAAAACCTTGAGTTGCATGTAGTCTTCCGTCGCCATGGCCTCCCTCATCCTGCATCGACTCTAGCACCCCTGGGAGAAGGCCTTCAAGATCAACTACCGCCAACACATATGCACGGCTATATGTCCACTCGTTTCCTTGGTGTTAGTGGAAGTTTTGCGAACATAGGGAGGAAAGCATGCTTCCATGGAACTTTGTCGTGACGTACGACGCATTGTGTGGGGTAGTGGCTTCATCCACATCGCAGATGCAGATGCGACGGTGCAAGGGAGCGCTTGAAGATGCGACGGTGCAAGGGAACACGTTTGTTTTCCTTCCTTCTCTACCACTTGGTTTCCTATGTGGGTTGGTCTCCTCGCGAGGCTTCTTCTCCACACCAGAATTCATTAGGTATGCGACAGAGAGCACTTGAAGGGGTTCTGGTGTCCGCTTGGTACAAGTGACCAGTTTCTCATGCAATTGCTTAAACCACACTCGGGTATGGGTTAGCCCCATACTCGTTAGGTTTTTGTTGTTGTACATCTCTTGTTCGATAGGTCTTTGTTATTGTAAACATGTTTTGTGTAATGGACTTTATCAATAAGGCCTTGTTTGGATGAATGTGTATCCACTTCAATCCATATGTGTTAGAGTGGAATGGAATGAAATTTAGTTTAATTCTACTCCAATCCACTTCAACACATGTGGATTGAGATGAATACATGTGCATCCAAACAAGGCCTAAAGAGTTCCTTCCATCACTTTATTATTGTGTAATGTTCGCCTTTTTAGTTGTAGCATTTTCTTGTCCTTGTGATGAAAATTTTCCTCATGTGGTTGTGATGCTAGTGAATCTGAATCGCATCATATGGTATACATGTGCGCAATTAGATTAGTGGTACTTGGATGCCCTCTGGCTGGCGCTCCACCATATCCACCATGTTGGCGACCATACGCCTTCTATATTTCTTATATGGATATTAATTGTGTTTATTAGTGGAGATGACTTAACTTGTATTAAGAAATTAGAAACATGTGCAAGGAAATATGAACCGCATCATACGAGAAGGAAGGTAATTGTAACGAGTTTAGAAAGGAATAATCGTACTTGGCGTATCATTGTATTAAGGAGAATGAAGAGTTTATCATACAAATCCCCATCATCCAGATATATACATATCAACATTGATCTGCCCAGAATCTACCACATTGATCTGAAGAACCTATCACACTCATTGCAGATCCAACACTCCTCGCTGCAGAACATAGCCCACTCCTCCCAGCCTTCCCATCCTGCGTGGTCATCGCAGCCTCCGCCTCCGCATTGATGTCTGTCCTGGCGACGCACCGGCATGGCTAGAGGAGGCAGAGGACTAGACTCACCCGGCGCCGGCAGCCCAGCCAAGTCTTGCAACACCCACATGGCCTGTTGGAGGAGCCACATACATTTCTTGTTCTTCCACGTCACATTCACCATCGGGCCAGCTTCATCACCTTTGACCTTCCTCAATAGCCGTTGGGCAATGTTGTCATTGCTGGCACCGCTATTGGACCTGCGGAGCACAAGGGAGAGAACAAATGTAGCAACATCATGGCCTACCGTGGCGGAGTGCTCAAGCATGTCGAGCCATGGCATTAGCATGCCACAGTCTTCCACGAAGGCGGCACGCATCTCAGCATAGAAGCAAGTCTCTGGGTTGCCAACGCTAGCAAGCTTAGCGATGGGATTCGCACGGTATTCGTCGGCGTAGAACCACTTCCAGATCCCATGTTGCATCCCATGCAGTAGCACCCATTGCAGTGGTATGCTTTGTCCCACTATGGCATCGCTGCACACCCTGCGCATCTACGAACAAGTTACCCGTAGGCTACCAAGATCTTCCATGGGATCCACTGCAGCCGAAGCGACGAGGCTAGCAGTCTCAATAGCCACCTCTGTCGGGAGCTTGTCCATGGAACGCGGTGGCAAAAGACGGATCCTCGGGCCAGGGAGCAACATCATGGCAGAGTGGAGCACTAGGGAGGGGGATCGGAGCGAAGCAAGGTGAGTTCCAAAAAAACCCTCTTGGGATTTTATGAGCGCTCCGTTGTTTAAGGTTCCATGGTGCGGGGATGTTGAATGTCTCAGGGAAGTCAATCGTCATCCTCTAAACCGTGTGAACCGCATAAACTGCTCGCACCACATGCTTCTCCAAACTAGCGCTAGAGGGGCCGAGCCACATGATCGAGTCAATTGTCTCTGTCTAACTTTCAACACCGTTCCATAACCATTAGTTCCGCTGGATGAAGCATGCTCCACTAAGATCATGCGAGACATGGCCTCACCTTAACTCCTACTCTCGCTCAGTGCAATCGAAGGGAACTCCAACGGGCGCCTATCTCGCCCATCCTTCTATAAAAGCGAGAGAGTAAGGCAGGGAAGCAAGTACATGATTTCTTTTCTAAACTCGTTACACTTACCTATCTTCTCGTTCTATCTTCTTTGTACGGCGCTCCGCCTCGACACCCCATCTTTTAGATCTCATCCAATGGTAGATCGGGCAACGAAGCGCCCAATGGAAGAGTCACCGGAGGTTGTCCCTACTCATCCCTGCATTCATGCGATGCTGCGATGGGACGGGGAGGGCAGCTTGGCGGCGCCGCCACCGAAGAGTTGATCCCCGCTTCCAGCTATCTCCTCCAATGACAATGGGGGTCAGATGATGTCCTCGAGTTGGTGGAGCAGCTAGATGTGGCCACCTCTGTCCTCCATGAGGAGAGCCAGGAGACGGACTGGTTGTGCCTCTCCATTGCCGCCGTGAAGAGGGAAATGTCCGCGGCAGAGCTTGCCACCGCCGAGGCCCAGGTGCGCCTCGCTGGTAAGGCATTTGGCACTATATGATCTTGCTCTTTTACTACGTGCGACATCGTGTCTTTAGTTATAGCGTTTTCTTGTCTCCTTTTTAGCTGTCCAGGAGCGGCTAATCGCCGCGCAGGTCGAGGCAGCGGAGGTAATCTGCCTTTGCCAAGTAGCTAAGGACAACGCCTGTGTCTCCTCTAGGATGGTGGCTGAGAGCAACAGGCGCTACCAGGACCTCCATGCGGCAGTAGGCAATGCTGTCCACGTGCTTTCGCCTCTTGCGCCTACGGGGACGACCCTGGCAGACCGCCTCCACACCGTGCCACTGTGGGTTGTGGAGGTGGCCATGTACTGCATTCACCTAGAGGCTGCTTCGGCCATGGCCACCGCCTAGCTTTGGCTGGGTAAGGACCTGACTGTGGTGGAGCTGGGGTTCCCGAGAGAGACGAGCTATCAGCAGTGCGAGAACCTGATCGGCGAGTTCTCCGCCATGGGCAATGGTGTCTTGGCCACGTTGGATGTAGAGGACATCATTCGTAACACTCCCCACGAGTAGTTCGATTTTAACTGCCTCCGCATTCTGAATAAAAATGTTCATAATATTTAGTAGCTATTACTTTGAGTTTGAACATCTCTGTTTGTTGTTGACTGGAACATTTCCATTTGTGTGCCTTAGAGTCTGAGACCGTATGACACGTCTGTCATTAGTAGGTACATCTCTCGATCACCACGACCGGTAGCCGTCACCACCTCTTTCGTTAATTTCTAAGCCCGCACGTGAGTCCTACGTGTCACTCCCGCACGTATTTACAAAGTTTTATAGAAATTTGCATTCCCGTGTCGTCTGATAAAGTTGATTACAAAGGACGCTCCATACCGTGTCTTTTTCCTCCTCAATGCTGCTGCTCCTCATCGCCACTCCTGCTCCCCTGTGCCAAACTACGTGACCGCCCCTACTTAGCGGCGTGCAAGCCGACAAGCTAGTGCTCCGCACCGGACAAGCTAGTGCTCCACACCGGTATGCCTCACCAGCTGGGAGACAGCACAGATCCACCGGTGACTAGGCTAGTACTCATCACCTCTATCGCCGCTCGAGCTCAATGCCGCAAGATCCAAAGGCAATGGTAATGCTTTCGCACTTTCCTTATGCATTGTTCTTGGATTTTTATTCCCTTCTTCACTCATATGAGTACGAATGAAGCTTCCATCAGATTATTAATGAGCTCACGAACACATCCCCGTAGTCGCTCCTTCTCTAATTCAAGCGACAGTGTCGCCGCTTCCATCGCCGTCCTTGCTCCACCATATCCTCATCAAGATGGAGGAGGAGGCCCCAACAAGAGGAACAAAGTGGCCATCCTCATAGACCATGCCTTTGTCCTCATCCTTAGCCACCTCATCACCCACTCCTTGTGCAGCTGCAAATGTGTCTATCGCTCCTAGAATAGCCTCATCTCGAGTCTGAGTATTGTAAGGAGCTGTCCCAGATTCTCGCCAAATTCTTCTACCGTAGCTTGAAATGCAAACACAACTTCACCGGCATCAATGGTGAATACCCCTCCTTGTCTTTCTTGCCCTTCCCCATTCAGGATGTCGTGATCTTAGATTGCTTTCGAGGCCTCATCCTCTACTGGTACTCTAGGTTTTGCTATGTTGTCTGCAATCCGGTGACTAAGAAATGGTTGCTACTGCCGGGTAGCAACCATTCTAGTGGTTCAGCTCACTTGGGGTTTGATCCGACAGTCTTCTCGCACTTCCATGTGTTTGAATATGGGATCAACGATGATGACTCCTTAGGTGTCAACATATACTCATCTAAAACTGGAGTATAGATCTTTAAAGAATCTGAATGGGGTGAGGGTATTGTAGTATCCACATATGGGAAAGGTGTGTTTGTTAATGGTTTTATGCACATGCTGGAGTTCACCCAGATAGTTGCTGTTGATATGGAGGGAAAGACATGGAGAAAAATTTGTAGGCCAACTGGTGATGCAATCTCGATCCATGAAGCTCAGGGTCAGTTGTGTTTATGTACTACTGATACTTTGAATAGGTATGAGCTTTTAATCTGGATCCTTGAAGACTATGGTACTAGTAAATGGACATTGAATCATAAGGTGACCACGCTATAGCTATTTGGAAAGAAGAATATTGAAATTGGTACTGAGGTTAGTGATGCGGCCTACAGAGTGATTGCAGTTCATCCAGAATGAAATTTAATTTTCCTTGTTGGGGAGGACAAAACACTACTTGCATATGACATGAACCACAGTAAAGTTCATGTCCTCCCTGCCCAGGCCATAAGCTATCCTAGAAGTACCTAGAAACTATTATGTATGAGCGGCGGACCTCACTATCTTCCTTATGTTCCCTTATTTATGGAGTCATTAGCAGAGTAATAAAGGTGCATATGCTGTATTTTGTTGTAATTATGTCATGCCTTTGTTTAGGTAGGTAGTTATTTTGATTCTATATATATACCAATTTGGGCTTGGTAACTAAAGGAATTGTGTGTTGAATATCATTAATTCTCCTACTTTATGCAGCAGCAGGAGTCTGAGTGGTTTTGAATAATTTTCCTGCATTGGTTAAGGGAGGAAGAAGAGGGGTTGCATGGTGCATTGCCTACCAATCCGAAGGAAGCTTTGCCTTGCAAGTAGGAGTGCTAATCTAAAGGAGCGGAGCACATCTACCTCGTTTTTGTTACATAAGTCTGTAGAGAGCAGAACCTTTATTTTGCTATCTATGTACCGCTTGCGTTAATTCATCAGTTGACACAGTTGTTATGTTAGTGTCGATTGTTACTATAAAAACTACTCTTCATTGTGGACATGATGAATGATGTGTAATGATTATATCTATATGTGTGTGTGTTTAGTAAGCTATTAAGGCCCAGCTAAATTAGTAAATAATTTGTGAAAACCAAATTCCATCACCGCCGCTATTCGTTTGATGCGGCAGGGGTCAATAGTGTATCACCGCCGAATCGTTTAATAACCGACACTGATGAAGGATCATCACGGACGGATCATACAACAACGTGACGATGACCATGCCCTATGACCAGGCGGTTCATACGCTGAAGCAACGGTGATGTTCGCCTTGACATAGGGGGTCGTGCTCCAATGCGACGGAAACAAGGACCTGATCATGGACGGATCATAAGCCAATACGGCGGTGTTAGTGTATATCCACACAGGCGGATCGGGCCTTAATGCGACGGAATAAGGATCTAATCACGAACGGATCATAAGCTATGCGGCGGTGTTAGTGCATACCCACACAGACGAGTCGTGCTCTAAAACGACGGAAGTAAGGATCTTATCACAGATGGATGATAAGCCAATACGGCGGTGTAGTGTACACTCCAGTCAGTCTCAGATAGGGATGGTGAGGACTATGACCATCACTGCCGACAACTTACTGTCGAAGCCAAAATGCGGTTGCGATGGATGTTACGACATGGCTGTGAAAAGTCTGAGTGTAATAGTGCCCATGTAGACCCACGAAAGACAGCTAGATGCATGCTCTTGTATCATGAGGTGAAAACATGTAGCATTTATCCATGGCATGTATAAATAAAAGACTGTTGCAAACTGTATGCATCCAATTTTTTTTGCCTCCCCGAGGCTTGTTGTTGCCACCAGAGCACGCCCCCGGAAGATCAATCAACTGCGGGGGTTGTTTTTCTCTTTCTTTGGTCTTGTAAGTAGGAACACAAGAAAATCATGCATTTTAAACGGGCCGATTTGCATCGAGAAACTACAGTTTTTCGGGCATCCACAGGTAATAGTCTGATCACGATCGCCTTTTACAGATTTCACTGTACAATTATTTCATTTACAGTTAGCAGAGGCAGAATTAGGTGGGCGCTTTAGGTCATTGTAGTAAGTCATAGTACCGTACCGTACTAGCAAATGTTATGTGATAATATCATGGCCATTCTTAGCATTTTGGTTGGCCGGTTCAAAATTCAAATTGAGACCCTATGTATAAGAAGAATTATTAAAAAAGATCTATTGTTTTGTTAATCTATCAATAGTATATTTTCTTGATTACATCTTGCCAAAAAAAAACATAAACCTCTTAATTACTAAACTACTACTATATTTAGATGAAATGTGCCATCCATTTAGTATTCCTGGTTCCAAAATCTTTGGTAAGATCTATATAAGCCACCTTTGTTTTGTAATTTTGTAGCTAATGCTAATGTAGAAAACCTAATCAATTTTTGATGTCGTCATATATAGTACAGATATATACGATACGACCTCAGTAACTTCACTTTTGACGAACTTCTCTGTACTGATGCCATGGTCACTTGAATAGTCAGCAAAAATTATATGTGCAATATTTGCATTAGGAAAACAACCCAGTCGCTTTATTAGAAAAATCAAAATGTCAAGAGGTCCAATATTTTCGTTTGGAATACAAACTTGGAGTAACTTATTAACTCCTTTGCACAACTTGGAGAGAGGCCGGGAGGCATGCATGCTGTTATTGAGGAGAGGACAAGCAGAAGGGTAAAGAGGGAGACCAATGTGTTGCTTTGGATAGATGAACATACCCTAAGACCGGATCCTACTCCAAGCATCTAGTATTTGTGACTGAACATGCCTAAAAGTATACATCATGGTTTCATGTATTTCATATTTTGCTAGTCCATCAGTACCTACACTGTTTGGTCATGGCAGTTACACTTGTTTTGGGACTTCCATTGGGTAACGATGAATACAGTTTGCCCATGCGGCCATCCTGAGTCGGCACTACCGCCTGGTAGAATGCACTTCCACACAGCGCTGTTGCACTTATACCCAGACCCAAACCCAATCATCCAAACTCGACCCCCCTTCCGCATCAACTGCTTGGCCTCACAATATGCCATTTCATACCATACCGAGCTGCTCGATGTGTTTCCAAATCGATGCAGTGTCATCCTCGACGGCTCAACCTGCTCATCCGATAGATTCAGGCTACGCTCCACTGCGTCGATCACTGCTCGCCCACCAGCATGTACGCAGAAATGCTCGACGGCCAAGCCGAAATTTGGAACATACTGCCTGCTTGTAATTTTCTTCGTGGTGCAATGTGTTAACCGGTTGCTTTAATCAACTGTACAGTGCCACTGGGGTTAAAGCCCCTGGCTTTGAAACGCTTCAGTTGCAATATGGTAGTCATGTCAACCCCATTACTGGTTATCTGACTGGTCTTGATAATACAACTATCCACACAGAGTTACCCATTGCGACGACGCTACATAAGTAGAATTCAGCTTTAGGTCCTGATCAGGCCGGTGATCCACCTTCTTCACCCCCTCAGGTCGAGGTGCAAGTCGCCACGGAGGCACATACAGAGCCTCTCAGGGCTTCTCCAACGCCCAAGATACCGGAGCAAGCTTCAGGTTCTGATGAGGCAGGTGATCCACCTTCTTCGCCCCTCAGGTCGAGGTGCAAGCCACCACGGGAATACATACAGAGCCTCTTGGGGCTTTTCCAATGACCGAGACGCCTAAACCTGCTAATGTTAGTATTACTACAGTCGAACATAAGCAAAGTTCAGCTTCAGCTCATGAGGCAGCTGATCGACCTTCTCCGCCCAATCAGGTTGAGGGGCCAGATACTGCGTGCGATGCTACAGGGGCACATACAAAGCCTCCTAGGGCTTCCCCAACAATCGCAGGGCCTGATGCGACCACCGAGCCTACTAATCATACCATTAATAGAGCCGAGTCAACCCCAGGGTCTGACACTACTACTTCAGTTCAGCAGACCGGAGAGTCCACCATTCGTCTAGGTAACCACGTCACCGAGCATGATGAGACATCAGATTCGGACGATGAGATTTTAGTGTACTCACTAGGCGAGATGCACTCACCAGGTGAATTCAACCTCAACAGCACCGTCGTGACTTCGATGCCTACTTCGTCGTCATCACCACATCCTTTGGATGTGTAGTCACCTTGATTCCCTGTCGAGGAAGGGACGTACAAGAGATTGGTGATAGTTCGACAATCGAAGGGAGTGATGCGGTATAAGGTGAGGGAATGGAGGTATCGAAATTTGGATTTAGAACGATTCTTGATGTAATAATTGAAGTCTTGCTTACGACACAATGTCTATTTTATGGTTTTGTAATAAGTTGTACATGTTGAACCCTTTTTATCACTATGTTGCCACGTAGGCATCGAAATTTGGATTTAAAACGATTCTTGATGTAATAATTGAAGTCTTGCTTATGACACAATGTCTATTTTACGGTTCTGTAATAAGTTGTACATGTTGAGCCATTTTTATCACTATGTTGCCACTGTAAATTAAACCTAACATCTAAGTGCGATATGAGTGACATCTATCTAGTCTGACTACCTAGTTGCAACTCGAGTCGTTCCTCTTAAGAGAGAACTACAGGGACGGACAACCCCATTGCAAGTCGAGGAGTCGCCCGGACACAAAATCTATTGTCCAACGCGTTACAATCATAGAGTAGGGGACTTTCTTTCGTGCGCAATCAAATCTTGCGTGCGCATTCAGAAAAGAGTAATAGATATTGTCCGGCACATTACAATCGCATAACGTCGGACTTTCTCGTGTGTGCATTCATAAAAGAGTAGTACACATTGTGCTGATGATTAACATTTACAATGCCTAACACATGTGGAAGCATTCAGAACAGAAATATGCGAAGTTACTAAGTTACCTACGGTGATTCATAAGAGGGAAGGAAGCTTCCCTAAAACCTAACTCCCTTTCAAGAGGGAAAGTAGGATCCAACCCATGACCTCCTAACCACCTCATCCGAGCATGTCGGCCACACAAGCCGATCGCATCGAAGCACAAGAAGCAAACACCGTGAAAGACAAAGTGACGTGCATAAGTTGCTCTTCAAATTAAAGTAACAAACTAGCCTTTCATTAAGATTGGAATGACCCTAGATACAACCTACAGCTCAAAGAAGGCAGCGAGGATGACGTCGCCCGCATGCGTGGCCGCTATGATGGCCTCCGCGGTGGCGGTAAAGTCACCAGTGAGCTCCTCCTCCTCATCGATGCCAATTGGAAAGCCAGGTTAAAGTAGGTGGAGATCGTGGTCGAAACGAAGCTAGGCCACAGCCATGGCTAAGGCAGCCCCATGGCGCACCCTGCTTAGGGCCACCATCCTAACCTAAGCTAGCATGGCCCACAAATGGTCCTCAATCAGGACACCCCCTGCGTTCACGTCGTTGACGGTGACGAGGGCTGCCTCTTGAAGAGCGACCAACTCCTCCTCCAGGGATGACAACACTAAAAACCATCAAAATAAGGCAGTGGACATTTTGACAAAGCTTCTCGATGAAGGAAACCTTACCGATCGTCCTGGCCTAAGCACCGGCAGCTGTCGCCCAGGCATCAGTAGTCTCTCGCTCCAAAGCAGCAAGGGTAGTCTGGACGACATCGAGGTAGAACGTGAGCCGACTAATCTCACCCCCGGGGTCGGAGCGTGGGTCATGAGCCGCATCCCAATTATGGAGGGGCTCGTGGACTTCTTGGTGACCAGGGGGAGAAGACCCCTCTGGTTCCGCAGGGCATGCATCCAAAGAGTGGGCGGCACCGGATAACCACCAGACCTTTAGCATCGTGGCATGAGAAATGGCCCTGAAAAGATTAAGAAGATCAGAACAGAACGACTCTGGAAACTAAGAACAAGACCACCTTACCCAAGGCGCTGCAAATGGAAGCAGAGATGCGGCGTAGGCCTGCTCCCCTCTGGAGGGTTCTCTGCCGGGTGCTTCCCATGGTCCATCACTCCAGCCGAAGACATGACTCGCTCAAGGCTAGAGAAAAGGCAAAGGAGTACCGCAGGAAGACAGAGAAGAGTGGTTGCCACGCTCTTACCTCTCTCATAGATTTATGGCTAAACCAGGCACACTGGGCTCTCTGGGTTTCATGCAAATTTCATATAGATTTAATTGATGTGGATTTCCAAGCAACAGGTTGTAGCGGGTGCTGTCAGAAAAACAGTAATAGATATTGTCCGACATGTTACAATCACATAGTATCGGACTTTCTCGCATGTGCATTTAGAAAAGAGTAATACACATTGTGCGAACGATTAACATTTATACAATGCCTGATGCAGGTGAAAGCATTTAGTCATTGTCCGGCATGTTATAATCACATAGTATCGGACTTTCTCGCGTGTGCATTCAAAAAAGAGTAGTACACATTGTGCCAACGATTAACATTTACAATGCCTGATGCAAGTACAATCATTCAGAACAGAAATACACTAATAAGTTACTAAGTTACCTACAATATTTCATATGTTTCATGGATTAGTTGGAGGCCATTGTGCATTTCACTATCGATGGCAAGCAGATCCGGCGTCAGGAGCCGCATCCACTCCTGGCACCACGCCACAGTCTCCTCCTTTGTGGGTTACGCACCAAACAACCAGCGGCACAACCCGTCGGTCCATTTCTCCATGAAGCGCTTCAGGATCTTCTTCTTCATCAACTCCGGCGACATGACCGGCTTCCACCTGGTGATGAGCATGTGGAACACATCATACCCTTCATTCGGAGGGACGACACTAATGGCAACGAACCAGGACACCAAGCGCGGTACAACGAGCTTGTCGATGAATGGCTTCCACCAATCGGTCCCACTGAAAGCGAGCTCATACTACAACACCATCTTTTCATCACAATCTGCTGTGAAGAACCACCTACACAGAGCACCCTGCCAATCTTTTCTAGGGAACTCACCCTGTAAAAGATCAAGCATTTTCTAGGGCAAAATCTCGGATGCCTACCTCATCAGGTGGTCAACCCACATGCTCGTAGCTGCACAATGACATAATTTTTGTGCGCGTTTTCACCAGTACACTTCAACAGGAACGGCTGTTGCAAGTCCCGGTCGATGGTCGACATCCACGGCTGCAAAAATACGTTAACTGGAACAATCTCCTAGGAAGCAATGTACCTATCGGCAGTGCTGCACAGTCCGGGCAACACTACATCATGCAGGAATTCCTAGCGTGAGGGAACTCTAGTGGTAGGTTGTGCAAGAACTATACCAGTTGTTCCTACTGTGGAAACTTGGTGGGAGTCCACATCTCCTACAACCATTTCATAATGGGGTCGACCACAAGTTCAATGAGAAGTCCGGCAAATGGCGAGGAGGTAGACCTGTCATCCAAGAGTATGTACTTGAGCTTGCTCACCGCTTCCATCTTCCTGTTCGGTTGCTCCAGTGGATCAAACCACGTCAACTGCTTGAACGTCTCCTGCACAATAGGGACCAACATCTTGCGCCCTGTGTCCGCTAGGGACATCTCCTTGTAATTAGAGGGATATTGTTGATGGTAGTTAACATTCATCACAAACCATCAATACAACTTGTATAAATAGTTAAAATGGATCACCAATGTAGACTTAGGGGTTTAAACTGGCAAATTCCATGAGTTTTGGTGACTCTATGTTTTCAACAGGATTTAATTAGAAAACCGTCAAGGAGGACCTATTCGTCAAAAGAAATCATGGAATTCTGCCGCGTAATCGATGTGGGAAGACTCTAGAAGACTCCAGAATATGAATCATCGAAGCATGACATGTGGCTCTGACATGTGGGGCCGCTCGGCCCCTGTGGGCCCCACTTGTCAGCCTCGTTGTTATGTCGGTTCTCCACCACCTTAAGGATTGTATCTCCGCCGTTCTTTAAGTCGGGTTGATCCAAGGGCTCACGTTGGACACTCCAGGCTTTATATACCAGCCTGCACCCCCCTCCATGGCATGCCTCATTTGATCCTAAGAGCTGAGAAGCCAGAAAGCCTAATTCATATGTCCACTAGGATCAAGGCTAGCAATTAAGAGAAGATTAGTCCTCAATAGGATCAAGTATTGTATTAGAAATAGTGAGATAGAGTGAGAGGGAAGAGTTTGGAGGAGTCATGGCCTATCAATGCACTCTCTATAGCTTGTACCCTGGCGGAATCAAGTTCTTCTTGAGCTTGCTTCTGAGATTTCTCTGGTAATTGACTTCTAATTCAAGTAAGCATCTTGTTCATATTGTTCTTTAGGTTTGCGACTCTCTTTTGAGTACTTTAATTCTTGTAGCTCCTAGGTTAAAGTAGTATTCGTAGTTTAAGCGTGGTGCTTAGATTCTGTTACTCGTGGATATACTCCATTTTTCGGATCGGTGGTAGCTCATGAGGGTGACTTTTATAACCTCGTTGAATCCTTTGTAGTCCACCTCCCGTTAGTAGGCTTAGCAGGACACTTACTATAGGAAACATACATGTCTGTGTTTTCTCAAGTAATATCCCTAGAATTGAACAATGGAAGACAAAGCTTACCGAAGTTAGAACTAGAAGACCTTAGCACTCTCCTCTATGTTTCTTTTATCTAACCTTGATTGTGAAGTTGGGATAAGTTAGATTTGGTTATTCTCACACATGTTTCCTTGAGTTCGATATAAAACTGGGTACTCCCAGTGAAGTGCTACTTCGGTATAATATCCGTGCGCTTGTGAATTATTCTATGTGCATTAATTTATACCAACCAGCATTTCTGGCGTCGTTGCCGGGGAAATGGTTGCTGAGTTAACTTCGAACCTAGCTTATCCTTGTATCATTATTCTTTTATCTTTTCCTTTGCTTTTTACCATGGATCTAGAATCCACCCCTATCTACCAATATGGTGCACCAACGAGCGCAAGCCTATAGCCAAAAGAGTTTGCAAAGCCTATCCTAACACCTGGCTATGAGCTACGCCCACGTTTAATTAACATGGTTCAAGATCAATCATTTTTGGGCAAAGATGATGAAAACCCCTATTCCCACCTAAATGAGGTTGAGCCGACCTATGCATGCTTGCACATTGCGGGCATGTCAGACGAAACCTTATGATGGAAGCTTTTTCCTTTCTCTTTGATGGGAAAAGCTAAACGTTGGTATAATCTCACCATAGGGAGTAGACAAGGAAATTGGGGAGCCCTATGCTATAAGTTTTGCTTACAATTCTTTCCCATCTCTAGGGTAGTCGGACTTCGCTCAGAGGTTCTATCTTTTAAACAAAAGGAAAAAGAATCTCTAGGCACGGCATGGGAATGCTTTAATACTCTTATTAATACTAGCCCTGACCTTGCCATTTAAGACCCTATTCTTCTTCAACACTTCTATATGGGTCTTGATAGGAAAACCTCGAAGCTTCTTAATACGACCTCAGGAGGCTCATTCTTGCATGTCTCTGCCAATACGGGAAGAAGCATTCTTACAAAAATCTTAGAGGACATCCCTGAGGAAGTAGAAGAGAAACCATTAGAGGAAGAATCCTAGATAGCTGAACCCAAATCCTTACCAGACCCATCACCAACTTTAGCTATCCCAAATCCTGAACCACCAAAAAAGGAGGAAACTCTAATTTCGGACTTTATGCTTGAATTTGAGGATGAATTTTTTGATGAATATGGAAATACCTTGAATTACCATACCATGAGGAGACCCTAGAAGTCTAGAAAATCATTGCATGAAGAACCTTTAGACCCTTCTAAGGAAGCTTTCCTTAAAAGACTATGAAAGAGCTAGTGTCTATTATAAGCAATGAATGGTTAGAAGAATCAGAACTTACCTCTGATGTGATTCGTTTAGATTTACCTTCTATATCCATTCATTGCCAAATTAATAAAGCTCATTTCGATGCTCTTTACAATCCTATTGTAGGTATTAATATCACATATGTATCTTTTGCTCTTGATTTATTGAAACACATGCCATTAACCCAAACAACAAATTTGTTGAAAAGTCTTTCAAGACATATTCTCCCAAGTTTGGGAATTTTGTATGTCCTCCCTATCTAGGTAAAGGGAACCAAAGTTCATTTGAGCTTCTATATCTTTGATATTATGAAGTTCGACCTGTTGATAGGACAACTAATTGAAAGACTTATCCAAGAAGGACAAACGAGGAAGTTGAATATAAGACTCGGGAAAAACTTTAAACTCTCTATACCCATTACTCACTCTCTAAATGCTGAGAGTGAGCCAATTCCTAAGGAAGACCCAATGGAAGAGGTTATGGTTGCATCTCTTGACAATTTGATCGAACCCAACCTTGAAGATGATGCCCAGTTCTTCATCGAGGAAGAAGAAGAAAATCCCATGGAGTCTGAACCTCTAGATGAATTGCTAGAACCAGCTAAGCCCACCATTGAGCTTAAACCCCTACCTTTTGGTCTTAGATATGCTTTTCTTAATAATGATCAGGATTCTCATGTGATCATAAGTGATAAACTTTCTCAGGAAGAATCCCTTCGCTTGCTAACTATCTTAGAAAAGCATCGTTCTGCCTTTGGCTATTCACTGCAAGACCTCAAGGGTATTAGCCCTGCTCTTTGCACCCATCGCATCCCTACAAATCCTAATTCTATACCTTCTAAGGAGCCCCAGCATAGGCTTAATAATATGATGAGAGAGGTTGTTAAGAAAGATGTTTTGAAACTCTTGCACGCTGGGATTATCTATCCTGTGTCGCATAGTAAGTGGGTTAGCCTTGTTCAAGTTGTGCCCAAAAAGGGAGACATCACTGTTGTTAAAAATGAAAAGAATAAATTAATCCCTCAAAGAACCATCACTGGATGGTGGATATGCATAGATTACCGAAAACTTAACAAGGCAACAAAGAAAGATCACTTTCCATTGCCCTTCATTGATGAAATGTTGGAGCGATTGGCGAACCACTCTTTCTTCTATTTCCTTGATGGGTATTCAGGTTATCATCAGATACCGATCCATCCAGATGACCAAAGTAAAACCACCATTACATGTCCATATGGAACTTATGCTTACCGTAATTGGGAAAGCACTTAGTCCTTAATTGGGAAAAATGTCATTTCATGGTTAGAGAAGGAATAGTGCTTGGATACTTGGTGTCCGAATGAGGGATTAAGGTAGATAGAGCTAAAATTGAAGTAATTAAACAGTTACCTCCTCCCATAAATATCAGAGGGATCCACAGTTTCCTTGGTCATGCTGGTTTTTATCATCACTTTATAAAATATTTTTCACATATTGCTAGACCACTTACAAATCTTTTGGCTAAGGATGTTCCTTTTGAATTTGATGATGCATGCTTGAAATCTTTTAACATTCTTAAGAAAGCATCCATCTCTGCACCAATCATTCAACCTCCTGATTGGTCGCTATCTTTCAAAATTATGTGTGATGCTAGTGATTATGCTGTGGGGGCAGTTTTGGGACAAACGAAAGATAAAAAGCATCATGCAATTACTTATGCTAGCAAAACTCTGATAGGACCTCAACTTAATTATGCAACAACTGAAAAAGAACACTTGGTTGTTGTTTTTGCTATTGATAAGTTTAGATCTTACTTAGTAGGAGCTAAGGTGATTATTTATACTGATCATGCTGCTTTAAAATACCTGCTCACTAAGAAAGATGCTAAACGCAGATTAATAAGATGGATTTTGTTACTCCAAGAATTTGACTTAGAAATAAAAGATAAAAAAGGAGTAGAAAATTCTATTGCCGATCACTTGTCCAGGATGCAGTTTGAGAATTCACAGGAACTGCCCATCAACGATTCGCTACGGGACGACATGCTCTTCAAGGTCGCAAAATCTGACCCCTGGTACGCAAATATTGTTAATTTTATGGTTGTAGGTTATGTACCACCAAGGGAAAATAAAAGAAAGCTCATCTATGAATGTCGTCTCCACATATGGGATGAACCGTACCTCTTTAGAGTCTGCTCAATGGCCTACTCAGAAGATGTGTACCAATGGAAGAAGGCATCAAGATCAGCGAGCGATGCCACTCATCACCATATGGAGGACATTATGGTGCATTCCGCACCCATTCAAAAATCTAGCAAAGTGGATTCTTTTGGCCAACCATGTATGAAGACACGAAAGACTTCATTAGGAGATGTGGAGCGTGTTAGAGGCATAGGAACATTAATTCAAGAGATGACATGCCACTCACCAACAACCTTCAGATTGAACTCTTAGATGTCTGGGGAATCGATTACATGGGACCTTTTCTAAAATCAAAGAACTATGAATACATTTTGGTGGCAGTTGACTATGTCTCCAAGTGGGTTGAAGTCATGCCATGCAAAGCTGCTAATGCAAACAACTCCAAGAAGATGTTTGAAGAGACAATATTTTCAAGATTCGAAGTTCCAATGATGGTAATTAGTGATGGAGGAACTCACTTCACTAACAAGAATTTTCATAATTACTTGTTAAAGCATGGGATCCGTCACAATGTCGCTACTCCATATCACCCTCAGACAAGTGGCCAAGCAGAAACATCAAATAAACAAATCAAGAACATTCTGCAAAAGATGGTCAATGAGATGGGGACTGCATGGAAGGATCAACTACCCGATGCACTATGGGCTTACAGAATGGCCTATAAAACACCACTTGGAATGTCACCATATCAACTAATCTATGGAAAGACCTGTCATCTACCTGTTGAGATAGAATTCAAGGCTCACTAGGCCATCAAGCGATGGAACATGGACTTATAAGCCGCATGAACTAAGAGGAAGAAGCAACTCTCTGAGCTTCATGAATGGCGTGAAAAGCATATCACAACTCCAAGATTTACAAGGAAAGAACGAAAAGATGGCATGACAAGATGATCAAGAAGAAGGAGTTCACCCCAGGAGATAAGGTATTACTTTTTAATTCCAAGGTTAAATTATTCGGGCATGGAAAACTTTGGAGCAAATGGGAAGGACCATTCAAGGTGATAAGCATTTCATCACATGGAGCGGTAACACTTCAAAATGACAAAGTTACGTTATTCATGGTAAATGACCACCATCTTAAGATCTTTCTAGAACCTGAAAAACCACCTGAGAATTTGGATGAGGTAGATTTTCTAATTTTACGATAGATTTACACCTCTGCCATCCTCCGTACATTTCGTAACACAAAAATATACTTTTTGGGATTAGATAGGGATAAAAAATCACCGTGAGAAAAACCCACATGAGATGATGACATGTGGGGATGCCTGGCCCCACCTAGAGGCCACTTGGCCCACTTGTCATCCGCCTCACGACCGGTCAACTCTCTCGTGTCTTATAGATCCTTCCTTGTTAAAATACCATAGTTTTTCGATGCATTCGGTTTTTCCTCATTACGAGACCTCATATGGATAGATCTAGACCCCTGCTGCAAGTTTTTCCCCCCTATATAAATGAGCCTCTGCCTCCTCCATAACCATCCCATCAAAGACTTTTCTCTCCAACAACAGCAAAGCTCTCCACCTTTCTAGTTTCCATGGCCAACAAAGAGATCGTCCCCTATGGTTTTGATCCTAGCAAGAAGCCCGACGCGCTTGCGCTGACCGTCGTTCCTCTAGAAGTTACCCCCATTCGCTCAAGCCAATCTTACTTCACCCAAGCCATCCGTCATCCGGCCCTTGTTCTGCCACTGCCGCGTCCACTTCTTGAAGACAAGCCACATCAACAAGAGCCTCGTTTGGAGCTCTAGAACCTGATCAAGGTGACAAAGGAGATCAACCTCCTTCATCCAAAGGGACATGAGGTGCTAACCGGAGTGAAGACTAACAAATTTGGAGACATTACCTGTGCAAAATACAAGTCAGTCACCCCTCGTACCACCATTGATGGAGTTCGTGCTATGCCAAATCAGATCAAGGTTGTTCCACCGAAGGAGAAGAAAAGGAGGACGCCATCACAACCTATCCTAGAGGCTGAGAAGCATCCAAGGATAACTATGGATCTCCTAGAGAAGAAGATTGAAGACCTCTCTAATGTTATCTATACCCTAGAGCAAAGGATCGATGAGGAACACGTTTATCGCAAAAGCCTATAGCGCTATCTTAATGCTTTAAATCACTTTGTTGTTAAGATGAAGAAGTGAGAATTAGATAGTCGATAATAAGGCACGAGTGTTTAGGTCATATATTTAAAGATAGTATGTTTAAGTTACTCGCTTAGCTCAGATCATTAGAATATTGAAGTTTGTGTTAGGTCATCAAAAGTTTGTGTTTAGTTTGTGCTTGTGTAATAAAGTGCCTTATATATTAATGGAGTCTTATTATTATTATCTGCTCTCTATTTCTTTTTGGATATGTGTTTGTCTCCACATGTTGTGCATAAAGGTATACAGGAAAACAAGTGTGTGGGAAGCACACCGCGACATCAAGACGGAATTCGATCGTGAAAATCATGAAATTCAGAAAGCGACAAAACAAAAACCATGCTCACCAAAGTTGGGCCTCGAGCAGCCCCTGGAGCAGGCCGCCCAGCCTCCTCTATGGGCCAGCCAGCCCATCACATTGCTGCCTCACCTCGTGCTTTGTCTACGGTCAGGTTTGAGCCCAATACACTATATTTTCATATGTTTCGCTAATTTCTATTTCAAACGGAATTAAAAATCATTTGATAAAACAACTTTAAAACCTGAGGAAAGATTATTTCAGTCGTGACTTAAGGGTAGACTCACATAATACTTTTCTTGGAAGTCATGCTACTGTTGGGAACTTATTATTAGGGACCCCATGTTACTTAAGTTGTTGTGGAATGAGATATAGTAGAATAGTGAGAACTTGATTCTTCATGTCTCGTTATTGGAGAATTTTATTTCAAAAAGTAAAAAGAATATCTACACCTCTCCTTTGTAGTAAGCAATGTCCTACAAGAGCCATATATAGACTAGAGAAACCTTCTACATATACTACTTGTCATTGTGTTGAGTTTGGTCAAACCTTGTGACCCTTGTTGAGAAACTTATCATGCTCTCAAGATCAAGATCACGTACACTTCACATATATCTGTTGCTCCTACACTAGGAGTACACAATAACATGTTTTCCATCCACCCAAAAATGTTCTACTCCTACACTAGGAATAGACACAAAAATATGCTTGATAGGATAAATGCTCCAAGTTCTTGTAAATGTCTCTCTTCACAAGTTTCAATTGCGGAAAGAGAGTCATGGGCTATGCAAAAGTTATTCATAAAAGAAAGGAAAAGAAAAAGCATTGAAAAATGGACAAGTGTCCAAGATATCTAAAACAATGGGTACTCAGATGCCCACCTGAAAAAAGGGGAAAAAGAGAGATGAATAAGATAGCCCATGTTTTCTTGCAAATAGTTTTCCAAGTTTCAAACAAGAGAGATATGTTTCAAGAAGCATAGTAGAATTAGGTTAGCCACCATATATATATCCACACATATGCACATCTTGATCTAAGAGTATGCCATCTTTCTCCTTGGATACTTATTTTGACTTTACAATATATGCAATGCAAGTATGTTTTCATATTCATCCCTATCTAAGCTCCACATAAGCTTTTAGAAGTAGGTAAAAAGAAGGCAAAGTCATCAATGCCTTGGTGAAGATCCAAAAATACCACATATATAATGTGATTTGAGAGTACTACAAAAGGAGAAGGTAAGCTATGTTTTTGTTTTCAAAAATCTTAAAATGTTTCTCTAATTGACTGGACTGAAGGAAGATGGTGATCTGTTTCAAGCTGTTCCACTCTTCAACCGCCCAAAGTTTCATGGTAGACACTTTGAATCCTGCAGTGCATGCATGACTGGGAAATGGTTTTATGTTGATGCCTTGTACTAAGGTTATGTCTTGAGTAATCCATCCTTTTATTGAGGACGAGTAAAAGCCTAAGTGTTGGGGAGTTTGTTGACGGTAGTTAACATTCATCACAAACCGTCAATACAACTTGTATAAATAGCTAAAATGGATCACCAATGTAGACTTAGGGGCTTACACTGACAAATTCCAAGGGTTTTGGTGAATCTGTGTTTTCAACAGGATTTAATCAGAAAACCATCAAGGAGGACCTATTTGACAAAAGAAATCATGGAATTCTGTCACGTAATCAATGTGGGAAGACTCTAGAAGACTTCAGAAGGTGAATCACTGAAGCGGGACACGTGGCTCTGACACGTGGGGCCACCTAGCCCCACCTAGAGGCTGCCCAGCTCCTATGGGCCCCAGCTGTCAGCCTCATTGTTTTGTCGGTTCTCTACCACCTCAAGGATTGCATCTCCACCGTTCTTTAGGTTAGTTTGATCCAAGGGCTCACGTTGGACGCTCTGGGCTATATATACCAGCATGCACCCTCGCCCTCCTCTAGGGCATGCCTCATTTGATCCTGAGAGCTGAGAAGCTAGAAACCCTAATTCATATGTCCACCAGGACCAAGGCTAGCAATCAAAAGAAGATTAGTCCTCAATAGGATCTAGTCTTGTATTAGATATAGTGAGATAGAGTGAGAGGGAAAAGTTTGGAGGAGTCCCGGCATGTCGGTGCTCTCTCTATGACTTATACCCTGGCAGAATCAAGTTCTTCTTGAGCTTGCTTCTGAGATTTCTCTAGTAATCGACTTCTAATTCAAGTAAGCATCTTGTTTATATTGTTCTTCAGGTTTGCGACTCTCTTTCGAGTACTTTAATCCTTGTAGCTCCTAGGTGAAAGTAGTATTCGTAGTGTAAGCATGGTGCTTAGACTCGGTTACTCGTGGATGTACCTTATTTTCTGAATCGGTGGTAGCTCGCGAGGGTGACTTTTATAGCCTCGTTGAATCCTTTGTAGTCCACCTCCCGTTAGTAGGCCTAGCAGGACATTGTTACTATAGGAAACATACTCTGCCTGACAAAGCTTACCGAAGTTAGAACAAGAAGACCTTAGCAGTCTCCGCTACGCTCCTATTATCTAACCTTGATTGTGAAGTTGGGATAAGTTAGATTTGGTTATTCTCACACATGTTTCCTCGAGTTCGATATAAATCTGGGTACTCCCGGTAAAGTGCTACTTTAGTATAATATCCGTGCGCTTGTGGATTATTCTGTGTGCATTAATTTATACCAACGAATACTCAGTCAGCAACTTCATGAACTCACTAATAACCGTATCCAAGATGACTTTGGTGTGGCTCTCCTACGGGCTTGGTGGTTGCATGACCTCGTCATCATGAGGACTCAAATTGCTTGTGACCTTGTCATCAGATGATGTTGAATTGTTGGAGGGATTATTGGCTGCAGGGATGATGTAGGAGGCATCGGCACGGTAGGTGCCAAGACCCGAGTACCTATGGCACAATCACACCTAGATGAGGTTGACGTCCCCTTGGTGGTGCAGTCGGAGGCCGTGGCCAGCACTGTAGCCCATGTGTTCCATTATCCAGTGAACCGCTAAGTTGTTCACAGTGGTCATCGTCGGCGCCATCAGACAGGGCGACGCTCGATGCACATCTAGTGGAGCGGAATGGTCGGACCACGACGCTAGGTCCCCGGAGACAAACGACATGGGTCGCCTGTAATCGATGGTAGCAATGGGCATGGCATCCTCATTGGCGACCGTAGTGCCATTAGTATCGACAACCGTGGCACCATCAGCTTCGGCAACTACTGCAACATCAGCATCGACAACCGTGGCGAATAATATGATTAGGTTTGTCCTATGTATTAAAAATCTAGTACTTTTGATTGTATAAATCTTTTGTACTCGGATTCGTAAGATCGATTCATGCATTATGCTTGAACACCTTGCATAATGATTCCCCTTAAAAGTGGTTGGGTAAGTAATGTCAATCCCATTCTTGCTAACCTCCATTATCCTCAAGCTATCCTTATAGTCCCATCCTAAATTCTACAGGCTATGGCAAAGACCAAGGTAACTGCACGCAAGTCCACTGGACCTCACGGAGTCCCTTGTCACCAGTTGGCACCGCGTAACCGTGAGCTTGGTGAAGGAAGTTCCAGGATCCTAGGAGATGAAGGATCTTCAAGCAATTCCGCCAACATGGAGAACATTACCAAGGAGCTCAACACTCTTCGTCGAGCTCATGCCAAAGATCAAGAGAAGCTGGCGAAAATGGAAAGGGACGTCACCAAGAATACCGAGTTGAGGAATGAAGCCTGGACACGAGAGGATGCGGCCAATGAACGCGTCCATGAGTTGGAGTTCTACATAGAAGACCTGGAGATGGACAATGCCATTCTTCATGAGAATGTCCACCTACTGTACGCTCAACTTCATCCACCTCATGGGGATGGTGAAGTTACAGATGAAGAAATGATTGTAGCTCCAGGAGAAGTCGAGAATGAAGAAGAGGAGGAGGATCCTGAGGAGTTAGTGTACTTCTCGGATGAAAGTGAGGTTTCGTCCGATATGGGCACGGATGCCGATGACTGAGAGCTCGGAGTAGTAATAGTTCCTTTACTGCTTTCTTAGTAAACCAGGGTTGTCTTGTGGGATACAAGACATGTAATTCAAATAAGTAACCCTTTGTTGCATGAAACCTTTTAAATGCTTTTAATAAAGAATAATGTAAGTAAACGTGTTCTCTAACAGATGCCTCGTCCTATCACCCGAACTGGTGCTAGTGGCTCACATGACGATGATGAGTGCCCAAATCCTACACCAATGCCCTCGACTATGGCAGATGCCATAGCTGCACTCGTCAACGCAACGGCAGAGAATGCCAGGTTGTTAAGGGAGTTGGCGCGGAACCAGCAGGCACCATACCCTAATCATGGTCGTCGTAATGGAAATGACGAGTCAACCTATGTGGATTTTACTGACACACGTCCACCTGTGTTCTCTAAAGCAGACGAACCTTTAGAAGCTGACGATTGGCTTAGGACAATAGAGCAAAAGTTCAAGCTGATCCACTGTACCGAGGTTCAAAAACCAAGGTTTGCGGCATAGCAACTCCGAGGAGCTGCTGGTGTCTGGTGGGTAAATTTGGTAGCAGTACAGCCCGCTGGTCACCAAATCAACTGGAGGGAATTCAAGGATGCCTTCAGGGCACATTATATTCCGGACGGTGTGATGACCATGAAGTTGGAAGAGTTCTTGTCTCTTAAGCAAGGGGAGCACCCGGTGATGCACTATGTCGGGCGTTTCAATCACCTGTCGCAGTATGCTATAGAGTATGTGAATACTGACAGGAAAAAGAAGAATCATTTCATGAGAGGTCTAAACACCAAACTTTAGACCATGATGGCAACTTGTGGCAACGCAACTTATCATGAGATTGTCAACATTGCTATCGCTTCAGAGGAGAATTACCGCTGACACAAGGAGGCGAAGAAAAAGAGGTCCTTTGCTTCCGGATCATCAAGTGGAAAGCGTCAAAAGGTGATCTACCATCCTTAGAATCATGGCCGTGCACTGTTCCACCCACAACAAAGCCAAAGTAGACAGCAAATCTTTATTCGCCCTGCAACTAATACGCCTTATACTCATCAAGCGCCGCAGCAGCAAAACAATACAAATAATGCAAACCGCAATGCTACTCCCCAGAATCACAATTATCCATGCTATAATTGTGGTAAACCCGGACACTTTTCCCGAGAATGTCCATATCCTAGGAAGAACAATCCTGATGCACCCAAAGCCCCTGTTACTCCAGCTCAGAATCAGTACAAGGGCAATGCTCAGAACAATCAAAAGGGACAGGCTGAGAAGAAAACTGGAAGGGTCTTCTATACTCAAGTGGAAGCTATTCCAGAAGGAGAACCAGTAATGATGGGTATGTTTCCCATTGCTAAGCATCCTGCAATTACCTTATTTGATTCTGGTGCATCCCATACATTCATCAATCGTACATTTGTTGTGAAGCATGGGATAGCTATTGGGGAAACAAAAGAGCCCTATCATATACAGTCGCCCGGGGGACGAATCTGTACAAGGGAGGTAGTTCAGCATGTACCTATTGATTTGGGAGGTTATGAGTTCCCTACCAATATGCTGATATTAAAGGATCAAGATATAGATGTGATCCTTGGTATGAACTGGTTAACCCAACACGGGGCTATCATAGATGTCTTGCATAGAACCATAAGGGTAAATGCACCTGGCAGCAAAACCCAACTTCTCATCCAACTTCCCTTTCCTAAAAAAGTACAATTGGAAGCGATCGTGCAACTATTGTTGAAGGAGCCGAGAAAATTTCGGTGGTATGTGAGTTTACGGATGTCTTTCCCGATGATCTGCTGGTTTGCCACCGCATCGAGACGTAGAATTCAGAATTGATCTCGAAACCAGAACAACAGACCAAGATCCGTAAGAGCATATAGGATGCCACCCAAAGAACTAGCAGAATTAAAAATGCAACTACAAGAGTTGTTAGACAAGGGTTTCATTCAACCCGGTTCATCACCTTGGGGATGCCCCGCTATTTTCGTGAAGAAGAAGGATCAAACCTTAAGGTTATGTGTTGACTATCGGCCATTAAATGAAGTCACCATCAAGAACAAATACCCCTTACCCCGAATTGATTTGCTTTTTGATCAACTTTATGGAGCTAAGGTATTCTCGAAGATAGACTTGAGATCAAAGGCTACCACCAGATTAAGATCAGACGAGAAGATGTGCCAAAGACAGCGTTCACTACTCGATATGGTCTATATGAGTATCTAGTCATGTCTTTTGGGTTGACCAATGCCCCGGCTCACTTCATGTACCTGATGAACTCAGTTTTCATGCCTGAGTTGGATAAGTTTGTAGTGGTGTTCATTGACGACATTCTGATCTATTCTAAGAGCAAAGTGGAACATGCGGAACATCTCCGTATTGTTCTACAAAGATTAAGAGATCACCAACTATATGCCAAATTCAGCAAATGTGCATTTTGGTTAGAGGAAGTACAATTTCTGGGTCATGTTCTATCTGCTGAAGGTATAGCTGTTGATCCGAGCAAGGTAGAAGAAGTCCTTAACTGGAGAGCACCTACAACTATTCATCAAGTTCGTAGTTTCCTAGGGTTGGCAGGGTATTACCGTCGGTTTATCCCTGACTTCTCTAGAATTGCGAAGCCAATTACTGGATTGCTGAAAAATCAAACTAAGTTTGTATGGTCAATAGAATGTGAAGAGGCCTTTCAAACATTGAAGAAGTTGTTGACAACTGCACTAGTATTAGCACAACCTGATATCGAGAGGCCATTTGATATCTATTGTGATGCATCTGGAATTGGTATTGGCTGTGTTCTTATGCAAGAAGGCAGAGTCATAGCATACGCTTCCAGACAACTCAAGAAGCATGAAGAACATTATCCCACCCATGATCTTGAATTAGCTGCTGTTGTCCATTCACTCAAGATTTGGCGACATTATTTATTGGGCAATGTCTGTCATATCTATACGGATCACAAAAGTTTGAAATATATCTTCACTCAGTCTGAGTTGAATATGAGGCAAAGAAGATGGTTAGAACTTATCAAAGATTATGATTTAGAAGTGCATTATCATCCGGGCAAGGCTAATGTGGTTGCTGATGCCCTGAGTCACAAGCGTCATTGTCATTGCCTGATTGTAGAACTTATGCAGCGAACATTGTGTCAAGAGATGGAGCATCTGAATTTACAAATCATAGAACAAGGTTCCCTGTTCAATATTGCAGTTGAGTCCACTATCAAAGATCAGATCATTGCTGCTCAACGGAAAAGTAAGGGCATAACCCATATCAAGGATAAAGTCAGATCTGGAAGGTCAACATGTTTCAAGATTGATGAATCGATGTCGTATGGTTCAAAGATAGATTGGTAGTACCCAAACATCCCGAGTCTGCTGAAAGCAGATTCTTGATGAAGCTCATTCTACAAGATACTCCATTCATCCGGGTAGCAACAAAATGTATCATGATCTGAGAAAGAGATATTGGTGGACCAAAATGAAAATAGAAATAGCTCAATATGTGGCCAAGTGTGATATTTGCCGAGAGAGTCAAAGCAGTTCATATGAAGACTGCAGTCCATTACATTCCTTGCCAGTTCCATCTTGGAAATGGGAAGATATCTCTATATGGACTTCATAGTAGGGTTGCCTAGGACATCTGCAGGGCTACAATTCAATATGGGTTATTGTTGATCGCCTAACCAAGATAGCTCATTTCTTACCAAATGAGATAAATATCGAGCGGAGCAAAGATGCAAAGCTTTATCTCGAATAGAATCTTGATCGCATGGGGCACCCAAGACCATTGTCTCTCGACAGAGGGTCATTGTTTATATCCAAGTTTTGGAAAAGTCTACATGAGTCTTTGGAAACTAAACTTATCCGTAGTTCTCGCTTATCATCCAAACCGATGGATGTACGGAAAGGGTAAATCAAATTCTTGAAGATATGTTAAGAGCATGTGTTCTCTCTTATGGTGCTATATGGGATGAATGCCTTCCCTTAGCTGAATTCTCATATAACAATAGCTATCAAGAGAGCATTAAAATGGCACCATTTGAAGCATTGTATGGTCGTAGATGCCAGACACCTTTACATTGGTCAGATGTGGGAGAACGTTGGTTCTTTGGACCGGATGTGGTCAAGGAAGCAGAAGAGAAGGTTAAACTCATACAACCTAATATGAAGGTAGCTCAATCCCGACAGAAAAGCTATGCTGATAAGAGGAGGCGACCTCTAGAATTCATAGTGGGAGATCATGTCTACCTCAAGGTATCGCCAATGAAAGGAGTTCATCGTTTTGGGATTCGGGGAAAGTTGGCGCCCCGTTATGTCGGTCCGTTTCAAATCCAACAAAGATGTGGACCAGTCGCCTATCGTGTTAAGCTACCAGATCACATGTCAGCGGTGCATGATATCTTCCATGTATCCCCATTGAAGAAGTGTCTTCAAGTACCTGACCAAGTGATTGACTTTGGTAATGTAGAACTAGCACCTGATTTGACTTATGCCGAGTACCCCATTAGAGTCTTAGATCAGAAGGATCGAGTCACTCGAAGGCGTACAATCAAGTTCTACAAAGTACAATGGAACCAGCACACTGAAGAAGAAGCTACTTGGGAGTCTGAGAATTACTTAGAAGAAAACTTTCCTGACTTCATTGCTTCTCTCTAGTTGCAATATCTCGTCTATATTGTAACTTGTTTATTTTGTCAAAAGAATGGAAAACCCCCTCACTAGTCTTTTGAATAAAGTTATGATGTGTTAGCTTGACACATTTCCTTTTCCATTACTTAGCCTTAAGTTTTAAATCTCGGGACGAGATTTCTTTAAGGGGGAAGGGTTGTAACACCTCTGGTGTTTTGACCTAATACTAAAATTTGACATGTCATCATATGCATTGCAAAGCATTCATAAAGAAGAAAATTTGGAATGCATTCACTAAATAAGATTTGTTTCATAAGTTGTTATTTCATGTGATGTGTTTCAAAAACTCTAAATACAGATCATGACCACAAGGGTTAAATTTCATGTGATCATGTGAGGTCATATGTCCTTTGACTCAAATAATCCTAATGGGCCATGTTACTGGTCAAAAATCAAAATCTAAGTGAAAGGAAGACAAATCAAATTTGAATTCATATTCAAATTACATAAGTCATTTTTGCCCCTTTTTACTAATTCAAAATCCATTTGGAATTTGGAGTTTTGACAAAAAGCAAAGTTGGAGCTTATTTTATAAGGATCAACTTTGGTATTCAAAGTTTTTCAAGTTTACATATAAAATTTGGAGTAATTTTGAAATGATTCAAATGCTCTAATGCACCCCAAATTCAAATTTCAAAATGGAGGCAGAATTTGAAAATGTTTCTAGAAGCAAAGTTGTAGAGTTTGAAAAATTGAACAACTTTCATTTTTGGAGATTTTCAACTTCTTTAGAAAATTTGTGAGTAATTCGAAAAATAGTCTCAGTGGCAGTTCTGTAATTTATTCAAAAATCAACCGGAACAGGTCATCACCTCCCTGCTCGCCACCGAGCTGCCGCCGCCGATCGGTTTTTCACCGCTTGCTAGCGCGGTGACACGCCGATGTCACCGTGGCGAACCCGCTTGCGTCTTGTTGGCGGACGCCGGACGCCTTCTTTCAAGCTATAAATAGCTACGCCGCCGCCGTTCCCATTCTTCTTCCCTCGCTCGCTCCGCCATCACGCGTAGCTCCGCGGCCGCCGCCGTAGGCATCGCCGAGCCACGTCGGTCGTTCCTAGCTACGTCAACGTGATTGCCTCGGTCTTGCGCTCCTCCTCGATTTGCTTTCATCGCTGGTGTGGGCGGAATCGCTCGGCGCAACCCGTCTTCCCGAGACCGGCCGGAGCTCCGCCACGTTGCCGCCTCCCCGTGGCTGGGCCGCTCGGACCATCTCCGTCTTCACCGAGTCCACCATCGTGATCATAGTGAGCTCCCTGAACATGTTTATCACTTCGCTTTATTCTCTCATCGCATCGCCGCCGTGGTGGTTACGTGCGGCGCCGCTGCAGTGCCCGAGCCGCCATGGCGGCGCGTGGAGCTCGCTCCCGTGAGTCTTCGTCGCTGCTCGAGGATTGGGTTAGATTCGCGACGTGGTGTAGAGCATGGTGGTACAAATCCGTCTCACCGGAGAAGCACCGCCGACGTTGCTTTTGCTGGCCGGAGCTGGCAACAGCGCCGTCGTGCCCTGTCTCTGTGTCGCTGACAGCGGGCCCAGGTTGTCAGTGCAGTGAGGAAGAAGAACAGTGAAAATTTTTATTTTCTGAATTTGTGAATAGTACTAAATCTTTGGAAATTTGTAGAAAAATAATCATAGCTTCAAAAATTCTGAAAATTTTTGTGTAGCTTCTGTACATGTTCTAGTATGATTTAAAATTTTGAAATTTGAAATTTGGATAAATTTTTAATGTTCAAAAATTCAGTCAATTAATTAATAAATGCAATTTCCATGATTTTTGTAGGCCACTGTATAACTCCAAAAATTATGAAATTTATTTTGGTACACTAATTTATCATGAGGATGCTTGTGTAAATTTTTGAGATCATTTGGAGCAAGTTCATTTTGAGCTTAATTCTAAATTAATTCAAAAATAAATAAAGGTAAACCCTAAGTGTAGGTTTAGGGTTTGATCTTGATTTGGGTCGTGTAGTGTGACTAGTAGGGTCCCAAGATCCATTTGGTCAAGTCACATGTATGGTTCTTAATGGTAGGATTGCAAGTTGGTTTTGTTGGCTTGCAACTGTACCGTGAAATAAAATCATTTGCGGGTGTTTTTACATTTCATGTACCGTGAAAGCATCATGTTTACATTATCATCATGTTAAAGCATATGTTATCATTTTGTGTAGAACCCGAGAACGAAACGATTCTAGTTGAGCAAGTTTCGGAAGAATCCCCGGTTGTCATGGATTTGATAATTGTGGTACTAATCCTAACAGGAAATCGTCATCGAAGGCAAGCCCGGTTTATGCATTACACCATTACCTTGTTTACTTTAAAAAGTTTATCACTTATGTTACTTATCGCATTAAGTTGTTTATTCAAATGTTACCTACTTGATGCATTGCCTACCTTGTTAATTGTTTACCATCCTTGAAGATGATTTCATTTACAATGGCGTAGAATTGCTTAGTATGCTTTATGGTAGGCTTTTCAAAGTAAAAGTTTCGATATAATCAAAGATGGCATCTTGGCCAAAGAAAGAAAGAAGGAAGGTAGAATGAACTAGAGACTAGTTGGGTGGCTTATCTTGAATGTTGGGTAATGTTGCCGACTATGTCGCTTAAAGGCCACTCATTGTGGATCTTCCGAATGAGACACTTTGTAGTACTAGTCACATACTCCGGTAAGCCTACTTGGCTAATCCGATACTAAGAATAATGCCCACCTTGGGAGTGGTGAGATGGCGGAGTAGCGTGTACCCTCGTGGCTTGAATGTGGCCGGATTTGAGGGTGTCTTTGTGCTCTCGGGTGGCGTGGAGACGGCTTAGTACGGGAGGATCCAGTAGCGAGGTTGATATATGCAAGATTAAGTTCTACATATGTCGTGTGATAAGGAATCCCCATTGGGACTTGAATCAATTGAATTGCCGGTGCTCATGACATGGAGACTCAATTCATTCTGAAGCAATGTAGGACTGGTGAATTACTAAAACATGAGAAAAAGAATGGAATGAGAAGGATTGGAACATGGGATATGAACACTTAGTAGGAGATATTGAACTAAAATACTTAGTGGTAAAACTTGAAACTAGGATCAAGAATAGTAAGCTTTTAGCAAAGAATTTTTGAATCTTTCTACATCCTTACCTTGACCCAACACCTGCATCCCTAATACCTTCGCCCTTTTTGGTCGGGTCAGTCTTGTTGAGTACTTTTGTACTCAGGGTTTGTTAACCCTTGTTGTAGTGAGTCGCATGCACGCTTGAGCTTGTTTTGGTCCCTCTTTGCATGTCGATTGTATGAAGTCGATGACGATGAGGAATGATGAATGGCCTTTGGACAAGGCACTAGTTTGTGTGAAATAAATAATGTTAATGTAATATTATCTCGCTACTATGGTTGTATAACACTTATGGTATTGTAAGTTTGAAAACAACTGGTTTGTAATTATGTTATCTTAAGACTTCCGCTATCATTTACTCTGGTATATATTTGAATAAACTATTGTAATCTGCAATGACTGTGATTGGGATCCTGTTTGAAAAGAGAATCGTGGATGATTCGGGTTTTCCGAGGACACCCGACAGACCTGTTGAGTTGTTGGGAACTCGTGTACGCTATTCGAGGTCTGTTAAGACGACGATAGGTGCATGTGGGCCCGATTCCTTAGGAGGTTCTGCCACATCACAACTCCAAGATTTACAAGGAAAGAACGAAAAGATGGCATGACAAGATGATCAAGAAGAAGGAGTTCACCCCAGGAGATAAGGTATTACTTTTTAATTCCAAGGTTAAATTATTCGGGCATGGAAAACTTTGGAGCAAATGGGAAGGACCATTCAAGGTGATAAGCATTTCATCACATGGAGCGGTAACACTTCAAAATGACGAAGTTACGTTATTCATGGTAAATGACCACCATCTTAAGATCTTTCTAGAACCTGAAAAACCACCTGAGAATTTGGATGAGGTAGATTTTCTAATTTTACGATAGATTTACACCTCTGCCATCCTCCGTACATTTCGTAACACAAAAATATACTTTTTGGGATTAGATAGGGATAAAAAAACACCGTGAGAAAAACCCGCATGAGATGATGACATGTGGGGATGCCTAGCCCCACCTAGAGGCCACCCGGCCCACTTGTCATCCGCCTCACGACCGGTCAACTCTCTCGTGTCTTATAGATCCTTCCTTGTTAAAATACCATAGTTTTTCGATGCATTCGGTTTTTCCTCATTACGAGACCTCATATGGATAGATCTAGACCCCTGCTGCAAGTTTTCCCCCCCTATATAAATGAGCCTCTGCCTCCTCCATAACCATCCCATCAAAGACTTTTCTCTCCAACAACAGCAAAGCTCTCCACCTTTCTAGTTTCCATGGCCAACAAAGAGATCGTCCCCTATGGTTTTGATCCTAGCAAGAAGCCCGACGCGCTTGCGCTGACCGTTGTTCCTCTAGAAGTTACCCCCATTCGCTCAAGCCAATCTTACTTCACCCAAGCCATCCGTCATCCGGCCCTTGTTCTGCCACTGCCGCGTCCACTTCTTGAAGACAAGCCACATCAACAAGAGCCTCGTTTGGACCTCTAGAACCTGATCAAGGTGACAAAGGAGATCAACCTCCTTCATCCAAAGGGACATGAGGTGCTGACCGGAGTGAAGACTAACAAATTTGGAGACGTTACCTGTGCAAAATACAAGTCAGTCACCCCTCGTACCACCATTGATGGAGTTCGTGCTATGCCGAATCAGATCAAGGTTGTTCCACCGAAGGAGAAGAAAAGGAGGACGCCATCACAACCTATCCTAGAGGCTGAGAAGCGTCCAAGGATAACTATGGATCTCCTAGAGAAGAAGATTGAAGACCTCTCTAATGTTATCTATACCCTAGAGCAAAGGATCGATGAGGAACACGTTTATCGCAAAAGCCTACAGCGCTATCTTAATGCTTTAAATCACTTTGTTGTTAAGATGAAGAAGTGAGAATTAGATAGTCGATAATAAGGCACGAGTGTTTAGGTCATATATTTAAAGATAGTATGTTTAAGTTACTCGCTTAGCTCAGATCATTAGAATATTGAAGTTTGTGTTAGGTCATCAAAAGTTTGTGTTTAGTTTGTGCTTGTGTAATAAAGTGCCTTATATATTAATGGAGTCTTATTATTATTATCTGCTCTCTATTTCTTTTTGGATATGTGTTTGTCTCCACATGTTGTGCATAAAGGTATACAGGAAAACAAGTGTGTGGGAAGCACACCGCGACATCAAGACGGAATTTGATCATGAAAATCATGAAATTCAGAAAGCGACAAAACAAAAACCATGCTCACCAAAGTTGGGCCTCGAGCAGCCCCTGGAGCAGGCCGCCCAGCCTCCTCTATGGGCCAGCCGGCCCATCACATTGCTGCCTCACCTCGTGCTTCGTCTACGGTCAGGTTTGAGCCCAATACACTATATTTTCATATGTTTCGCTAATTTCTATTTCAAACGGAATTAAAAATCATTTGATAAAACAACTTTAAAACCTGAGGAAAGATTATTTCAGTCGTGACTTAAGGGTAGACTCACATAATACTTTTCTTGGAAGTCATGCTACTGTTGGGAACTTATTATTAGGGACCCCATGTTACTTAAGTTGTTGTGGAATGAGATATAGTAGAATAGTGAGAACTTGATTCTTCTTGTCTCGTTATTGGAGAATTTTATTTCAAAAAGTAAAAAGAATATCTACACCTCTCCTTTGTAGTAAGCAATGTCCTACAAGAGCCATATATAGACTAGAGAAACCTTCTACATATACTACTTGTCATTGTGTTGAGTTTGGTCAAACCTTGTGACCCTTGTTGAGAAACTTATCATGCTCTTAAGATCAAGATCACGTACACTTCACATATATCTGTTGCTCCTACACTAGGAGTACACAATAACATGTTTTCCATCCACCCAAAAATGTTCTACTCCTACACTAGGAATAGACACAAAAATATGCTTGATAGGATAAATGCTCCAAGTTCTTGTAAATGTCTCTCTTGACAAGTTTCAATTGCGGAAAGAGAGTCATGGGCTATGCAAAAGTTATTCATAAAAGAAAGGAAAAGAAAAAGCATTGTAAAATGGACAAGTGTCCAAGATATCTAAAACAATGGGTACTCAGATGCCCACCTGAAAAAAGGGGAAAAAGAGAGATGAATAAGATAGCCCATGTTTTCTTGCAAATAGTTTTCCAAGTTTCAAACAAGAGAGATATGTTTCAAGAAGCATAGTAGAATTAGGTTAGCCACCATATATATATCCACACATATGCACATCTTAATCTAAGAGTATGCCATCTTTCTCCTTGGATACTTATTTTGACTTTACAATATATGCAATGCAAGTATGTTTTCATATTCATCCCTATCTAAGCTCCACATAAGCTTTTAGAAGTAGGTAAAAAGAAGACAAAGTCAACAATGCCTTGGTGAAGATCCAAAAATACCACATATATAATGTGATTTGAGAGTACTACAAAAGGAGAAGGTAAGCTATGTTTTTGTTTTCAAAAATCTTAAAATGTTTCTCTAATTGACTGGACTGAAGGAAGATGGTGATCTGTTTCAAGTTGTTCCACTCTTCAACCGCCCAAAGTTTCATGGTAGACACTTTGAATCCTGCAGTGCATGCATGATTGGGAAATGGTTTTATGTTGATGCCTTGTACTAAGGTTATGTCTTGAGTAATCCATCCTTTTATTGAGGACGAGTAAAAGCCTAAGTGTGGGGGAGTTTGTTGACGGTAGTTAACATTCATCACAAACCGTCAATACAACTTGTATAAATAGCTAAAATGGATCACCAATGTAGACTTAGGGGCTTACACTGACAAATTCCAAGGGTTTTGGTGAATCTGTGTTTTCAACAGGATTTAATCAGAAAACCATCAAGGAGGACCTATTTGTCAAAAGAAATCATGGAATTCCGTCGCGTAATCAATGTGGGAAGACTCTAGAAGACTTCAGAAGGTGAATCACTGAAGCAGGACACGTGGCTCTGACACGTGGGGCCACCTAGCCCCACCTAGAGGCTGCCCAGCTCCTATGGGCCCCAGCTGTCAGCCTCGTTGTTTTGTCGGTTCTCTACCACCTCAAGGATTGCATCTCCACCGTTCTTTAGGTTAGTTTGATCCAAGGGCTCACGTTGGACGCTCTAGGCTCTATATACCAGCATGCACCCTCGCCCTCCTCCAGGGCATGCCTCATTTGATCCTGAGAGCTGAGAAGCTAGAAACCCTAATTCATATGTCCACCAGGATCAAGGCTAGCAATCAAAAGAAGATTAGTCCTCAATAGGATCTAGTCTTGTATTAGATATAGTGAGATAGAGTGAGAGGGAAAAGTTTGGAGGAGTCCCGGCGTGTCGGTGCTCTCTCTACGACTTATACCCTGGCAGAATCAAGTTCTTCTTGAGCTTGCTTCTAAGATTTCTTTGGTAATCGACTTCTAATTCAAGTAAGCATCTTGTTTATATTGTTCTTCAGGTTTGCGACAATCTTTCGAGTACTTTAATCCTTGTAGCTCCTGGGTGAAAGTAGTATTCGTAGTGTAAGCATGGTGCTTAGACTCGGTTACTCGTGGATGTACCTTATTTTCTGAATCGGTGGTAGCTCGCGAGGGTGACTTTTATAGCCTCATTTAATCCTTTGTAGTCCACCTCCCGTTAGTAGGCCTAGCAGGACATTGTTACTATAGGAAACATACTCTGCCTGACAAAGCTTACCGAAGTTAGAACAAGAAGACCTTAGCAGTCTCCGCTACGCTCCTATTATCTAACCTTGATTGTGAAGTTGGGATAAGTTAGATTTGGTTATTCTCACACATGTTTCCTCAAGTTCGATATAAATCTGGGTACTCCCGGTAAAGTGCTACTTTAGTATAATATCCGTGCGCTTGTGGATTATTCTGTGTGCATTAATTTATACCAACGAATACTCAGTCAGCAACTTCATGAACTCACTAATAACCGTATCCAAGATGACTTCGGTGTGGCTCTCCTACGGGCTTGGTGGTTGCATGACCTCGTCATCATGAGGACTCAAATTGCTTGTGACCTTGTCATCAGATGATGTTGAATTGTTGGAGGGATTATTGGCTGCAGGGATGATGTAGGAGGCATCGGCACGGTAGGTGCCAAGACCCGAGTACCTATGGCACAATCACACCTAGATGAGGTTGACGTCCCCTTGGTGGTGCAGTCGGAGGCCGTGGCCAGCACTGTAGCCCATGTGTTCCATTATCCAGTGAACCGCTAAGTTGTTCACAGTGGTCATCGTCGGCGCCATCAGACAGGGCGACGCTCGATGCACATCTAGTGGAGCGGAATGGTCGGACCACGACGCTAGGTCCCCGGAGACAAACGACATGGGTCGCCTGTAATCGATGGTAGCAATGGGCATGGCATCCTCATTGGCGACCGTAGTGCCATTAGTATTGACAACCGTGGCACCATCAGCATCGGCAACTACTGCAACATCAGCATCGACAACCGTGACACCAGGGATAGTGCCAGTGTTGTGCTCTGCTGGCACCATATGCTAGATGTTGCCACCGATGGGCTCATCGGAGGCCATGGGAAGCGGCGATAGTCATGTGGATGGATGTCACAACAAAGTGGGTGGCGAAAGAAGTTGTGCACTACTAACTTTTTCACTTAAGTATGGGAATGTGTTGCGGTAGTTCCAAACATTGGATGGCAGATGATCAGTAACCGTTGCATCAATGTGGTTGAATTGAGAATGGGCTTCGTTCGTCGCATCGCCATGGGAATGGCAACCATCAAAGTTTACCCTTTTTATGAGAGGACGTGGGTGTATAGCTATCGAGACTTTTGGGACCCTTAGACAGTCCGACCCTACGAAATATAGACGCTCCGAATCACTGTGAGTCAATGAACAACAAAATACAGTGCTAGCAACTATCATGGGCTATCCAACTAGTCCATAGAACCCAACTATCAAGGGCTAACCACTAGTTCTAGTCTATAGAATCTAACAATTAGTTTGCTTTTTTTAGCCATGGCTAACTAGTCATAGTCCATCCAAACAGGGCCTAAGACAGTCTGATACTAGGAAATCTTGACAGGCCGAATAATAGTTCTAATGAAACAACAAAATACAGATTGTGTCAATTATTGCGCCGAGTTCACCGCAACCATTCAACGTTCATCTTGCGCACCTCCACCTTGAGCTTAGCTTCATCATACTCCTGCTCCTCCTCCCATTCCTCATCCTCATCATTGCTGTAGGTGGCCTCACGAATCACGCTGAAGAAGTAGGTGTCGCTGATGTTGAGGTGGTTGCTTGCGCAGAACTCATCCCACCTGTACTTAAATGACGTGCGCACTTTGTTGCTCATGTAGGTCCTCTCCAAGGCCATGAACCAGGACTGCCCAGCCATCTACAGTTCAATGGCTTGTCGTTGCTGGTGGTCATGTGCTACCTCAAAGTCCACTAGCATGTTCTTTGTCACGCACAATAAAAGATTGATGAGAAAGACGACACTGTAACTTGCAACATCGGTATGTTCTACGTCTTGCATGAGTGCTCACCAGATACTTCGCTTTGAGGTGGTACTTCTTCAGGATCACTGCAAAATTCCTCGGCTCCGCAATGGGCAAGGAGAGCTGACTACCGCCGGCCTCGAAGTCGTATGGGTACTGCTTGCGGCAGGTGGTAAGGTCAAAGACCTTGACGTTAATCTATGACTGTCCATCATACGACAATACAAGAGAGAACCCATCTTGGAGGTCGAGGAGGCGAGCGAAGTGCTTCCATCCAGGTACAACTCACCACCATTGGGGAACACCTCCACCTTCCACTAGGCTAGGCTCTACTCGTCATCCAGACAAAGCTAGAGTTTCTGGTGACCTTCGACGAGCCTAGGCCATTGCAGCCAGCAGTTTCTGCATGCACAATGATCAACATAGCTAGATAGAGGGACAAGTTCATTCACAAAGGCAAACCCCAGCAGATCAAATTTAGCACACAGAAAATGGGCACTTACCAATGTTTCTACATACAATCCAGGAAGAAGAATCTTCATGAACTCTAGGTCACTCTGGCTCAATCCTACCATGTCTTCTTACAGCCCCACCATGCCAACTAGGGAACTTGACAGTCTTGAGGAATCCTTGCTGTTATGTCTCTGTTCTCGTTCTCCTCTCATGGGGGCTTTCTTTTTCTATGTTTCTGGTGTTGTCACAAACGCAAGGAGTGCACATAGTATTGGGGCATCAGTGGAGGAGCTAACATGTAGTAAAAACTAGCACTGAGACTGATGTCATCTCATTGGCATAAATATAGGAGATGTGCTCTGTTTTCATCAATGTACGCTTGGGAACGTCAATACTCCTGCATCTTCGGTCGAACATGCCTTCTACGGTATGACTGGTTGAGGTTCCCGAGGGAGTGTGATAGCACCCGAGGGGTGAAAAGACCTATCACCACCGCACTAGGCTTTCAAGTCTCAACCGTGTCATGGTGATCAATTCACTCATGTCCAGCTTTCATCCTACATTCACTTCGCTCTTGGCAACTGCGCAAGGTTTCTTTGAGAGGGGCAAGTCTCGACAACCAGAAAGTCCTGTTGACATATATTTGAACATGTTGAATAGTATTCGTGTCGTACGCATTTGTGCAAATATTTTCGTTCACAAAGGAACATCTACCATAATCTCGTTGAACACGTGATAGTCCGAGCATTGTAAATCTGACCGGACTAAACACATCTCACTCTTGCCAACCACGCAATGGTAGCTTTGTGCCTTGATTTGGTAAACCAAACACGTATCAGTAGTAGTAGTCATGAGTCGCTCTGATCATGCTAAAAAATGAGTGGCTCTGATCCATCATGAACCCAACTCGTCTTATTTGCATGTGTGTGATAAAAATTATTGAACTTGCAACAACCATGCAACGAGGAGTTCATCTGAACAAGTCTTGGCTCGATCTAATGCACAACAGAGGAGGCATAGATGTTGCATTTTTATTGCACATGCCAGAAAGTCTGCCACTGTCCATTTGATCTTTCATCGGATAGTAAGTGTACCCATCTCTAGCTAGCCGCTGCATGTCTCTGCAAAACCAACCAAGAGAAATGACTAATGAAAGCAACTCCTCTTCACTGTTCAGTCTGCCCCTCGATGGCATGGTGGTTAAAATCTCTTAAATTTTCACTCCTGTCCAGCTTTCATCCTGCATTCACTTCGCTCTTGACAACCGCGCAAGGTTTCTTTGATAGGAGCAAGCCTGGCCTAATGTAGAACAGATGAGCCATAGGTGTTGAAAATTCTACTACACATGCAAGAAAGTCCTACCGCCGTATATTTGAACGCATCGGATAGTATACGTGTCCATGTCATACATTATGAAAAACAAGTGAGTGTAGTCGATCACAAACTATGAAATTTATGCAAATGTACTCCCAGCCCCATGTCATACATTATGAAAAATGTTACTTTCTTTTAGGAATTAAATTAAAAGCCAAGTAGAACAAGGTACACATGACCATGCCCCTGCTACTAGTAATAATAATATTGGATGAAATGACTAGTGAGTCTAGTCGATCACAAACTATGAAATTATACTGCGCACGCTAGAAAGTCTGCTGGCCACACAATTGATGTTGTTGGGCCAGGACTCACGCTGTCTCATCAGCTTAAATGGAGGAGACGTGCCCTGTTTTTGCAGCAGCCGATGTAATACGATTGTGATTCCCAAGGGAGCACAATGGCACCCACCTCTGAGAAAGATAAATCTTCATGGAGTATCTTGCCTTAGAAGCCTTAGCATCCCTGTGTATAAATAAATCTTTACGGAGTATCTTGCCTTAGAAGCCCGAAACGTCCCTAGGTATACATAAAGCCTGGCCTCGATCCAATTCATATTGTTTACTATTCCACCTTCCATTGCGCAAATGCCCTCTCCTCGCCACCCACCTCCGCCACCCCGTCAGTTGCCATGAAGGCCGTCGGTGGGTTGGTGCAATCACCGTTCCTCCAGTGGCTCGGCGAAAGCAGGGTCGATGGCTCACCTTGGGTTGGTGTCGGTGGAGGCGGCGACGACATCCAATCCCCATACATCGGCATTCTGATGCCGAGACTCACACCATCTCCTAGGCTGTTGCTCTCCCTATCGCCCTTGGCAACGATGCTGATGCCACCAACACTAGTGGTTCACTCACCACCGCTGGCCCCGGTACAGTTTGGCTCGCTATCGCCCTGTCTGCTCACCATCGTTGGATCTGCTCCTCGCGTGGGTGGGTCACCTGACCCATCGTGGTCCCCCTCGCCATCTACCGAGGCTGAGACCAACAACGAGGCTAAGGCTGAGGCCAACGATGAGGCTGATGATGAGACCGACATCCTGGCCGAGGCCGTGGCCGATATCTTGGTTGAGGCCAAGTCCGACGGCTCTCCAGGCTACGTCACAATGGACTCGAAGGATGATCGTCTGCATGGCTACGCAACGCCTGTTCTCCTAGGTCCAAATCTGTTCTTCCATGTCAGGCCGTATGGCTGTCTAGTTTTCCCCGTCTGCCCCAACCACAAGGCACGTGGTTGGAGCAAGGCCGACGCTAGGGCACATGTGCTGGTGAGGGCACACGCCCCCCTAGGCGGCACCTACACCAACAACAAGAACATTGCCCGCCATCGTGCCCTAGCAAGAAATTAGGGTTAGATGGCCTGAAGGGATCATTTGGTCACGCCGGTTCGCCATGGTGGAGAGGTTTGCTGGCTTCAACCAAGGCCAGTTTACCTTGCAGGCGTTGGATTTTGTTCGCACCTATTGGTGCCCTTATAGCATGACTTGCGTAGAGTTGTGGGATGGCACTCCTCATTAGTTGTATCAAGTCATGTTAACATATGTTGTTAGGACTAGTTTGTTGTTAGGTGCCGTTAGAATTAGTATGAAGTCATGTTAATCATCTGTAGTTAGAAATAGTATGTCTAGGTAGTAGTTGGATAACTTTGAGTAGTGGGATGGCACTACTCTCCTCTTATTACTATGGCAGATGAAGGCATGGTTATGTAGGCTAAACTCGTATCATTGCTGTAACCCACATATATATGAAGTCTGGTTTGCTATTATCTTTCTATCTAGTAGCACTGATATCCTCTTATTATGCATGTAATGTGCACATTTGTGCAAACATTTTGGTTCACAAAGTACCATTTACCATTATCTTTGTGCGCATGTGATGGTCCGAGCATTGTAAACCTGAACGGGCCAGACATATCTCAACCCAACCGCACAAGGGTTGCTTTGTGCCTTGGTTTGGTGAACCAAACACATATCAGTAGTGGTAGTAGTAGTCATGAGTGGCTTTGATCTATGTTGAACCCAACTCATCACTTCACTCTCGGCAACTGCGCAAGGTTTCTTTGAGAGGAGCAAACCTAGCCTAAATGCAGAACAGAGTAGCCATAGGTGTTGAAATTCTACTGCGCACGTATCTGTGGTGAACCCAACTCGTCTTGTTTGCATGTATCTGATAAAATTTGTTAAACTTGCAACAACCATAACACGAGGAGTTCATTTGAACAAGTCTCGCTTAGACAGGAAGTCCGACGGCCATACATTTGGTATCGTCGTGCTGTCTCACCAGTTGGGTACGCCATTACTCTTGCATCTTTGGTCGCACACGCCTTCCCTGGTGTAATACAGTTGCGATTCCTATGGTAGTGCGACGGCACCTGAGGCGACGTGCAGCGGTTTGGAAAAAATAAATCATTATCTCGCTCTAAATCCAATTGTTTCATTCCACCTTGCATTGCGCAAAAGCCCTTGCCTCGCCTCACAAAGTCCCTACCTCTGCCTCCCATTGGTTGCCATGAAGGTCGTCCCCATGAATTGCTACAGGTCAGCATCGAGGAAGGGTGGACCGGCTCTAGTCCCCACTTTCTCTAGTGGTTCAGCGGAGTCGGGGCCGATGGCGCACCCTAGGTTGTTGTAGGCGCAGGAAGCGCCGACGTCTAGTCATAGGAGATCAGCGTTCCCATCGTGCTATCACAGGCCATCTCCTAGGCTACCATTGCTCTCCCCATTGCCCTCGACAACAACGCTGACGCCACCGGCACTGATGGTTCGTGTGACAGAACCGCCCAATTTATACAAGATCAAGTACGGCTGTCCCGTTTAACACGTTGACGCATGCATACTTTCACTTATATAAACCAGGTAGTCCACCGAGTGTCACGAAGGACCATGGTAAATCAACATCACAACCAAGATCGAATGATTAAGCAAAATACATCACATACATAGAGTTGCAGCAGAAATAATATTACAAATGGGTTCACAAATAATAGTACAAGTTTGGGTTTCAAAACCGGTTAAGGAAAAACAACATAGATTTCAAATGATTGCATTAATATAAGTTCCAAATACATTGCTAGCATAAGTGACATCCTCTGATAAAATCATATAGACGAGAAATAAATACAGAGTCACTGAGCCCACCGGCGGTTAGCAACCATCTTCCTTGGCCAAAAATTCCACGTGCAATATGGTGGGATAAACCCTGAGTACTCGAATGTACTCAACTAGACTTACCCGTCATAAACCAAAAATAAAGTGACTCCAAGGATTATGCAAGGCTTTATAAGTAGAGCTAGCTTGACAACATTTTGCATAAAAAGCGACTAATTTAGTTATACATTACAATTCGTCATCAAGTTAATTATAGCTATTCATCTCTAGATTAGCAACTAACCTATGCCAAACATGTGGTATATCATTTAGTAGCATGCAGTAGTAACCATAGCTGGTATAATAATTCATGTTCATCATAACCATCATATTCCACAATACAGTTACTACGATGTTGGGGCTAGTCAAGTTTCTCACTACCCAGGAGAGACGGTGATTCAAATCGATTTCAACCAGCTGGGAATTTATTCCTAACACAAATCTAGGTCTACCAGCCAAGGTAGCCTTAGGTCAACGTTGGCACAACTCAGGTCCACATTCCGCGGGTCCGACGAGTGCCGCACAATCAGGGACGACTAGCTGCCAGAACGATCAGGACTACCCTGCCCTTGGGCTCACATCTGGCTCCCCACACATCCTTACTACCATCTAGAGTGCGCACTTTTATAGAACGGGGCCCGGCCTGAGTTGAGCTACTCGGCTTTGCGGTCGGAACGAGTTATCCGGCCAGCTAAGTAAGAGGCATATGTTCAATCTCGACAGAAGTGCCAACAATGGTACGGTCCTTAATTGGCACAGACAGAATCACATGAGTCAACCTACACATAGACTCCACCTAGCCTCTAGTTATATTACCCCATGGTTCTGTTCCACGATAGCAAATATAGCCAACCGTGCTTCGGTATCCACCTATATTTCGCAGGTGACAGGAAATCACCGAACTTCTACCGGTCTAAGCATGGCTAAGCATATATTCGATCTCGGACCTACACAGGGTTAAAGGTAGGTCCGAGATCGATATATACCTTTAATCCTGTGTAGGTCCGAGATCGATATATATATATATACCTTTAACCCTGTGTAGGTCCGAGATCGAATATATGCTTAGCCATGCTTAGACCGGTAGAAGTTCGGATATATATATATATATACCTTTAACCCTGTGTAGGTCCGAGATCGAATATATGCTTAGCCATGCTTAGACCGGTAGAAGTTCGGTGATTTCCTGTCACCTACGAAATATAGGTGGATACCGAAGCATCAAGTGTTTCCAATCAACTCTTATAACCTAATGCATCAAACATAAAGGACTCAAGTGATATTTTGTAAAACATGGGAGGCTTAAAATGCTCTAGGGCTTGCCTGGGATCCAACACTAGGTCAGTGTTTGTTAGATGACACTCGCTTGGTGAGCATCTCCCATTGTATAGTCCTTCCATCTTCTGGATGGATTCACCAAACTCCATCTTCGGGTTCGGCTCCAACATCACGTCCTTTATGTGGCGCATCAAGTGTACCTAGATGAGATGAAAAATGCAGATGTATGAATGCATAGAAAATAACTCATGATGCATTGCAATAGGCATACAAAGGTAACGACAAGGTAACATCATATTGACTTAAGCACTAGAGAGCAAGTCATTTAACTAATTATTGCACATGCCTATCATGGTCAGGTAGCAAGAAAATAACACCAAGCATTCACCAATGAGGCACTCAAATTAAGCTACTTTAAGGAATCATCTAGCACAAGCTAATCCTAATAATCATACAATCAAGATCAAGCATAAGCAATCAACTCCAAGTATATGCACAAAATCTGGACAACAACATAACAGCCACTCAATTTAACCATAACTAGAGTTATACGCCTCCAACAAGGGTGATCCTAGACTTTCTGGAAAGCTAATGAGATTATCTAAAACTTTGTTATTATCATCTAAGGGTGACTTCACAACTAAAAGGGTTAAACAACACAATAAAGATATCTCTATCCAGATTTGGACAGAACCTGCCATTCACCTTTGAATAGCAATAACTAGAGTTATACACCACCAAAAGTAGTGATCTCAGACATTTTAGAAATATTAGGAAAAACACTACAACTCTCCTATTATCAGCAATACATAATTCTATGTTTAAATAAGCCAAACAATACAATCATTCAGATCTGTCCAGAGCACATGCAAAAGCTGATAGCAAACTTGTAAAATCTATAACTCCTGAATCATTAGGCCTAAAATCATGAAATTTTAGTACAAGCAATATAAGTAATTTATCTACAACTTTGGTATTCAACACATTCACAAAAAATATCATTATCACCACGAAATTAATTGTTTAACCAAAATTGTACATGCAGCCCAAACAGCAGAGGCATACTGCATTCATCTGTCATTTAGTTGCTACGAACTAACATATTCTTGACATATATGCTACCCCAAACACCTTGGAATCGTATTCAAACAATCATAGCATGTAGGAACAGCTACTAGGAGCATCACATGACAATAAATACATGTATATGCTCACAACACTCATCCTCTACTTTAATAATGCAACATATGTATTATTTTTAGTACTATATGAGAACAACTAGTTTGGGGCTGAGATTTTTATGAGTGGTATATGTTATCAAAATATGGCTACTGCACAAATTTCACATGCTTAGGTTTCATAATTTAATTACATGAAAAAGACAAATTGCTCTTGCAAGAAAACATGTAAAAGCAAGATAAATCTAAAGATCATCATTTTCAATAAACATATAGCCATAATATGGTTCCTCAGGTCACAATATCACCATGCAAGGGCAAAGGAACCACCTTTCACATTTTTGCATATATAAATTATTTATAAACCATCTAAAACCATTTATCAAGCATTAATCAAGTTAAATCAATAACTCAATCAAACTACATCCAATGACCATGAAATTGTTACCACAACACACACATAGCATCAGTAGCCTACCATAAAAATTTCACCTCATTTGGAGTAGTACAACTTTAGATATGAATTTATCCCTATAAAACCCTAATTAACCTAGATAAATAAAAACAACAAAAACCTTCTACTAACACATATCATAAGATGACTCTACTGTGTAGATCTACTCACAAGGATTCCAAAAAGCCCTCATTTTCTATTTTACAATTTTTCTATGATTTATTATGATTTTCCAAAGTTTCAGCCATAAAAGAAAAACATGCACCGAGGACCCCGAACTTCCACGAAAATAAATTCCAGCGAAACAGTCCTTCTAGCCACTATTCACATGAGTCACGACTCTACAGAAAACCCCTTCCCTTTCTTCGAATTTGAGTGCGACGTCCTTCACGCGAATGGAACAGAGGAGGCGCGGCTACTCGCCAGTTAAGGAGGCCATGCCGACGGCCGGGGAGTGGCGGTGGAGCATTAGGGGACTGGCGCGCAACCATGGGTGGCCTCAGCTTGGCCAGAGATGGCCCTAGGTGGCACGGCCATGGTAGCAGGCAGTGGCGACGGCGAGCGCTCCGGCGGCAGCAAGCTGCAGGTGGCTGCGGGAACAGGAAGGTGGCGCAGAGGAGGCAACGCAGAGCAGGGAGGTTGAGGGTGAGACCGGCTGGGATGAAGGAGGATCAGAGGACGAGCAAGGATGGAGGCCGCTAAGCTCGGTCGGTAGCCTTGGCAGCGTCCGCACTCTGCGCGCGCGAGGCACCAAGGGCGAGGGAGAGCGACGGCGAGCACCAGGGAAGGAGAGAGTGAGGGAGGGAGGCTGAGAGAGGGCTCGATCGCTCCATATCAAGGCGGCAGCGCCGGTAGAGATGGGGGCACGTGGCGTCCATGCACAGTGGCCATGTCGACATTGCGTTGAGCACGTGGCATGCGGTGAAGTAGGCAAGGTGGGAGCTGCAAAGTTGAAGCCCACCTGATGATCTACAAAACTCGTTAAGGATGTCTGGCCATTAGAGCTCTCCATTAGCGGCTAATTAAGCCCCAAGTTGATAGTGTCAACAACTAAACAAGGGTTAAGCTTCGCTCTGCTTGTGCTCCAATTACTTGGTCCAAACATGGTCAAACTGATCCCAACCTTTTGTATGTCCTTCTCCAGCTGTAAACTCCAACTTTTACATTTGGCTCAACTTGAGTTGTTTAACAAAAATATGAGAACGCGAAATGCCAACCATCATCAACATTGTAAATCTCAGACTTAGCCAAAATTTCGAGATCCAAAATAGCATTGGGTTCAGTTTTGAGGCCTCAGTTTGACTAAGTTAGGGACCGAACTAGCTCTTGACCCTTGAACAAAGTTTGTTGTGCACATCTTGCTCTGCAACTTTGGTTAAAGGATCATGGACTGGTTCAACTTGGTTAGGAAGATACAATTCTCCAAAGTAGGGTATACAAAACTGAAAACTAAGATTCAGTTAACTCCTGGAAACAGTTAGTCTTTGCTGATTTTAAAACTAACTTCGAAGATCCAAATGAACTCCAAACTTGAGGAGACTTGCTTCATTGTTTCCAGCACAAAGTGTACTTCAACTCATATTAAGGAATCTAGTCGAGCTATCACACAAATTTAGAAGACAAAAATTCACAAACATGTCAACTCGTTGTTGTCAATCAGGGACTTAGAAATATTTCTGAGGCCAAAACAGCACTACATCCAAACTTGAGGCCACTATTTGAGCCACTTAGGAGTTGAATCAGGGCTTGGTCCAAAAATAAAGTTTGTTGTACTCCATTCAAACTTCAACTTTTATTTAAGGTCCAACTCCATGCAAGCACTCCAAATAGTTGGTCAACACAGGTCAACACCATATCATGAAAAAGACAATTTTAGCTATTCCCACACTTAGAAGCATTTTCTTGACATTTGCTCCACATGAACCCTTCATGAATTTTGTTGTAGCATTCAATTAGAGTTAGTTGGGCAAGGTAGCAAGGTTTGGTCAACATCCCATGTTCCCATTCACCTGATGAAGCAATTTAAGCAAAAATGTAACTTATCATTTCATGTGACTTTTTTTGTTCCAAACTTCATGAAACTTTTCCACTGGTCAAGATGGATGTATGTTGATGTAATGTACATGAAATAAGCATGTTTAAAATTACTCATGCCTAATCTGAACGAGGGTCCACATGTAAGCAAAGGTGTGTTGTCCCAATTTATGTTGGGCTCATTTTCAAAGGGTTGACCTTAATACCTTCATCATTACATCTAGATTATGAACTAGAGATCATAATCATTGCTTGACATATCCTACTTAAGTCCAATTTCGCTACTTAACTCATGACTAACACCTGGGGTGTTACAGCCCTCCCCCCATACAAGAATCTTGCCCTGAGATTCGGTGCGAAAGACTTTTAAGGGAAGAGAAGCATGTCTTCCATTTTCCAACATCAGTGATAGCATTAGGCTACTTCACTTCAAACTATCAGAGAGGCTAATTTGGTCAAGACAAATTTTTGATACTTACTCTTCGTAGTAAATTTTATCTGAAGAATTTCTTTCATTGACTTCCATGAAGCATTGTTACCTTAGGAGGAATCCAAGACAACATAGTACTTCATTATTGGGATACGGAGAGTACTACAGAGCATAAACTAACTACCCATAATATCTATTTCCCTACTGAATATAGCATGGACCATGTGAACTTTGCACTAGACTGTAGGCTTCTGAAAGCTACTCATTACAATGGTTCCATGTTCGTTCACAAAGTTCAAAAATAGTCCTCTACCAAGGTAGCTTGAATACAACTTTCCATAAGGGATGAGATCATAGATGGGGTAAGCATCCTCTGAGGCTATGAGAAACCGAGTAACCAACAGACAATGTCTATGCCGGTCATAACTGTTCAATCACTCAGATGCCAACCAATGGAAAACTACATAATATTCCATGTGTGCAGATCTCTTTCTCTAATGATAACACTATATTATCTAAGTCCGATGAGTGAGCGGTGAATGTGATAGCTAACTCGGTTGACTCAGCATTTTCGACGATCGTTATTTGAGGGAATCCTCGCATCCAAGTGGCAACAGTTATCTGGGTTGAATCTGATGCAACCTCTTGGGTAAAAACACATGGAAGGTACCAAAGGACAAGTCCGCCTTGGAAATCCTTGCTGAAGAAGGATGATAGCGAGGTCTGGAGGATAACAAAGGTTGCAAGTATTCACTAACTAGAGAAATAGTACAGCACCAAGATTGAGTACAATTTTCCTTCATGGTGCTGTTACAAAGTACGTTGGGTTGACTTGCACTGTAGCAAAACTAGCCTTGTTGGACTACTTTTGACATTGAGACTTCTTTCTAATGTCAATCAACAACTCAAAATCATAATCTAAAATATGTTGTTTGGCACTTTTCAAATTGTTTTCGACTCGTAATGGCACAAATTGACTTGTAGAACACCTTGGCTGCTCAACATTGTTGATATGAGAGGGCAAAAGCAAGACATAAAGGGGTGCAGGAAGTCTTCTCTAGGGCACCTAAAGGATTATCTAACGGCAAAACATTTACCAAGTTGCTAACCTTGGCATCAATTACAAACACCACTTCAATTTTTGAGGGGTGATAGTAGTCCATAGAGAAATCACAGATTTTGTACCTCTCGGTAATTAGTTCATATCCTGCAAACTACTGCTCCATTATGCATGAATTTTTGTAGGCATATAGATCCAAAAGTCCTTTAACTATTGACCAAAATTCAGCTCAAACGGACACTGTTTGACTATCCAAATAAATCATCTACCAAAACTACTTTGTTGTAGAATTGCAGTGACACGAACTGTCAAAACATCTCTCAAATCCGATACTCTACTCAACCAATACTCAAACCAACTTAAGACATCGAAGTACCTATGCGAGGAATGAGCTCGCCAAGTTTTGTGACAATCCAACCATGTTTGATCCTCTAATAACCAGTTTAAGGATAATCGGTTGAGTGCCATAAAATCTCGATAGATTTTCCGCTCTTCTTTTACGTTGCTTGACACATTGGGGAGTGTGTTCTGCACTCTAACTCTTTTTATGATAGCGGTAGCTTTCTCACTGAGGATGGACGCTAGGGTTTTCCTCACATGCCTCTCAGTGAACAACTCCAACCGTTGATTTAGACAACAACCCAACGATGCACAAGCATTGGACTTGTGGGCTATTTTTGTAGGGCACAAGGTATACTTCATGTGGAGGGGCAGTCCTATAAAATATGGGACTGTTTCTAACTACCCTTCTATGCTTTATCCAATAGAGTCCTGAACAAATCCTTTGATAGCACCATATACATAATGATGCTGACTGAAACTAGGGACGGGTTTTCTCTAGCTCTTTACTTAGTTGATACAGCATCCTGCACTATCTATGTGATTGTCTAAGATGGAATTGACTTGACGACACCGGGTCTGGAGAAGAAAGCAGTACTTGCATTGTTGACCGACTTTGTTGTTTCCTTGCTTAGCATTGTTCTATGAGACATAGCCTTCGTAGTTACCAAAGAGTTATTACCTAGTTGTACTTATCTTTCCGATTGGTAACTAATTAGTTGTCTCTCAACATTTAAAAGCTCCAAAACTTCCTACTTGATAGCAACAATCATAGTTGATGTGTATTCAGACAGTCAATATCAAGGTCAGCAGAAAAGGGTCACACCGAAGAGGTCGGTTGATCATCTTGCACATAAGGTCAAGACTTGTATAGAAAGCTCATAAGCACCGATGACCTATTACAAGACATAATATCCTGGTCCATTTATCATCCGACTGATAACTTGTCTAACTTTAAGTATTGTGTACCTTTCTGATCCAACGGGGATGACATAAGTTGTTCGCTAGATGACTGATGCTATTACAGGGACAGTCAAGTAGAGTCACTTGTCTACCACCTCTTGCAGTCTGTTAATGTTTATGTCAGTGACCCGTTCTTCAAAGGTTATCCTTTGGACGACTTCAAAAGAAGTCCTATTGCATCTGGTTCGACATACAGATCTCTGATAAGATAAGGAGAGATAACAAAGGAAGAGCTCACATAAAAATAACACATTGGTGTAGTTCTGCAATGGATCATGACCAGGAACCTTGATACCAGTGCGTGCCGAGCAGCACAACCTTGTGTGTGCGCCCACAAGAGGCTCTCAGTTTCATCGTGGCACCGTAGTTGCTACTCATAACACCATTATTGATCACACACCCAAAGTGAAATTTCAAGTTGCACAGATTGGGTCATATGAACAAGCACTATGCAAAGGAGGGATAGCAAGCAAAGGTAGTCACAAGGTCAGGAGTCAACGAGGAGGCGATCTGAAGATTAAAACACAGTGCAAGAGAACATAGCTTAATTGCCGAAGACAACTGAGAAGTGGACTCTTGCTTAATTTCCATATACGCCTTGTGTCCACCAAGGTGATTACCAGGTAAAGATTAACATGAGATTTGGTCTTGCCGAGCAGCAACATGAGATCAAGACCGATAAACATCCAGAGACTTGAGAGAGTTGGAGACAAAACAAACGAGATTCGAGGGACAGAGCCAATGCACTGACTAGGGATTCAGTTGATAAAGCAACGACATGATCTGCGAGGAAAAGGTTCCAAAGCCAGGGTAGATAGCGATTAGCGTTGCACCAGATCATGTGTAGGAGAAGGAGCAATGAGGTCCAACAAGGATTTTTGAGCAGGGTCCTCCCACATAGGAGCGAGACAACCACAACACATGCAAGCATTCAAGGGAACTAAGCTTGGGCTTAAGGTCAAGCAAAGGCATGGATATAGGTCTTCGTAGCGCAACGTTCAAGGGCTAGCAACCACGTGTACAGGCTTAGGCTCCTAAGAGAGAACTTAATTAGAGATGACAACCATGAGATTATCAAAACTTGGATGTTGTTCCAGGATAGCGCTCTTCAACACTCGTATGCTTACCAAATACAAAGGGATGACAGCTATGGCACTACCTAGATAACGAGCATCCATACATACATCATGGTCTTAAGCAAGCATTTCAAAACACTCAATCCAATTAGCTTAAGTGACTATTACTAAGCACAAAGCTCGCACATAACAAGCAGTCACCTACAGCAACACCACTACACATACCATGCAAAATATGGTGGTAAGGTACTATTATCATTTATTTTCTTTTTACTAAGTAGGTGGATAACTCTTCGAAACAAGTTTTACTTACATTTAGCAAATTAGTTTTCGGTCATGCACAACATGACCATATGGTTACAACAAGTTATCCACTAATAGAACAAGGGTGAGAGGAGCATGTTTATGCTCAAGCAACAATCATGATGCATGCTTGTCCTATTCATCCTCACGAGATTGCTAGCCTAAGGCAACAATCATGTTCTATGTCGGTGGCATAACACATACTCTCTTGATATATAGCTAGTCGTCAGCTATATCCAATCTACACATTCGTGGTTAGCGTACCTGCAAAAGGATTTTATTTCAGCCCAACCCCACAATTATATATGCAGAAATGAAAGTCTGGGCTCTAGGTTGCAAGCTAAATACTTCCATATATATATACCCATATATATATACTTCTGTATCAAAGCTACCCGAAAGTAAATAAGTCTATACATACATATAGAATATGCATATATAGCCGTACCAAAGGTAACCCACAATTAAATACTTTCATATATATATGAGATATATATACTTAAGTATCAAAACTACCTCTCCCCTTTGACCGCATGCTCACATCTTGCGGTCATGCCACTCACCATCTTACCTGGGCATAGAGGTATATTGATCCATACATTACCATTCAAACGAATGGCATCCATACAATAGCACGCCGTATGGACGACGAAATAAACATTGCAAGAAAGTAAACCCCCCATAGTTAGTGTTAGTTTACTTATTGCCACCTAAAGGTCCTTAATTGAGCTTAACTAAAGGTTGTCGCTAGCATAGTTTTGCAAATAAGTTTTGACAAATTTGCCAATAGCTAAAGTTTTAGTCAAAATAGGCTTTTTAAAACCAAAACTTGGCTTTTAAAACTATGTACATGATAGTGTTATGCTTAATCTTGCTCTGATGCCAGCTGTGATAAAACCGCCCAATTTATACAAGATCAAGTATGGTTGTCCCCATTTAACACGTTGACACACACATACTTTCACTTATATAAATCCGGTAGTCCGTTGAGTGTCACGAAGGACCTCGGTAAATCAACATCACAACCAAGATCGTATGATTAAGCAAATACACATCATATACATAGAGTTGTAGTGGAAATAATATTACAAATGGGTTCACAAATAACAATACAAGTTTGGGTTTCAAAATCGGCTAAGGGAAAACAACATAGCTTCCAAATGATTACATTAATATAAGTTCCAAATACATTGCAAGCATAAGTGACATCCTCTGATAAAAGCATATAGATGAGTAATAAATATAAAGTCACCAAGTCCATCGGCGGTTAGCCACCACCTTCCTCAGGCCAAAAATTTCACCTGCAGCATGGTGGGATAAACCCTGAGTACTCGAATATACTCAGCTAGACTTACCCATCATAAACCAAAAATAAAGTGACTCCAAGGATTATGCAAGACTTTATAAGTGAAGCTAGCTTGACAACATTTTGCATAAAAAGCGACTAGTTTAGTTATACATTATAATTCGGTCATCAAGTTAATTATAGCTATTTATCTCTAGATTAGCAACTAACCTATGACAAACATGTGGTATTTCATTTAGTAGCATGCAGTAGTAACCATAGCCGGTATAATAACTCATGTTCATCATAACCATCATATTCCATAATACAGTTACTACGATGTTGGGGCTAGTCAAGTTCCTCACTGTCCGGGAGAGACGGCGATTTGAATCGATTTCAACCAGCTGAGAATTTATTCCTTACACAAATCTAGGTCTACCAACCACGGTAGCCTTAGGTCACCTTTGGCACAACTCAGGTCCACATTTCATGGGTTTGACGAGCGCCGCACAATCAGGGACGACCAGCTACCTGGACGATCAGGACTACCCTGCCCTTAGGCTCATGTCTGGCTCCCCACACATCCTTACTACCATCCAGAGTGCGCACTTTTATAGAACGGGGCCCGGCCTGAGTTGAGCTACTCGGCTTCACGGTCGGAACGAGTTATCCGGCCAGCTAAGTGAGAGGCATGCATTCAATCTCAACAGAAGTGCCAACAACGGTACGGTCCTTAACCGGCATAGATGGAATCACATGAGTCAACCTACACATAGACTGTGCCTGGCCTCTAGTTATATTACCCCATGATTCTGTTCCACGATAGCAAATATAGCAACCGTGCTTCAGTATCCACCTATATGTCGTAGGTGACAGGAAATCACCAAACTTCTACCGGTCTAAGCATGGCTAAACATATATTCGATCCTAGACCTACACAGGGTTAAAGGTATATATATATATATATATATATATATATATATATATATATATATATATATATATGGACAAGTTAGTTCTATGCATCAAGTGTTTCCAATCAACTCTTATAACCTAATGCATCAAACATAAAGGACTCAAGTGATATTTTATAAAATATGGAAGGCTTAAAATGCTCTGGGGCTTGCTTGGGATCCAACACTAGGTCAGTGTTTGTTAGATGACACTCGCTTGGTGAGCATCTTCCATCTCGGCACTTGCTTAGTTCTTCCATCTTCTGGATGGATTCACCAAACTCCATCTTCGGGTTTAGCTCCAACATCACGTCCTTTATGTGGCGCATCTAGCGTAACTAGATGAGATGAAAAATGCAGATGTATGAATGCATAGAAAAGAACTCATGATGCATTGCAATAGGCATACAAAGGTAAGGACAAGGTAACATCATATTGACTTAAGCACTAGAGAGCAAGTCATTTAACTAATTATTGCACGGGCCTATCATAGTAAGGTAGCAAGAAAATAACACCAAGCAATCACCAATGAGGCACTCAAATTAAGCTACTTTAAGGAATCATCTAGCACAAGATAATCCTAATAATCATACAATCAAGATCAAGCATAAGCAATCAACTCCAAGTATATGCACAAAATCTAGACAACAACATAACAGTCACTCAATTTAACCATAACTGGAGTTATACGCCTCCAACAAGGGTGATCCTAGACTTTCTGGAAAGCTAATGAGATTATATAAAACTTTGTTATTATCATCTAAGGGTGACTTCTCAGCTAAAAGGGTTAAACAACACAATGAAGACATCTCTATCCAGATTTGGACAGAACCTGCCATTCACCTTTGAATAGCAATAACTAGAGTTATATATCACCAAAAGTAGTGATCTCAGACATTTTAGAAATCTTAGGAAAAACACTACAACTCTCCTATTATCATCAATACATAATTCTATGTTTAAATGAGCCAAACAATACAATCATTCAGATCTGTCCAGAGCACATGCAAAAGCTGATAGCAAACTTGTAAAATCTATAACTCCTGAATCATCAGGCCTAAAATCATAAAATTTTAGTACAAGAAATATAAGGAATTTATCTACAACTTTTGTATTCAACACATTCACAGAAAATATCATTATCACCACGAAATTAATTGTTTCACCAAAACTATACATGCAGCCCAAACAGCAGAGGCATACTGCATTCATCTGTCATTTAGTTGCTACAAACTAACATATTCTTGACATATATGCTACCCCAAACACTTTGGAATCATATTCAAACAATCATAGCATGTAGGAATAGCTACTAGGAGCATCACATGACAATAAATACATGTATATGCTCACAACATTCATCCTCTACTTTAATAATGCAACATATGTATTATTTTTAGTACTATATGAGAACAACTAGTTTGGGGCTGAGATTTTTATGAGTGGTATATGTTATCAAAATATGGCTACTGCATAAATTGCACATGCTCAGGTTTAATAATTTAATTACTATGAAAAAGACAAATTGCTCTTGCAAGAAAACATGTAAAAGCAAGATAAATCTAAAGATCATCATTTTCTATAAACATATAGCCATAATATGGTTCCTCGGGTCACAATATCACCATGCAAGGGCAAAGGAACCACCTTTCACATTTTTGCATATATAAATTATTTATAAACCATCTAAAACCATTTATCAAGCATTAATCAAGTTAAATCAATAACTCAATCAAACTACATCCAATGACCATGAAATTGTTACCACAGCACACACATAGCATTAGTAGCCTACCATAAAAATTTCACCTCATTTGGATTACCACAACTTTAGATATGAATTTATCTCTAGAAAACCCTAATTAACCTAGATAAATAAAAACAACAAAACCTTCTACTAACATATATCATAAGATGACTCTACTGTGTAGATCTACTCACAAGAATTATAAAAAGACCTCATTTGCTATTTTAAGATTTTTTACGATGTATTATGATTTTCCAAAGTTTCAGCCATAAAAGAGAAACAAACTTGCACCGTGGACCCCGAACTTCCACAAAAATAAATTCCAACGAAACAGTCCTTCCAACCACTATTCACACAAGTCACGACTCTGTAGAAAACCCCTTCCCTTTCTTCAAATTTGAGCGCGACGTCCTTCACGCGAATGGAACAGAGGAGGCGCTGCTACTCGCCAGTTAAGGAGGCCATGCCGATGGCTAGGGAGTGGCGGTGGAGCATCAGGGGACTGGTGTGCAACCATGGGTGGCCTTAGCCTGGCCAGAGATGGCCCTAGGTGGCATGGCCATGGTAGCAGGCGGCAGCGACGACGAGCGCTCCGGCGGTAGCAAGCTGCAGGTGGCTGCGGGAATGGGAAGGTGGCGCAGAGGAGGCAACGTGGAGCGGGGAGGTTGAGGGTGAGACCGGCTGGGATGGAGGAGGCTCATATTACGAGCAAGGATGGTGGCCCGCAGAGCTCGGCTGGCGGCCATGGCAGCGTTCGTGCTCTGCGTGCGCATGCGTCACCAAGGGCGAGGGAGAGCGAGGGTGAGCGCCAGGGAAGGAGAGAGCGAATGAGGGAGACTGAGAGAGGGCTTGGTTGCTCCATATCGAGGTGGCAGCGCCGGTAGAGATGGGAGCGGCGGTGTCCATGCACGGCGACCATGTCGACATTCCGTCGAGCACATGGCGTGCGGTGAAGTGGGCAAGGTGGGAGCCGAATTGGGCTGGCTATAGGCCGATTTGGACCTTGTGCCCAAAAGCAAAGTTGAAGCCCACCTGATGATCTACAAAACTCATTAAGGATGCATGGCCATTAGAGCTATCCATTAGCGACTAATTAAGCCCCAAGTTGATAGTGTCCATGACTAAACAAGGGTTAAGCTTCGCTCTGCTTGTGCTCTAATTACTTGGTCCAAACATGGTCAAACTGATCCCAACCTTTTGTATGTCCTTCTCCAAGATGTAAACTCCAACTTTTACATTTGGCTCAACTTGAGTTGTTTAACAAAAATCCGAGAACGCGAAATGCCAACCATCATCAACATTGTAAATCTCAGACTTAGCCAAAATTTTGAGATCCAAAATAGCACTAGGTTCAGTTTTGATGCCTCAGTTTGACTAAGTTAGGGACCTGAACTAGCTCTTGACCCTTGAACAAGGTTTGTTGTGCACATCTTGCTCTGCAACTTTGGTTAAAGGATCATGGACTGGTTCAACTTGGTTAGGAAGATACAATTCTCTAAAGTAGGGTATACAAAACTAAAAACTGAGATTCAGTTAACTCCTGGAAACAGTTAGTCTTTACTGATTTTGAAACTAACTTCGAAGATCCAAATGAACTCCAAACTAGAAAGTCCACCGTTGTCCATTTGATCTCTCGTCGGATAATAAAAAGTGCAGCCATCTCTAGCTAGCTGCTTGCATGCCTCTACAAAACCAACCAAGAGAAATTACTTACGAAAGCAACTCCTCTTCACTCTTCAGTCTGCCCCTCGACTATTGTGACAATGTTTTTGGAGTGAAATAACTGCAGAGACTTTCCTCCTACATTCAATTCACTATTGGTAACCATGCAAGGGTTGCTTTGTGCCTTAGTTTGGTAAACTAGACACGTATCAGTATACGTACTTGGCATGCTGGTTGAACTGATTAATGATCTCGCCATAGTGGTTGAAGCATGTTGTGTGAAAGGAATGCTTTATATCAATGGCTTATGCAGTGTATATGAACCTATAACAAGTACTAATTATAGTTCAATGGAATAGTCATGTACACAACAGACAGTCTGCATAGTGCAGTCCTGACCTTGGCAAACAAATCCAATGTGTCCGTTGAAGCACAAGTTTATAACAACTGAGCATACCGAACATGTTTAGAATACAAAGCTAGAAATCCAAAGCAAAGTGCAGCTTTAGAATACATGTTTTCCCAAATATTATACATGAAATCTTCTACAAGTCATCGTCACCTCCAGACATGTGATCTCTGCCGCCACAGTTATTGTCACTACAATACTAGTTTCCAGAATCATCTTCATCCTCATCTTCATCCTCGTTGCCTTCAAGTATGCCAACTGCTTCCCTCTTATCTCTTAGAAGGTCTTCTAAATTGGCTTCAATGAAAGTGCCTTCTCTATCATGACTAGCTCCGTGCATAACCTGATCACCATCACCTAGTAGGACTTCGTGCTCATTGTTAGAACAGTGATCATCTTGGTACACTACAGGCTCTATTTCATTCACATCAAACATATCCCTATGTTCGAACTTCTGCACAACCCACCAATCTTTGCCTAAGGAGGTGTCCTGTAGAAAAAAAATCTTCCTTGCCTGTGTCGTGAGAATGAAAGGGTCATCCTTGTACCAGAATGATTTAATGTTGATGGATCTGAAATGTCTATCATCGTCAATGCCTGCAAAGTTCGTAGTGCCATCTAGATTGTACCAGTCACAACTATTGGTATAAATTAATGCACACAGAATAATCCTCAAGCGCACGGATATTATACCAATGTAGCACTTCACCGGGAGTACCCAGTTTTATATCAAACTCGAGAAATCATGTGTGAGAATAACCAAATCTAACTTATCCCAACTTCACAATCAAGGCTAGATAATAGAAGCGTAGAGGAGACTACTAAGGTCTTATAGTTCTAACTTCGGTAAGCTTTGTCTTCTATTGTTCAATTCTGGGGATACTACTAGAAAAAACACTGGCGGAGTATGTTTCCTATAGCAACAAAGTCCTGCTAGGCCTACTAATGGGAGGTGGACTACAAAGGATTCAACGAGGCTATAAGAGTCACCCTCGCGAGCTACCACCTATCCAAAAAATAGGGTACATCTATGAGTAATTGAGTCTAAGCACCACGCTTACACTATGAATATTACTTTAACCCAGGAGCTACAAGGATTAAAGTACTCAAAAGAGAGTCATAAACCGGAAGAACAATATGAACAAGATGCTTACTTGAATTAGAAGTCGATTACTAGAGAAATCTTAGCAGCAAGCTCAAGAAGAACTTGATTCCGCTAGGGTACAAGCCATAGAGAGAGCTCTGATAGGCCAGGACTCCTCCTAACTCTTCCCTCTCACTCCATATCATTATCTCTAATACAAGACTAGATCATATTGAGGACTAATCTTCTCTTGATTGCTAGCCTTGATCCTAGTGAACATCTGAATTAGGGTTTCTAGCTTCTCAGCTCTCAGGATCAAATGAGACAAGCCCTAGAGGGGGTGTAGGTTGGTATATATAGCACGAAGCATCCAACATGACCCATTGGATCAAACCGACTCAAGGAATGGCGGAGATGCAATCCTTAAGGTGGTGGAGAACCGAGATAACAACGAGGTAAACAGATGGGAACCACAGGGGCCGAGTGGCCTCCAGGTGGGGTCAGGCGGCCCAACATGTTAGAGACACGTGTCCTACTTCGGTGATTCGCCTTCTAGAGTCTTCCCACATCGATTATGCGGTAGAATTCCATGATTTCTTTTGATGAATAGGTCCTCCTTGGTGGTTTTCTGATTTAATCCAGCTGAAAACATAGATTCACCAAAACTCATGGAATTTATCAGTTTAAACCCCTAACTCTACATTGGTGATCCATTTTAGCCATTTATACAAGTTATATTGATGGTTTGTGATGAATGTTAACTACCATCAATAACAGCGCAGAAGAACCACCGTCCTATGGCTTTGTACGCTGGAGTTATACATCAACTAAATAACTTCTCTAAGGACACCATAAAATTCCATTGATTGGCCTTCATGTGTGACGGCGGTCATGACACCACTGTTCTGTGTATGCAGGGATTTCTTGCGGTCAACAGTGCTATACCTGACTCCATTAATACTGCAAGCTGCATAGACCTAGACTTGGGTATTAGGACCACATGATAGTGCATATAAACCTTCACTGACCTCTATTGGTTTCTCTCTATGCAGCTCCTCGATCTGCACACAAACATGAAACCACCGTCACCACTAAGTTGTCATATAATCCTGACGATGATCAGCCTAACAGAACTAAAATATGCTAATCACGTACATGAGACTTAAACCACGCTAGAAACTCTACTGCTAGCCTACTATCAACATCATTACTTGCCCCTTGTTCCTCTAAAATTTGTCAGTATATTCTGTAGCACATATAAGCATTATTATTGGTAAAATTTTATACATAATATAGGAAATAGCAAATCAGCATATAAAAATCATACTTATTGCACATATGGTCCAACCTCGTCGTGGTTATTAAGCACATACCAAGCTAGAATATTGATTTCGGCTTTATCCTTGATGTCCTTTACCCTAATCTGGCCAATGGGCTTGACACCATGCATGAAAACAGAGGTCTCACCAGGTGCTGGCCCATCATGTGACATATTGTCGTCTCGGTTATTTCTTGTTTTAACATCGTCCATGAATCTCTCCCAAAATACCAACGTCTCACTTTCTAAGTAAGCCTCCACAATTGATCCTTCAGGCCTGGTCCTGTTCCTTAATAAAATTTTCAACGTGCCCAGTCGATGTTCTATTGGGTACATCCATCCGTACTGTACGGGCCCTCGAAAAAGTGCCTCGTCAGGTAGATGGACAGCCAAGTGCACCATAACATCGAAAAAGGCTGGCAGAAAAATCTTCTGATGCTTGCATAAGACGACTGGGATGTCCCATTTTAGTTTTTCCACAACTTCTTTACTCAGAGTTCTACTGCACAGTTGCCTAAAGAAGTTCTAAAGTTCTGAAATAGCTTCGTATACATCTTTGGGAACAAAACCTCTTAAGCTTGTGTTGACGGTAGTTAACAACCATTATAAACCATCAATATAACATGTATAAGGGCATAAATATAATCACCAATGAAGGTTTAGGGTTTAAACTAACAAATTTTATGAGTTTTGGTGAATCTGTATTTTCTGCAGGGTTTATTCAGAAAACCATCAAGGTGGACCTATATGTCAGATTTAATTGTGCTTATCTGCAGCGAAATGGACACCAGAAGACTCTAGAAGACTCGGGAGGACTCCACACCGAAGAGGAGGGCGAGACGCCGCCAAGTGGGGCCGATCGGCCCCATCTATAAGCCACCTGGCCTCTGGGGCCCACCTGTCAGCCCCTCATTGCAATGTCGGTCTCACCGCCTCCTAGGTTGCATCTACACCGTCCTTTAAGTCAGTTTGATCCAAGGGCTCACATTGCACGCTCCGGCCTATATATATCAGCACCTGCCCCCTGAAGGCATAAGTCATTTGAGAAGATAGAAACCCTCATCATCCTCAGAGCTCTACCATATTCTAGGGCATAGCTAGTTAGGCTAGGTCTAGAGGGACGCAAGCAGGCTTCGCTTGGATTCCCGATCTTGTCAAGAGCATGGTTCGGTATAATCTTTGTACCCCTCTCTTTTGTTTCTCCATTACTTTTATATGCTAGTTACAATTGTTATGACAATATTAGTATTCATCTTATTCATGTTCTTTGTTATAATATTCATCGTCTACTTTGGTTATATGCTTAATATAGCTAGTTTATCATTATATCCATGCATAAGTTTGTATAGCACTCGCTCCACTGTGCACGGGGTGAGTGGTCGACATTGTGTAAGCATGGTGCTTATACATTGTTTACCTGCAGATACACCCTATATTCTAGGTCATGTGGTAGATCGTGGATGTGACACTCCCGTTGAATCCTTTGTAGTCCACTTCCTGAATATAGGCACACGTAGGGTCCGGTTACGAAGGAAGAGCAAGTTCTGTTCTTAATCTTCCTTAGTAATATCCCATATGTGTAGATATGAGGATGATCTTAGCAATGACTACTAGGTATAATTGCACTAATCAATGTATGCTTTGATTTGTAATTAAGAATAACTTAGGAATTATTCCTCTAATTTTCTACCTAACCATGCTAATGCCATAGAAAGGAGTACTCTGAGTGATTTATCATTATTATTGATCAATACTTATCATATATATATCTTATCCTATGACTTACCCCTGTTATGAGTAGAACATTGGTTATGGTTTATTTCTCCTTCAATAGTATAAATTATCAATACATGTCCATGCTAGACCTTCCATGTGGTAAAAATATAAATAACGATACCTGGAATACTCTCGGGTAAAGTGATATAATGGTATATTATTTGTGCGCTTCTAGATCCTTTTTAATCATATATTTATATATTCTTTCTAGTCACATAAAATGGTAAAGAATTACTTAGTATTATTCTAGTTGTAATGTTGTGTAGTACCAACAAGCATCTCTAACATCATCATTAGGGATGACAACCTAGTAAAGTAATGTTAGGAGATATAGGTTTATAATAGGTGGCTACTTAAAACAAGTGGCACATTAATAAATACCAATAGCTTGCAGGCATGATCCTCTAGAGAAGGACATGGCAAGTATGTGTTTTAAGCTTGCCAACTACCTTGGTACCATCTACACTTATGGATTTTGCTAGGTTGACTGCATAACCATTTGGAAACTTGACACCTTTAAGGAACTTGCAAAATTTTGCTCTGTGTTTTTCCGTCATGACATAGTGAGCTTCTAGGAATTTATGCGAGGTGTCTTGCTGCACACCGTGATATTGAGGCCTTATATTCATATCATGCAAATCTAGCCTAGCATTCGTTGTGTCCTTTGTCTTGCCCTCTACTTTTAGCAATGTCCAAAGAATGTTTTCACATATGTTCTTCTCAATGTGCATGACATCAAGATTGTGTGACAGTAACAGGTCCTCCCAATATGATAGCCCCCACCAAGCAGATTTTTTATTATAAATCACTGGCTCTTCTCCATGCTTTCATTTCCTTTTTCACCATCCTTACCTGGGCAGACATCTTTCACCTTCTCGAGTTCCTCAAGGACATCCTATAAGGTGAACTTTTATGGCGCATCTCGGTCCTCAGTTTCTCCATCAAAATCCAAGCTCTTCCTCCAAGGGTGATCCCTAGGAAGGTAACGATGGTGTCCAAGGTAGCCTAGCTTCTTTCTTAGGCTCTTTGACAATGGATTTTTGTTGCAATAAATACATGCATAATAACCTTTTGTAGTTCAGCCTAATAAGGTGCTCAATGCTGAAAAATCATGTATTCACCAAAGCACGGCAGTGCACAGAGTGAAGCCTTTCTTATTATCATGATGTAGTACATGAAAAGTGTTGACACCCTTCCATAGTTTTTTTAGTTCTTCTATAAGAGGCTCTAAGAATACATCAAAATCCTTTCCTAGAGAGGTTGGGCCCGGGATCAGTAGAGACATTAATCAATTCGATGGGTTCACACATTCCCATGGTGGCAAGTTCAAAGGCGTTACAAGAACAGGCCACATACTATATGTCGAGCTAAAGTTGCCAAATGGATTGAAACCATCTGTGGCAACGACAAGCCTCAAGTTCCTTGGATCATCTACAAAAGTTGGGTGCTTTCTATCAAAATCCTACCATGCCTCCCCGTTTGCTGGATGGCTCATTTCACCAGTATTCTTCTCATGCTTAGTCTCGTGCCATTTGGCATCCGCTGCTATTCCTCAAGCAGCAAAGATCCTCTGTAACCTCGGTATTAGAGGAAAATGCCTCAAAACCTTATGAGGAACCCACCTGCTACAATCTACATCCTCCCATCTAGACTCTTTGCATTTTGGACCCGCTTGCAATTCCTCATGATCATCCCAAAACAACACACAGTGGTTCTTGCACATGGATACTTTCATAACCTTGTCCCAGTTCTCGAATATATTTGCGTGCCTCCTTACATGATTTGGGTATGTTGCTACTAGGGAATGCATCAGATAGCAACACCAATAGTGCATCAAAATAGTTGTTGCTAACTTGATAGTGGGACTTGATATAGCACAACCTGAGAAGGAAGGAGAATCTTGAGAATGTAGATCTAGAAGAAACTGATTGCTTCAACTCATCCAACACTCTTTCAAACTTTGGGACTCTTCTAGCCTACTCTTTAGATGTCAACAGGTTTTGAACTAAATCATCAAAATCTGGTAATATGTTCTCGTCATGGTCCTCCTGCTTCTCCTCCTCTGTAATCCAACCATCATGATGAGATCCATGCACATCTTATGGCTCTATAATGTCAGTAACTCCTCCCTCTTCCCCATGATGAATCCATGTGGTGTATGTGGGTGACATTCTGTGTATAAGTAAGTCATCCTTCACCTCCTGCCAAGTTTTAACCACCTAGTTAAGACAATGTGTTGTGGCAGAACCTCCTAAATTATAGGGCCCACATGCACCTGTCACTGTCCAACGACTTTTGACATCTATGCATACGTTCCCGGTAACTTAAGAAGACTGTCGGGTGTCCTCGGGGAACCCCGAATCATCCACGATTTCCGAGCAGGATCACATTACAGAGTCATTGCAGTATTACAACAGTTTATTCAAATAGATACATCAGAGTAAAAATAGCGGAAGACTTACAATAACATAGTTTATAAACCATTTGTTTCAAACCATACAACTAAGTTTGATATTAATACAAACCAAAGTAGTGGAGTGGCTTTATAATATATTACAAAACACACAACATAAGCTGCCCTGCCCAAGGGCCACACATTTAATTATCATCATCGCACTGAACAACAGTCATGCAGCACAATCCAAAACAGATCTGCTCATGAGCCTCACCTGCAACAAGGGTCAACGAACCCTCAGTACAAAAGTACTCAACAAGACTTAACCGAAATAAGAATTTAAAAGAACACAGGAATGCAGGCTCATGGGATTCAAGGTATGGCTTTAGCAATAATCAAGGTTCTTTTGCGTAAAAGCATTTTAACAAAATTCTTTATATCAACGTTTACAACTTCATAAAGATCATATACAAAGCTGACATGATCCGAATTGAGATCATGAAACTTCGTAACCAACACCTTCTCAAACCATCCTCAAGTTCCAGTTATTAATTACTACGATGATGAACAGTGAGTTGAGTCTCCATAATCGAGGAGCAACGACGATTCGAACCGATTATAACCCAGCTGGGAATTCTAGACCACACGACATATGCAGGTCCCCGACCTACATATACCAACCTACCCTCGGATCCTCTAAAACAAGAATGGGTCCACGCCACCCGAGAATACAGTACTCCACCAATCCAGCCCATTGCCACGTGGGTACACGCTATTCCCGCCATCTCTCCACTCCCAGTGCGCGAGTAGCCATTCTCGTAATAGAATAATCAAGTTAAGGCTTACCGAAGTATGTGGTTAGTACTACAAAGTCTCACCTCACGCAATTCAACAACGGACGGACCTTAATCGACACAGGCGGTAAAGAACCTGCTCACAAGACCTCCATGTCTTGTGGCTCACACACACCGAGTCCGCCCGGTCTAGATTTATTACTCCACATTCTCATATCACATGTTAACATAATTAACTAAAGTTCCATTTAAAACTTACAGATGACAGGTAATCACCCGACTTTCACCGTTCTAAGCATAGCTAAGCAAAACTGGCATATACGAATTTAAAATTGGTAATATGGTAAATATGGAATAACAAGGTTGGTAAGGTACCAATTTGGTTTTCACTTGACTCCTAATCACTTAATGCAGTAAAAAGAAGCAAAAGCGAAATCAATTTGTAAAATACAAGGTAGGGTTGTATGCATCCGGGGCTTGCCTTCGTTGACGGAAAAGTCCGGGTCCGGAGTCGCTCCACCGATATCAACACCAACCTCCATAGACGGATCAACCTCCTCAACTACTTGATTAACTACCACGTGCTCACCTTCGTTCACTACACGTAGTAACAATGCCATGCTTAACATGATGCGGATACAAAATATGATGCTCAATGATGGATACAAAATTTAACACTTGAATACAACTTTCCTTCGCGGTACAGTTACACGTCAAACTAACTAAACCATTTTCGCAATACTCACAACAATTGCCAAGGATCATTACCAACTAATGACCCAAGGACATCACTTAATCAAAAACTCAAACAAAACCTAAATCACTAAAGGTTACTATTTGCTTTTATAAATTAATTAATTAATTAAAAATTATGAAATAAATCAACTTGTTCCAATTGACCTCAAATTTTTTTATATGTTCATCACATGATAACTAAGTGACAAAACAATTTTCATAATTTTTGGATACATAAATAAGTCTAGAAAAATCCTAGAAACTCATTTATTAATTAATTGAGCAATTTTTATCACATTCAAAAAATACTGAAAATCAACATTTCATATTTTTCCTAAATAATACACATCACAGAGAAATCACACAAAAATTTTCATAATTTTTGGAGCTCTAAATAAATCTACACAAAAATAACAAAAACAGACACTATTCATTTTAATCTAAAAAACAGAAAATTCATTTTGAACGCTGAGTCACTGACAACCGGGTCCCACTTGTCATCTTCTACCTCGCGCTTTGACCACGGCGACATGCGCGCTGACCGGCGAAAACTCGCCGACGGCGAGCTCAACGGCGACGGCCAAAGTACTAAAATGACCCCTACACCCCTACGCGTCGATTGGTGGCACAATCTGGATCAATTACAGCGGCGCATGAGCATGACGACGGCCATGGCGGACACGGTAGCGCGGCTGCGCTATGCCGGCGATAGGAGCTCGGTAACGATGAAACAAACAACTCGGGTAGAACCAGGAGCTCACTCCGAACACACTAGAGTCGCTGGCCAAGCCTGAGAAGCAATGGAGACACGTTTCGACGGTCACAGCGGTCACGGCGGAGTAAATTTCGACGACGACGATGCTCCGGCGACTGCGGTGGAGGAAATGGTCAATCAACCGGGCACAAAGCACCACGGCATCGAGGCAAAGCTGAAGCAAGAGTCAGAAATAGCAGAGGCTCACCGTAACACGCTGGCCACGGCGACGCGCACACCACGATGGTGCTGCCGGCCGCGAGGAAGAAAACGATGAACGACGAGTTCATGGCGAAATCAAGCGGCTAGAGCTAGCTGGCTGGGTGCGCAAGGAACTAGAGGAGCTGGGACACGCATCAGCTGCGACGGCGCAGACGCTGGTTCGATGACGAGGGCTCAACGGAGAATGGTGGTGGTGGCGGGAGAAAACAGAGCAAGAGAAAAGAATGACGACGACGGCGCCTCGGTCCAAATAACACGGCTCAGAAGCTCAAGGAAGCTGCATTGTGGCCTTCACCGCGCCAGCGCGACGCCAAAAATGGCCACGACCGCGCCTGGAAGCAAACCGAAGGTCGTTGGCGATGAGTTGGCTTCCGCGGTTACTGTTCATCGAAATTACAGAATTGTCATCCGCCAAAATTCCCAAATTACTCCCAAATTTTCATAACAACTCAAAAATCTCCAAAAACAAAAGTTGTTCCAAATCAAAAGTTCTACAACTTTGCTTTTGAAACCATACCCAAATTCGGCCTATATTTTGAAATGAACTTTTGAATTTAAAACAGGGATATTTAAGGAAATTTCGCCTTTTTAAATAACTTCAAATTTTACTAAACAACATGAAAAACTCCAAAAATAAACTTTGTATAACTCAACAAGCTCTACAACTTTGCTTTAAGACTCAACCCCAAAATGTGCTTCGATTTTGAAATGGATTTTCAGGGTCGGATTTAAATATTGAAAATCAGGGTTTTCGGAATTTCAAATCAATACAAAGATTTCAAACTTGATTCAAACAATACCAAGCAATATTTATAACATAAATGTAAACTTGTTTTAGTGAATGCATAACAAAATTTGCAACATGACCAATGCCTTGCAATGCATATGATGATATGTCCGGTTTTTAATATTTAAACACCCGAGGTGTTACAATCCTTCCTCCTAAAAGAAATCTCGCCCCGAGATTCAAAGCCATAGGGTAAGTAATGGAAAATGAAATGTGCCAATCCAAAAACATCCAATTCTCATCCATAAAACAACTGAGGTTCCTTTACAAAACACAATTTGTAACAACCGAGCTTAACTAACAGTACTCTATTCTATAATGACGTAAGAAACTCCGGAAACTTTTCTAACAAGTAATCTTCTGATTTCCATGTAGCTTCCTCTTCTGAATGTTGATTCCATTGTATCTTGTAGAACTTTATTGTTCTCCTCCGAGTAACACGATCTTTCTGATCCAACACTCGGATAGGATATTCCGAATAAGTCGATCTGGTTCAAGTTCCACTCCTTCAACTTCAACATTACCGCCGGGCACTCGGAGACACTTCTTCAATCGAGACACATGGAACACATCATGTCTGGTGATAAATGTTTCGGTAATTTCAAGCGATAGGCCACTTTTCCATATCTCTCCAAAATTTGAAATGGTCCAATATATCGAGGTGCCAACTTGCCTTTAACACCAAAACGGGTAACTCCCTTCATTGGTGATACTTTCAGATATACAAATTCTCCTTTGTTAAACACCAATGGTCTCCGTCTGTCTATCCCCATAACTCTTTTGGCGGGATGAGCTATCTTCAAATTACTCGTATTTGCCTAACCTTGTCTTCCGTTTCTTTCACAAGGTCAACTCCAAAGAAATCTCCTTTCTCTGGGCTCAGACCAACTCAATGATGTTCTGCATCTACGACCATAGAGTGCTTCAAATGGAGCCATTCTAATGCTTTCCGATAACTATTGTTATATGAGAACTCGGCCAAAGGTAAGCATTCATCCCACTTGTTGGAATAATTAAGGACACAACACCTTAACATATCTTCAAGCACTTGATTGACTCTTTTTCGATCTATCCATCATCCATGGATGATAAGCTGTACTATACAGAGCTTGGTATCCAATGAAGAATGCAATTGTTTCCAAAAGCTGGAGACAAGCTGTGTACCCGATCGGACACTATGGTCTTTGGTATTCCATGGAGACTCATAATTCTTGCTAAATATATCTTGGCGTATTGGACGATTGGGATATATAGTCTTGATAGGAAGAAAATGTCTTTGACTTAGTGAGTCGATCTACAATAACCCATATTGAGTCAAATCCTTTGATGTCTTGGGTAGACCAACAATAAAGTCCATACTTATGTCCTCCCACTTCCAAGTGGAATAGGTAATGGTTGTAGTTCTCCAACAGACCTCAAATGTATAGCTTTCAATAGTATCACACTTTGCTATTATAGCAATTTCTATCTTCATTTTGTCCACCAAAACCTTTGTTTTAAGTCATGGTACATCTTGTTGCTTCCGGATGGATAGATAACCTAGTAGCATGTGCTTCTTCACCTTCGCCTTAACTCGGGAACTTTTGGTATACCAAACATCCTTGAACTATATATACCTTCAATTTCTATCTTTTTTTTTGTCCATTAAAACCTTTGTTTTAAGTCATGGTACAACTTTGTTGGTCCTTGCTTAATGGATGGATAGATAACCTAGTAGCATGTGCTTCAAATCATTTATTTTTTTTTGAGAAACGATTAAATAAAAAAACTCAAAACTAGAAAGTTATAGATCTCGTACGAGATCGGGAACTTTTTGGTATTTTCATTTAATTCATAAAAAAATATGAAATATGATTAATATATCTTAGAAAAATCATCATATTTTTTTGAACCATAGATCTCATGAGATCACACCTTCATTATCGTTAGATGCTCGAAAAAATTAACATTCCACCTTTCCATTCTTGATCTTTTATTCTTCTCTTGATATGGGCATTCCACACCCTCTTTCCTTGATATTTACACCCTTGTTTTCCCTACGAGCAAAGCAATAACTTGATCTCGAATAGTGCTTCAACAATTATGTTGGTCAAACTACCTTGTTGAATTACTTCTACATTCAACTTCTCCATCTCTTGACATAAAGTCAAACCCATTGTTCTTCTTGTCAGGGCAATTGCAATAACTTTTGTGATCGAGAGCATCCGCCACCACATTTGCTTTACCAGGTGATAATGTACATCCAAGTCATAATCTTTAATCAACTCTAACCATCTTCTTTGTCGCATATTCAACTCTAACTAAGTAAAGATATATTTAAAGCTCTTGTGGTCTCAGATAAATATGGCACATATTACCAAGTAGGTAATGCCACCAAATCTCTTGAGCATGGACCACATTTGCTAACTCCGGATCATGAGTCGGATAGTGTTCTTCATGTTGCTTAAGTTGCACGGATGCATAAGCAATGACTCGGCCTTCTTGCATCAACACACATCCAATACCAATACCTAAAGCATCACAATAAACATCAAACGGCTTCTCGATATCGAGGTTGGGCTAACATTGGTGCAATGGTCAGCAGATCTCTTCAAAGTCCGGAAAGCCTCTTCACAATTAGATGATCGAGCAAACTTGACTTGGTTCTTTAGTAACTCAGTTATGGACTTTGATACTTTAGAGAAATCTAGAATAAACCGATGGTAATACCCGCCAATCCCGTAAAAACTCCGAACTTGATGAACTGTGGTTGGTGGTTTCCAATCAAGCACATCCTTCACTTTGCTTGGATCAACAAAGAACTCCTTCCTCCGACAAGATGTGTCCAAGAAATTATACTTCCTTAAGCCAAAAATCACACTTCTTTGAACTTGGCATATAGTTGATGTTCCCTCAAGCGAGTCGAACAATTTCGAGGTGTTTCGCATGTTCTTCCTTATTCTTGGAATATACTAGAATATCATCAATAAACACCACTACAAATTTGTCTAGCTCGGGCATGAATATTGAATTCATCAAATACATGAAATGAGTGGAGCATTGGTCAAACCAAAAGATATTACCAAATATTCATATAATCCATATCTTGTGGTAAATGTCATTTTGGGAATATCTTGAAGCTTTATCTTGATTTGATGATATCTCGACCTCAAATCTATCTTGAGAAAACCTTGGCTCTCGCAATTGATCAAAAAGCAAATCTATCCGAGGTAATGGATATTTATTCTTGATGGTCACTTCATTCAACTGGACGATAATCAACACATAACCTCGAGTCTCATCTTTCTTTTTCACAAAAATTGCGGACACCCCAAGGCGATGAACTAGGTTGTATAAACCCCTTCTCAATCAATTCTTGCAACTGAAGTTTTCAACTCAACTAACTCCTTAGGTGGCATCCTATAAGCTCTCCGAGAAATCGGAGCTATTCTAGGTTGCAATTCTATGTTAAACTGGACATCCCTATCAAGTGGTAGATCGAGGAAATCTTCATGAAACACATCAGCAAATTCACATACTACGGGATATCTCTAATCTCTTTGACTGGCAGTTGCACAAACTCCGCCTAATCGATCTTCTTAAGGTTGGAAGTTGGATGAGAAGTTGAGAAGTTCTATCCGCAAACTCACCCTTATAGTTCTATTCAAAGCATCTATAATGACTTTATCTTTGATACATCCAATTCATTCCTAAGATTACATCTATATCCTGATCCTTAAGGATAATCATGGTAGTGGGAAAAATATGCCCACCCAGGTTTATGGGCACCTGGTATACCATTTCCTTAGTACACAGACGTCCCCCGGGCGACTGTACAAAGAAATTTTCCTTTGTTGTCCTAATTGAAATTTTATACTTCACCACAAATGTTCTATTGATGAATGAATGCGATGCGCCAGAATCAAAAAGTATAACTGTAGGATGATTGGCAACAGGAAACATACCCATCATCACTGGCTCTCCTTTAGGAATCTCCCTAGCTTGAATATAGAACACCCGTCCTGTCTTCCTTTCATCCTTGTCTTTCTGAGCATTCTGATTGTTATTCTTGTTTTGTGCCTGAGCCTGTTGTTGATTTGCAGGGGCCTTCTGATAATTGGGATTAGACTGCCTTGGATACGGACATTCTCTCGAGAAATGACCAGGCTTGCCACAATTGAAACAGGGATACTTGTGACCCTGGGGTGTTGAAGCAAAAACCCCAGAAGCATTTGTCGGTTGTGGATTCTGATAAGTTGTAGCAGGACGGACATTGGATTGCTGACCGGCTTGAAATTGCGGCGGACGATAAGGAGGATGATTATGATTAACTGGATGATAAATCACCCTCTGCCTCTTCGGATTTCCCCCATAAGATCTAGACGGCATACTCTTTTTCTTTTTGAGCTCATTATGCTGCCGATACTTTGCCTCTGAAGCAATAGCAATATTCACTGCCTCATGATAAGTGACATTGGTACATGTTGTCATCATAGTCTGTAATTTGGTTTTCAGACCTCTCATGAACCATTTCTTTTTCTTAGCATCCGTATTGACATGTTCAGGTGCATATTGTGACAGGTGATTGAATCTTCCCACATACTGCATCACGGTTTGGTCCCTTGCCTCAAAGCAAGAAATTCATCCAGCTTCATAGCCATAACTCCCTCCAGGATATAATGGGCTCTGAAAGCAGTACGAAACTCCATCCAAGATAACGGAACACCTGCGGGTTGCATGGCCATAAGATTTGCATACCAAGCACCGGCTGCACCTCTAAGTTGCTGAGCAGCAAAGACTGGTTTCTGAAACTCTGTGCATAGTATAAGATCAAACTTCTGCTCCATGGTCCTAAGCCAATCGTCAGCCTCTAATGGTTCATCTACCTTAGTGAACACTAGGGCTTTTCTATCTGTGAAGTCCACATATGTAGCCTCCTGCCTATTATGATGGCGACCACAGTTTCCATGCATTTGATTATGATTACTTTGAGCCATCTCATGAAGCAAACGTGAATTTTCAACCGTCACATTGACAAGTGCGGCTATAGCATCCGCTAGATTTGTTGGAACTGGTGGCGGATCTAGAATATCATTTTCATTTTGTGAAGTACCAGGAATATATGAACCCCGCGTACGACGCATCTGTTCACAACAAACCAAACTTTACTTCACAAGCCTTTATTGATTGATAAAAGAGCGGACTGCAACTCATTACACTAGTTTCACTTATTTAAACACAAAACCACATTTAAACAAGACTACTTAACTTAAACTAGAACAAACTATTTCACAACTCTACTCCTTTTTGCGATTACATCAAACTTCAGGCTCGGTATCCATTCCGGAAATATTACCGCCTTTATTGTCACTTTCATCGATCATTACTAATTCTTCGGGATCTTCTTCTTCTTCTTCTTCTTCTTCTTCTTCCGATTCACTACCATCGGCAAGGATAACACCGGGATCCATTTCATCAGCTTGGGGTTCATGATTTGGATCTAGGAGATTGCTTAGCCTATGAACTTCCTCATGCAGATAGGTATTATGCTCTTCTAAGTCTTCTACATAAAATTCTAACTCATGAGTTCTAGCTCTAGCTACATTTTCCCTATGCCAAGCCTCATTCCTTCCTTCTACCGTACGAACTAACATACGTTCGCAGTTCCTGTGAGCGGTGGTGAGATGTCTTAGTTGCTCCTGTAATCTGCCCACCTGAATAGCGTCCATAGCCCTATCTCTAGTAGCTTGGGCTAACTCTATAGAAATCCTCTGTATCTCCACCTGAGGATCAGGCCTAGAGCTGCTACTGCTAGCACCATCATTCCTAGGGGCTAGTTGGTGCCGAGGAACTCCTTTGGGCCCAGTGGACTTACGGGGTGTCTTCTTGGTATGAGCCATACTGTACAAGCAGTATTAATCCAAGTAAAACAATCTGACAATAGTCTCAAGAGCAGTAAGGATGGACTACACACTCAACCCATACACACTACTCACCCTAGGCTCAGAGATGAAGGAAGTAACAAGTAACTTAATTATGATGCATGTATCGTTCTGACGAAGAAAACCACCAAAGCTTAAAACGAGAATAAACAACATTTGTTTTTATATAGGGTATAATAAGATTACTACTCCACTACACAAAACCTTTTTTATAAAATAAGGAATGGTGAGAAAAAAATAAGACAAGTCAGAAGCAATTTGGACCAAATTAATCAAGTTAAATTTAGTCATCCCAAATTATTTTGAAGTTTTCGTAAACCAATACCACAAAACTTTGTAACGATCGCTCTGATACCATTCTGTGGCAGAACCTCCTAAATTATAGGGCCTACATGCACCTGTCACTATCCAACGACTTTTGACATCTATGCATACATTCTCGGTAACTTAAGAAGACTGTCGGGTGTCCTCAGGGAACCCCGAATCATCTACGATTTACGAGTAGGATCACATTACAGAGTCATTGCAGTATTACAACAGTTTATTCAAATAGATACATCAGAGTAAAAATAGCGGAAGACTTACAATAACATAGTTTACAAACCATTTGTTTCAAACCATACAACTAAGTTCGATATTAATACAAACCAAAGTAGTGGAGTGGCTTTATAATATATTACAAAACACACAACATAAGCTGCCCTGCCCAAGGACCACACATTTAATTATCATCATCGCACTGAACAACAGTCATGCAGCATGATCCAAAACAGATCTGCTCATGAGCCTCACCTGCAACAAGGGTCAACGAACCCTGAGTACAAAAGTACTCAACAAGACTTAACCGAAATAAGAATTTAAAAGAACACAGGAATGCAGGCTCATGGGATTCAAGGTATGGCTTTAGCAATAATCAAGGTTCTTTTGCCTAAAAGCATTTTAACAAAATTCTTTATATCAACGTTTACAACTTCATAAAGATCATATACAAAGCTGACATGATCCGAATTGAGATCATGAAACTTCGTAACCAACACCTTCTCAAACCATCCTCAAGTTCCAGTTATTAATTACTACGATGATGAAAAGTGAGTTGAGTCTCCATAACCGAGGAGCAACGACGATTCGAACCGATTATAACCCAGCTGGGAATTCCAGACCACACGACATATGCAGGTCCCCGACCTACATATACCAACCTACCCTCGGATCCTCTAAAACAAGAACGGGTCCGCGCCACCCGAGAATACAGTACTCCACCAATCTAGCCCATTGCCATGTGGGTACACGCTATTCCCGCCATCTCTCCACTCCAAGTGCGCGAGTAGCCATTCTCGTAATAGAATAACCAAGTTAAGGCTTACCGAAGTATGTGGTTAGTACTACAAAGTCTCACCTCATGCAATTCAACAACGGATGGACCTTAATCGACACAGGCAGAAAGAACCTGCTCACAAGACCATGTCTTGTGGCTCACACACACCGAGTCCGCCCGGTCTAGATTTATTACTCCACATTCCCATATCACATGTTAACATAATTAACCAAAGTTCCATTTAAAACTTGCAGATGACAGGTAATCACCCGACTTTCACCGTTCTAAGCATAGCTAAGCAAAACTGGCATATACGAATTTAAAATTGGTAATATGGTAAGTATGGAATAACAAGGTTGGTAAGGTACCAATTTGGTTTTCACTTGACTCCTAATCACTTAATGCAGTAAAAATAAGCAAAAGCAAAATCAATTTGTAAAATACAAGGTAGGGTTGTATGCATCCGGGGCTTGCCTTCGTTGACGGAAAACTCTGGGTCCGGAGTCGCTCCACCGATATCAACACCAACCTCCACAGACGGATCAACCTCCTCAACTACTTGATTAACTACCACGTGCTCACCTTCGTTCACTACACGTAGTAACAATGCCATGCTTAACATGATGCGGATACAAAATATGATGCTCGATGATGGATACAAAATTTAACACTTGAATACAACTTTCCTTCGCGGTACAGTTACACGTCAAACTAACTAAACCATTTTTGCAATACTCACAACAATTGCCAAGGATCATTACCAACTAATGACCCAAGGACATCACTTAATCAAAAACTCAAACAAAACCTAAATCACTAAAGGTTACTATTTTCTTTTATGAATTAATTAATTAATTAAAAATTATGAAATAAATCAACTTGTTCCAATTGACCTAAAAATTTTTTTATATGTTCATCACATGATAACTAAGTGACAAAACAATTTTCATAATTTTTGGATACATAAATAAGTCTAGAAAAATCATGGAAACTCATTTATTAATTAATTGAGCAATTTTTATCACATTCAAAAAATACTGAAAAACAACATTTCATATTTTTCCTAAATAATACACATCACAGAGAAGTCACACAAAAATTTTCATAATTTTTGGAGCTCTAAATAAATCTACACAAAAATAACAAAAACAGACACTATTCATTTAAATCTGAAAAACAGAAAATTCATTTTGAACGCTGAGTCACTGACAACCGGGTCCCACTTGACATCTTCTACCTCGCGCTTTGACCACGGCGACGCGCCATGACGGCGAAAAACTTCGCGCTGACCGGCGTAAAGCTCAACGGCGACGACCAAAGTACTAAAATGACCCCTACACCTACGCGTCGATTGGGGCAATCTGGATCAATTCTGTTGCGCGCATGAGCATGAGCATGACGACGGCCATGGCGAACACGGCAGCGTGGCTGCTGCGCTACGCCGGTGATAGGAGCTCGGTAACGATGAAACAAACAACTCGGGTAGAACAGGAGCTCACCCCGAACACACCGGAGTCATTGGCCGAGCACGAGAAGCAATGGAGACATCGCGTTTCGACGGTCCACGGTGGTCACGGCGGAGCAAATTTCGACGACGGCGATGCTCGGCGATCGCGGTGGAGGAAATGGTCAATCAACCGGGCACAAAGCACCACGGCATCGAGGCGAAGCTGAAGCAAGAGTCGAAATAGCGAGGCTCACCGAACGCTGGCCGGGCCGCGGCGACGCGCACACGGTGGTGGTGGTGCCGCCACGAGGAAGAAAAACGATGAGCGGCGAGTTCACGGTGAAATCAGCGACTAGAGCCACCGTGGTGGTGCGCAAGGAACTAGTGGAGCTGGGACACGCATCGCCGCGACCGCGCAGACGCTGGTTCGACGGCGAGGGCTCAATGGAGAATGGCGGTGGCGGCGGGAGAAAACAGAGCAAGAGAAAAGAATGACGACGATGGCGCCTCGGTCCAAATAACACGGCTCAGAAGCTCAAGGAAGCTACGCTGTGGCCTTCACCGCGCCAGCGCGACGCTAAAAACAGCCACGACCACGCCTGGAAGCAAACCGAAGGTCGCCGGCGATGAGTTGGCTTCCGCAGTTACTGTTCATCGAAATTACAGAATTGCCATCCGCCAAAATTCCTAAATTACTCCCAAATTTTCATAACAACTCAAAAATCTCCAAAAACAAAAGTTGTTCCAAATCAAAAGTTCTACAACTTTGCTTTTGAAACCATACCCAAATTCGGCCTATATTTTGAAATGAACTTTTGAATTTAAAACAGGGATATTTAAGGAAATTTCGCCTTTTTAAATAACTTCAAATTTTACTAAACAACATGAAAAACTCCAAAAATAAACTTTGTATAACTCAACAAGCTCTACAACTTTGCTTTAAGACTCAACCCCAAAATGTGCTTCGATTTTGAAATGGATTTTCAGGGTCGGATTTAAATATTGAAAATCAGGGTTTTCGGAATTTCAAATCAATACAAAGATTTCAAACTTGATTCAAACAATACCAAGCAATACTTATAACATAAATGTAAACTTGCTTTAGTGAATGCATAACAAAATTTGCAACATGACCAATGCCTTGCAATGCATATGATGATATGTCCGGTTTTTAATATTTAAACACCCGAGGTGTTACATGTGTACACGGGCAAGGGATCTTTTGCTCTGGGTATTTTTGTTTAACCATATCCATGAACTCTTCAACTCATGTGATGAACATCGACAAGAATGGTCTCCCATTAGGAATCCAGGATTTGTCCATCTATTGCAGCAAAACTATGCAAAGTCCATTATAGTTTCAACCATTGGGTGGACAATGGCAAAACTAGCATTAGAACAAAGCATACAGTGTTCAAGAGCACTGATCTATACATTTGTTCATATCATACTATGGGATAGTCTAGTTTTCTATTTTTGTGTGACAAAAGCATTGATTTTAATTGAAATCATACAGAATAGCCTTTCTTTATGTGTTCTTTACTTTATCGTGTATAGAAAATGGAGTTCTATAATCATAGAAGAAGGCACTCATACCTTTGTTCTACGAACTAGCATGGCTCGGTTGTAAGTCACCTCTGCTATGGCACACACCTACCACCACACTCCACTAGGAGAGCCCCGCCACGCCACCAAAAGGACGCCTGAGCCACCACAGCAGACCGGGGATACTCCGCCTCTACCTCCGCCGTAGCCGCCGCCGCAAGTCTAGCAGGCACATATTTGTTTCCACTTGCAGGGGATATATATCTAATTTAGGTCAACCTGTAGGGCAACCACACAGCCAATAGGATACTATAGCGACTCCAAAGAGATGTCAGCACAGCCAGGTGTCTAGCGCAATGGTAAAGATGTTCCAATCCTTAGTCCAGATCCCGTGTTCGACTCCCAGATATCAAACCTTTTTTTGAGAAATTAAACCCCGATGGCACACATGGTACAAGTGACATGCAAATCGTCAGGTCCCATAGGTCGGATGGAGATGAAGAAAGGTCCCACAGGTACATGTGACACGTAAGCCATCAGGTCCCATAAGTCAGATGTAGAAGTAAGGATGGCAACGGGTCGGGTTCAGATCGGGTGGAGTCTCCGTGCACCCAAAACCGAAACCCGAATCCGCCTCGAAAACCGATTTGGGTGGAAATCCATCACCAAAACCAAACCCGCGAATACCCGAAACCCGAACGGATACCCGAAACCCGAATGGATACCCAAAACCCACGGATATATATACACATATTCACATGTATAAACAAGAGGCAACAAATAATAAATATTTTCATGAGTCAACTTTAAATAAATTTAATAATCTAAGTAAACAAATTATTATTAGTATATTATAAAGCATGAGTTTTAATTCCAAATGATTTATTTCGGATATCCATTGGATATCCACAGGTGGAAAACCAAACCCGAAACCAAACCCGATTGGTTTCGGGGGCCCGAACCCAAAAACCGTGGGTGAAAAACCATCCTCAAACCCGAACCCGCAGAACCCGAAACCCGTGGATATCCGCCCCAAACCCGATCCGTTGCCATCCTTATGTAGAAGGACCGAGCGGAGACTTTTATGATGAATTGCAAGCGTCAAGTGACACATAAGCCATCGGGTCCCATAGGTCAGATGGAGATGGGCCGTTGGGTCCCACAGGTTAGATGGAGATGGAGAACGGTCCAACAGGTACACAAGACACATAAGCCGTCGGGTCCCACAGGTCGGATGCTGAAGGGACCCATAGGTACACGTCGGATGGAGAAAGGACTGAGCGGAGACTTTTATGATGAATTGTAGGCATCACGGATGAGTAACTACAGGTCCCACAGGTACACATGGGATGGAGAAGGGTCCCACAGGTACACATCACATGGAGAAAGGATCGAGCGAAGACTTTTATGATGAAATGCAAACATCACAGATGAGTAATTGCAGGTCCCACAAGTACATGTCAGATGAAGAAAGTACCATGTGGAGATCTATGATAAAGCACCATTTGTTACAGATCAAATATTGTTCGTCACAGATGTGTAATTAATTCAACGACGAAGCCCTGTTCATCACACTATTAAAGGAGATCGTCACAGATGAGTTGCACGAGTGATCTATGATGAAACCATGTGCTCTTCTATGATGTTTTTTGTGACAATGCCTGATTTTGTCATAGATAGGGAGGGTTGAAGGATCGTCACCACTGATCTATGATGAAAGGAAAAATTTTGTCATAAAAACGATCTTCTATGATGGTTTTGGAATCTTCATTAAGATTTTTATCATAGAAGTGGACATTTCTAGTAGTGGAAGGATGCGGTCACCGACTGAAAGGTCCTAATATGGCTAGAGGGGGGTGAATAGCCTATTTAAAACTTCTACAAAGCACTAGAGCAAATTGGTTAGTAACACAAATGACGTAATGCAATTTTGCTCTAGCTCTACAAGGGTTGTAAGCCACCTATCCAATAATTCTAGTTACTATAATCACTAGGCACACAATTGGATAAGTCACTACTCACTAAGAGCTCTCACACTTGCTACACTAAAGAGCTCTACTAGATGAAATTAAGCTACAAAGCAAGCTCTCAATTCTAGCTACACTAAAGAGCTTGCTACAACTAGTTTGCGGGAATGTAAATGAGTGAGTAGGGTGATTATACCACCGCGTAGAGGAGTGAACTAATCACAAGATAAATACCAATTCAATCACCGGGAGAATACCAAAGGACAAGAGACAACCAATTTTTCTCCCGAGGTTCATGTGCTTACCGGCACACTAGTCCCCGTTGTGTCGACTAATACTTAGTGGTTCGGCGGCTAATAGGTATCACACACCTAGCCCACCACAAGAGGCGCCTCAAGAACCTACCCATAAGTGAGGTAACTCAATGACACGAGTAATTTACTAGAGCTACCTTGCGGCTCTTCGCCGAGGAAGGTGCAAGACCCCTCACAATCACTAGAGCCAGCCATGAACAATCACCAACACATGATGAGGCTCCTCCGCTGCTCCAAGCCATCTAGGTGGCGGCAACCACCAAGAGAAACAAAAAATCCACAGCCACAATGATCCCCAAGTGTCACTAGATGCAATCACTCAAGCAAATACACTTGGAATCACTCCCAATCTCACTATGATAATGAATCAATGATGGAGATGAGTGGGATGTGTTTGCTTAGGCCCACAAGGATGTTAGGAATATCAAAGTGCCAAGAGAGTGAGCCTTAGCTGGCCAAGAACTATATATAGTGCCCCCTTGACTCAAAGAGCCGTTGGGAGCTCGCAGACACGACCAGAGTCATTGATCGGACACACCCCAGTGTCAGGTCGGCTGCGTCCGGTTAGGTGATGCCTGCCACGTGTCCTCCATTCAAACCTCGCGTGTCGGATCTCAACGGTCGAAAACGTTTCGTGCCTGAGTTAAAGACTGACTGGACGCAACGACGCAAGGACCGAACGCACCAGCGCCGCATCCGCTTTTGCGCACGCCCGCGCCAGCAACGCCGAGATCTGATGCATCGCTCAGCGACCGGATGCACCACCAGCCAGCATCAGGTCAACTCTAGAGAGTATCCCGAGAGGGTTTTTAGTGACCTGTCGCGTCTGCTCGTGGTTGACCGGACTCGGGCCAGAGTCCGGTCCTCTTTGCCTCACTCCCCGAGCCTACACGCTACCCACGTTAGCGTACGTCAACGTGACCGAACGCACCTCCTGCGGTCCAGTCGTGCTACCGCTGCAGCGTCCGATCATGAGGCCGAATGTCTCCTCTTCTGTGCTGCCTGACCGGACATGCCCGGGGTGAGTCCGATCACTGTTGTGTCCTCCATTTTCTTTTTCTATCTCCACAACCACTTCACCCTTGCTTCCAAGTTGCTTACCACAAGGTGTAGAACTTGTGTGCACATGTGTTAGCATTTTTTAAAGCATTTCACAAGGGTCAAAGTTAGCACACTAGGTTCCTAAATGCATATGCTAGAATCATGTCATCTAGTGGCACTCGATAAATTGTTTAGCCAAAGGTTTTCCCTCTTTATAATATGGCTATCGATCCTAAGTCACTCACACCCTCTATGGTGTCTTGAGTGTAAAACAAAATCCCTAATTATACCTTTGCCTTGATCCCCATAGGGTTTTGTTTTTCTCTTTTTTCTTTTCCAAGTTGAGCACTTGATCATCTTCAACACATGTCCATCTGCATCTACATGGACTTCATCATCATGCTCCATCACTTAGTATGTACCGACCTTGCTCACATGACACTCATGACAAAGGTTAGTACTTAGGTTTCATCAATTAGCCAAAATTAAACTAGGGCTTTCACCGACGCTGAAGAAGAGAGCATGGATCCAAAATCGGTGACACCGAGATATAGGGAGACGGGAATGATTTTGGCGTGACGACTCCCTCCCATGCACGCCCAAACCAGATCTGCACATGCACACCGGATCCGCTCGTCGTTGAGTCGGGAGGGCAAGCAGTACAACGCTGCTAGAGGAGTCGACAAGGCCTCGGAACATGAGTGTCCCCCATTGCCTCGCGAGGCGACGCGCGCTCCATCTCCAAGCTTCGGCAGGGAATTTTGTGAAAAAAAACAACACAGATGGACTAAAGAGACCTGTTGTACATAACCTAACCTCTAGTTAGTTAACCTAAATAGACGATAGACAATGCATGTTGTACATGCCCCAAGCATGTATCTCTATACGGGAGACATGGCGCTGAATTGACACGGTCATATCCATCCAATCAAAGCTTATGAGCTGTTTTGGTTCCGTGTTTCACTGTTTCCAACCCCGTAACAATTCACAGTGTTAGAGATGACGTTGTTTCGCGTTCGGTTGGCCTAGCCTATAATAGGTCACGCTGTGAGCAGATCCAGTCTTATAGAAGCTCCTTCTCTCATGGCACAATCCGCTCCTAACTCATGAAAAAATTCAACGCGCCGCCGCCCGTGCACGCCACCCAACCCTCTCGCGTGCGCTGCACACACCTCGTAGCCCTGCCTCCCCCGTACGATGTCGAACTATAGCGGTGCAGAGTCTTCCTTGTGCCTTCAACTTCGACAACGATGGCATCTTCGACTTCGGCATCGACCAAACAAAAGACACAATCGGTTGCTCTGCAACAGGCACTAGTGGGAATGGTTTCCATTTACGTTCCTTTCACTTTTGCTAAACCGAACAACACCTTAGTGCCCATCATTGCACATTCTTTTGTAGCATTGTTCTCATGTGACTCCTTTCCTCGAGGCCACGAATAGTCGAATAAAACCTTGAGTCTAGTGGCAGAGCTGGTAAAAAATCAACACATACAGTCACTACCTAAATGCCTAAGCAATTTATAATAGGCCCACATATTTATAGTTCACATAAATAAAAAAGAATAAAATGCGTAAGTTAGAGAGTATCTCAATTCCATATACATCTGTACAATAAATAAACCTTATAAAAACATGACGTGATACGAAACAAATATCTAATTATAGACTACTTAGTTTATTCTTGCCTATCATATCTTCATCCCTATTAGCAAAAGCTAAACCTATACATGAAAGTTTGAACATTTAAAATCAACAAGGGAAGCAATATAAAAATACAATTTATTAGTGAACAAAAAATAGATATTAGAGAACACAACATACTAGAGAATAAAATGGATTTCAATGTCTTTGCCCTTTTGATTGTGTAATTCTAGAAGAAGACAATGAATTACAGCATAAATAATCCATAAATTCAATTTGTTTAATTAAAATTTTGAAATAGAGAGGATTGGACCTGATATAGGGACTACTGGGAATTTAGGAGAAAATAAAGAACGGAACAGACTTGCTTCACTATTTCTTTGGTTCCCACCTCCAACAGCGTGCAACTAGCAGTCCAGCGTCGGCACACCATGTCTTAGTGTCACCCGCACTGCTAGATCGAGCGACCGGCACTGCAGCACCCACTCGCTTGCGGCCTTAGATAATAAGACTCTTCGTATTCCTCCTAAATGCTACGAATAGAAATTTTGGTGAAAAACTATCATTCAACAGCTTGTCTAAATGGTCATCCAAATATATCTATCTTCTATTCCAGATTTTTCGCTAGCAAAAAAATAGAAGACGAGAATAGCTCTCTAAAGTGCGCATGAGATATAGAAGAACTGTTGGAGAGCGAAAAGATATAGAAAACGATTTTTATGTAAATGGTTCTCCAAATGATAATTTAGAAAGTGAGATTTAAAAAAAGCTCTTGGGCTCTTACTGCCTCGCCGGGCATTAATGGCATCTAGCTCGTCCAGGAACCGTTGGCTTCTCTAAACCGAGTGTGTCTTACATTCTTACTTAGGTTCAGTAGGAAGGAACATGTCCACTAATATTTTTAGCGTCTGATTCGATGCGAGTGATTGTATGCAGTGGCAGATCTAGGATTTTTAAATCTTGTGGAGCCTGGTTGATTTTAAGGTAATTAACAACATCAACATATATAATTCAAAATTTTATTATAGAGGGGTTAAATGTATTTTGGCAAAAGCTGACTTGGCCCCACAACTAAGGTCTGGATCCACCACTGCTTGTATGTATTTTTGATTTAATAAAATGTCAGTCTATGCAAACATGGGCCTACTTTCAGTAAAAAAAAAAATATGTCTATGCACAAAGCGAGTGAAGCCATGATATGATATCCTTCAATTTGGCTCACCGTCACCCTCTCGGCCTCTTTCATGGCTCGTAGGATAGTCAATCGCCTCTAACGTTCTCCTCTTTGGTAGCATTTGCTTGCTGGGATTTGATGGGATTGGATGGGATGGACTGGCCCTGGACAAAATACCCGATATCCATTACCGAACTTGAACTACCCGGGCCTGAAATTAATTTAGATAGTTTGGATATTTACTTGAGATACCAAAATTAATTTGGAGTAATTTGGGTAACAAGTCATGGTACCCGAATTACATATATACCCGATGTCTGCATGAATGCACAGCAGCCTCTAATTTGCTCACCTCATTCAGCCCAACAGGAAAGGAGAGCCCAGCACCAACGCAAAAATCCATCCCCCCATCGTGACTCCCTGAGAGACCTCAAGTCCTCGACCTTGCGATTCGACGCTCGACGGTACACGGGAGAACGCGATGTCACGAAATCTAGCGTCGACTTCGACCTTGACTAGCGGCGGACTCTGCCTCGAGCGGTCGAGCGTCGAGCCCTCGCTCGACTCTTCCTCCTCAAGATCTCCAGGCTCTAGCGGACTGGCCCGCGACGGCGACCTCCCAAGCGGCCACAGACTCGACCTACCGGCTACCGTCGACCTAGCCAGTGGGCTGGCAGCGTTATTCCGTAAGCAACTGGGCGACGCATGCATGTGGACTAAGCGCCGACACCACCGCACCAGCATATCGAGGGCCGAGGAGACCGTGCAGGTACATAGAACTCCAGAAATTACGGGTATACCCGAACCCGAATTATCGGGTACCCGAAATTACGGGTAGTATTTTTTCAGCACTAATATCGGGTATCATTTTGCATTACCCAAATTTCGTATTACCCGAATTACCCAACCCGAAAAAATCGGGTAACCAGAACGCCCAGACTTAGATGGGCCTCTTTTGTATGCATGTTTGGTTCAGAGTCACACAGGGTCAGGGACGTCCCAGCCACGAAGATTCCGAGGATATGCGGGTGACTCCCGTCCCTCAAAATCGAGGGGACGGGGTCATCCCCAATTCATGTCGTCAGCTAGCGCGGAGAGGAGCCGTGAGAGGCGCAGGGAGTGGCTGGCAACGGCACCTGGAGCGGCCCGTGGCGACACATGGGGCGGGCGGCGAACGCACGTGGGGCGGACAGCGCCGCAGTGGACGTGCCTCAGGCGGCCGGCGGACGCGCGTGGGGCGGGCAGCGCTGTAGCAGACGCACCTGGGGCGGTCAGCGACTACACCTAGGGGCGGGTGGCGGACGCAGGTTTCAGTTCCGTCCGTAGGTTGAAGAAGAAGGGTGAAAATGGATTAGAGAGTTTTCTAAGGTTCCAGATGCAAATCTTGTGACTCATATGAATAGTGATACAAATCCTTAGAATCCTAGGGTCCCCGGTGTTCCATTTTTCTGTTACATTTTCTTTTATGCAGAAAATAGGTTGAAATTTCTAAAATACATAGTAATTAGTAGAAACATTATAAAATAGCAAACCCAATTTTGTTGAACTCCTTATGATTAGGTCTATCAATGGATATATAATTTGGCATGTGATTGATATCTACAGTAGCTATCGGCGTCAAATCCAACGTCCATCCCATTCCTATATATCCCTTCAACCGAACACAAAATGGATTGATCTCGTTCCTTACCAACCAAACAGAAACCGGGGTTATCCCATCCCACATAAACTGGAGTTGTTCCATTCCTGTCCCATCCCAGAAAACAGAACCGTTCGTTCCACTCCACATTGACTCCCTTTGACGTGCCTTGGCCCACGGCCGTAGCCCTGGCCCCGGCCCAGTCCCCGGCCCCTGCCTATCGAAAAGCCCCAGCAGCCAGCTTTTTTTTTTTTCTGTATCGCCTTTAATTAAGGCTTTAAACCTTCACCATACAGTATGCACGTCTACACGGAAGCACAAAATGGCACCAACCCCGTCTACCGGTAATAGCCCTCTCGCGCGACTACTGGCAAGGCGCGGTAAGCCGGTAACCGCCGTGGATGCAGTACAAGTCCCTAGACAGTCAGAGTGTACCGTGCGGCCCGGAATTTATCTCCTCGCGCTTTCTACAAAGGGATCGATGGATGGATTGCCTTTCCTTCCCTTCATTCTTGTGCTCCAAACCAAACCAAAAGCCAAGCACACATCCGTTCCCCCGCTGCGAAGTACTCCACGGATCCCGTACGCGCGCCCACTCTGTGCTCCATCTATCTTCTCCGCCGACGCACATCCCACACCACAACGCAACCGCCTCCAAAAAACCACCCACGCGACCGGCGTCTCTCCACTCGGTGCCCGCCACGTGCCCCTCTCGCGCTTGGCCCACACATCGCGACGGTGCAGCTAGATCCGCCCACCGCCTCGCCACCACACCGCCTGCCTCCCGATCCACTCACCCGCCCCTTTCACTGACCCTGGGGTCCATTCGTCGCGGCCCCACGGCACAGCGAGAGTACCTAGCTCGATCCCGAGCGCCACGCGCTGATTTCTCTCTTCCAGCCTGCTGCGGCCTTCGGATATTTTTTCGCCTATAAACTTCGCTTCCCCGTGCGCTCTCGTCGTCTTCGCGAGGTCGAACCCCCAACCCCAAGGCGAGGTGACGAAACCCTCCTCCCCAGCTCGAAGCGGAGTCAGCCAGCGCGAGGAGGGGGAGAGCGTGTGGACTGAGGAGGCGTCGGGCGAGATGAAGCTTAACGTCAAGACCCTCAAGGGCACCAACTTCGAGATCGAGGCGAGCCCGGATGCGTCGGTACGGCCCCCTCTCCCCCGTCCTTCTCACTTCAATCCCAGCGATTCCGTGCAATTCTCGGCGGTTTCGCTCGATTCGGGTGCGGCTCGGTACGATTTCGCGGTGGTCTGGTGCAACGATTGCGCGGCAGGCCGGTGGTAGTTCAGGGGCTTTGATCTGAATCTAGGGTTTTTGTTTTTGGGGCGTCCAGCCCGGCAGGTGATGGGGCCCGCTGCCTTCTGGTTCTCTGAATTTTGAGCTTCAGTTTCTCACACGGGACATAGTCTAGGGTTTGTCGTTGGTTGGAGTTTGGGGGTTGTGGTTATGGTGGGTGTGTGTGTTCGTTCGAATCATCACAGTAATGTGGCGCGGTTGCTGTACAGACGGATGATTCGGCATGCCGTGGTGTTCGATTTATGTTGCTTGGCAACGTCTCTAGTCGTGCAGCCTACTCACTGCTTGAATTTTTAGGTTGCTGAGGTGAAGAGGATCATTGAGACCACTCAGGGTCAGAGTACCTACCCGGCAGACCAGCAAATGCTCATATACCAAGGGAAAATTCTCAAGGATGAGACCACTTTGGAAGGCAACGGAGTTGCTGAGAACAGCTTCCTTGTTATAATGTTGTCCAAGGTATTTGGTGCTCTCTGGCTTATCCCATCAGCGATTTATTCAATAATCTGGTTCTTAATTGGAAAGTGTGATCGGTTTGCTTGTAAATCGTACCATATTTGAGTGTTTTAGGTTGGTTGCATTGATTTCAGTTTCATGTCTTCTGCTGTTATTATTGTTACATGGATGGATTGCTAGTAAAATAAGTAGTTATGTTTTATCCACTGCCTTATGGTGCTCATAAGTTATCTATGGTAGCTTGTTGTCATGTTTACTTCTGCTAGTGCTCTAGATGGTGTAGTCATTTGCCTGAGAATTGGCATTGTGACTGGTTTCTTTGATGATTTCCATGTAAATTGTAAATTATGTCTTTGAATGTCTCGCAAAATGTTATTTGATCGCCTCAATTCTGTATACCCAATTGATTTGTCTTCCACAGATTCAACATATGCAGATTTGGATTTGGATTCTTTCACCTCTTCCCTTTTCCAGTTTCTTCTTATTTACTCTCCAATTTTGACTGCTGTTTTATGAAATCTGATGGCTGCATTGTCAACTGTTGACTGCATTTCAAATAAAACTCAACCTATACTTGACTGGGTGATAAATTGATTGCTTTCAAGGTGATAAAGATAACATAAGATAAGATATCGAGTGTTCCATATCGAGTTTTGTGGTTTTTTTTTTCCACTTTGGGCCTAGCCTGAATTTAATTACTTCAACAACACAACAACAACAACAACAAAACCTTTAAGTCCCAAACAAGTTGGGGTAGTCTAGAGCTGAAACCCAGCAGAAGCAATCAAGGTTCAGGCACGTGAATAGTTGTTTTCCAAGCACTCCTATCTAAGGCTAAGTGTTTGGGTATATTCCATCTCCAATATGGCGTGTCGTTAAGAGGGTTACACCCCAACGGTTTTCTTTCGGGTTTCATCTCCATTAGAATGGCTAGAGTTAACGTTGGCTCGCCACGCCTATCACAACCCTCCTCCTTTACCAGGGCTGGGGACCTACTATGTTGAGACAACATAGGCGGAGTTCTGAATTTAATTACTTCACAGCAACAAAAATACAACGGTCAGAGTTTTGTGGATTTTGTGTGAAGATGACTCAGCTTCCATGACCCATTGTTATATATTTTCCGTTTCAAAACTTAAGTTATAATTGACACTGATTTATTTGGTTAATTAATCTGACATGCATAACATGATTTTTTCTAGGCTAAGGCATCATCGAGTGGAGCTTCTACCGCTACTGCTGCAAAAGCTCCTGCAACTCCGGTTAGTTTTGGCATATATGATGTAGTTATTTTTGTATTTCGGTAGTGTTGTTCTTCAGACAATCGTGAACTGTAAAACTGAATTGCACTCCAAATCTAGTCTGTCTTGTGTGGGATATGAATTGGCATATCATTAGTGTTCTCATGTGTCATGACTCATATCCGGGTATACTTCGGGATATGAATTAGCAAATTTAGTTTTGTCTATGATTCCAGTCACCAAATGTACCTAACGGCCAAAAATAAGTGGGAGCAATGATCAAATTTAATCCCTTTTTGGTACTTGTGTCTGAGCATTACCTTATATGTACGTAATCAATTTAAGTTGCTTTTACATACAAACTAACAAGTATGTGCTGTATTATACGTATGATGATATAATATCTTGTATTTTGTTTTGGCATTATTGTTACCAACTGTTTTCTTATATTTTGGTCTGTTATTAACTTTGCAATAGGCCCAACCTGCTGCACCTGTAGCCCCTGTGGCCCCTGTGGCCCCTGTGGCCCCTGCTACATCTGTTGCAAGAACACCTACACAAGCTCCTGTTGCCGCAGCTGAAACGTGAGCCATCTTTTCCCCTTCATCTTTTGTGTTAACCCTATGGCTTCTCTTATGCCATTGTTACTGTCTTCCACAGGGCACCTCCAAGTGCACAGCCTCAGGCTGCTCCTGCTACTACGGTTGCTGCATCGTAAGCTCCAGAACCTTTATAATCACTGCTTTGAAATATATCCATTACTATCTTTTGCTTTCATTCCACTTCTGTGTTCTTTTCTTATGTTTGTGCAAGACTGATCGGGGACTTATATCAAAAGCTTCATTTATTAGACTTATATCTTTTATAAACTGGGAACTAATAGACTGCCATTCTATAAGCCCGTGCAACTTGGACATTTATTTTTAAGTTGTGGTGTACATGTGGATGGTATAATTTAAAATAGAACATTATGACCTTGTGGTGACAAGTATTTATATAGAGCATATCTGGTGAAAAACTTAAAAAACAACCATCTATTTTTTTTAAGAAATCTTGGAAAACTCACCATTTATAGATAAAGTTATTATTATATGATGCCACACAAAATTTCAAGTCCAGTGATGAGATAAGTCTCTGTGTGTTGTTTGGTCTTTGTGGGGACTCTGAGATATGGTTCTTGTGGTGCATATGGTCTTCTTTGTCGTCAAGGACAATGATGGTGGGCATCTAGGACTGAGATCTAGGAATGACATCTAGCATCCTTGGCATGATTTGTTTTAGGCATCTAGCATCTAGCATCTTGGCATATGGCAAAGCATATAAATATGTATCCCCAACCCCTCAGGTTGGCATGGCATTTGTGTGAGAAATAAACCAGAAAATTGCTCCAACTCCTAGTGTCATCCTCTCTCGATGAGAGTAAGAATTCTGCTACTACCAAGAGTAAGAATTCATTGACTAACAAGCTCAGTATGAACTGAGAGCATCTCCTGCTCATCTCCTTTCCCGACCTCGCAGAATAGACCCAGTGGGAGAAGCGCAGCTGGCTCTGGCCGCTCCTGCTCCTCCTCTCCTCTGCTGTGATCAAGCAACCCTCTCCCACGCAGCAGCCCCCGGTGGCGCATCATGTCCCAGAGGCGATCTCGGCCTTCGGTCGCCTCGAGCACGCCGGTGGCGTCGGCGGAGGCCGAACTTGCTTGGCAGCAGAACGCGAGCGAAGCGGCGGAGAGATCATCAGCCGCGGCGGCAACAAAGCGTCGAGGTGGCGACCTCAGAGCGGAGGCGAAGCAGTGGGCGGCGGATGGATGCAGCAGACGGCTGGCAAAGAGAGGTCGAGGCTTCTCTGGCAAAGATCAACAGACTCCGGTTACGCTAACGGCGGCGTCGATGTGGATCTCGAGGCTGCTTTGAGGAGGAGGCGGGCGGCGGCGCGGCGGCGAATGGGCGATGCAAGACGCTGCACGCAGCGCGGCGGCGAGCCCGACAGCGGCGGCGCGCCGGCGGTGCTCTGGAGGAGGCGCGACGCGACAACGGTGGCGGACGGGTCGATGGAGAGCGCGACCTTCACAGGCAGCGTGGCTCTCTCCCCGGATTAGTACCATGGTTACCACGGGCTCCGGTGTTGTCAGGGCGTCGGCCCCGGCGGTGGGTGGCCAACCCTCACTAAGACCAACTCTTCGCCGAGTGGGCTGCGATGATGAGGTAAAGCTCAGTGCGGCACATGTGGGAGGCGGTCCAAGACGGCGACGTCGACTACGATCAGGATCGACGGGCGCTGGATGCCCTCATCGCTGCAGTCCCGCCCGAGATGTAGTTCTCGCTTACCAACAAGCGGACTGCTAAGGAGGCTTTGGGACGCCATCGTTGCGGCACACATTGGCGGCGACCGCGCGCAGAAGTCCACACCTGCAAGCACGCCGCAGGAGTGGGAGAACACGCCTTCAAGCGGTGAGGGCGTTGATGACTTTGCTCTCCGTCTCAACACCGCATTGCGAGAAGATGGTGCGATTCGGCGATGATACCTACGGCGAGGAGAGAGAGGCGTCGAAAAGCTCTTCCGCTGCGTCCCCAGAAGTACAAGCGCAGATGGCTCGCTCGATCGAGTCCTCGCTGGATCTCTCTCCACGATGTCGATCGAGGAGGCGATAGGTCGCCTCAAGGTCGTCGCAATCGGCAATGATGAGCCACGATCTCTCGGGGCCCATCACCATCTGGCGGAAGCTCCTTCTCACTCGGGAGCGATTGGTTTGCTGCCAAGGTGACCGGAAGAAGAAGGGAGCCTTCTTCGCGCGACAGCGCGCCGCAAGTGTGGCAAGCCGCGCAAAGCGCAGAGACGCCAGTGGCGGCGGCGCCGCAAGAAACACACCTGGCGACGAGACGACACTCGCCAGAATGCGGCCTTTGGCCATTGGGCCAAGGATCGTCGGCGACCACGATGTGGCGAGCCCACGTCGACAAAGCGGCGAAGGAGGCGGCTCTGTTCATGGCGCATGCAAGCATCGAGCTACCTCCGGTGGCACCGACCGTGGCAGCTGGCTCTCCTCCACCTTAGACGAGCCAAAAGCACACGCCCTCCTCGGCGGCGGCCCAAGAAGCGACAAAGACCGACGGGTGGTGCCTGACACCGGCGCCACCCATCACATGACCGGTCGACGGAGTTCTTCACCGAGCTTGACTCTAGCGCCCGAGGGCTCCGTCAAGTTTGTGGATGCCTCCGGCGTGGAGATCAGGGCGTCGGCTCCGTCATCTTCACTGCGTGTCACGGTGAGCACAGTCGCTCACGGAGTCTACTACATCCAGCGTTGAGGAACTCTATCATCGACTTTGGGACAATTTGGATGAGAACGGTTCGCGTGTGGTGGTTGAGGATGGAGTCATGAAGATTTGGGATCGCCGTCGCCGCCTTCTTGCTAAGGTGATCGGTTTAAATCGACTACGTCCTTAACGTGCGGTGGCACAACCCCTCTGTCTCGGCCGCTTTCGTCGGACGACGAAGCGTGTGGCGATGGCACGCAGCGCCGAGCACCTTCACTTTGAGGCCACAGGCGGCTTAGTGCCACGGAGATGGTCGCGAGCGCTGCCGTGCCTCGACCATGTGGGAGCAACTCTCGACGTCTGCGTGTTGGCAGCAGAGGCGACTCCCCTTTCCCGATGGGCGAGCCGAGCCAAGGAGAGGCTCGGGCTTGTGCACGGGGACTTGTGTGGCCCGATGACACCGGCCACACGGGAGGACGACGCTACTTCTGCGCTTTCGTCGGCGACCTCTCCCGCTACATGTGGGTGATGGTCCTCGGCGGCAAGGAGGGAGAGCTGCGGATGCCATTCGGGCGCGTAGGTCAGTCTGGAGAGAGCGCGACCGCCAGAAGCTGCAGCAGGTTGCGCAGACCGACAACAACAATGGCGAATTCACCACGGTATTTGACGTCGCGTCAGATCTTCTGTTGATGAGGGCATTCGGGCGCCTTCGCTGCTCATGCCGTCTGACCCGCGCATGAGCGGCGTCGTCGAGCGGGCGCAACCAGACGGTTGTGGGGATGGCTCGGGCCCTTATCAAGCGAGAGGGGATGCCATTTTTTTTACGGGGAAGGCGGTGGTGTCGGCCGTCTACATCCTCAACCGCTTCGCCTACCAAGGCGCTCGGCGGCAGGACGCGCCGACGAGGCTTGGCATGGGCGCAAGCCGACGGTCTCTCCCACTTGCGGGCCTTCAGGCGCCTCGCGTTCGCCAAGGAGCTTGGCTACATCGGCAAAGCTCGGCGAGCGGGCACGCAAGGAGTGTTCGCCGGCACGTGGAGGCTCGAAGGCCTACCGCATCCTCGACTCGAAGACACACGGCGTGCGTACGCGCGGCGCGCAGCGACGTTGTGTTCGACGAAAAGGCGAGGATGGGCGTGGGGACAAAGCGGTGGGCGGCGGCTCGGCTTCGACGCACGGCGACTTCAATTGTCGAATCACGTCCACCGAGGGCTGGGGGAGTAAGGCGGCTCTTCTTCGACAGCGCGTCTACCCCGATCCCCTCGAGCCTCCACCTACCCCCGCGCTGCTACTCGAAAGCGACAAAGACCACGCTCTCGGCCCAAGACCTCGGGCTGCGATGAGTTCTTCGGCCGGCTCCACCACGGTAAAGACCGCCACGCGACTCCAAAGACCAAGCAGGCACCTCTCCGGCACGTCTAATCCAACACCGGCTCGTGTCGAGCACGGCCCGATTGAGCTTCGCTACTCGCTCTCACGATGAGGAGCGATCGACGCGTACCACGACGGCGAGCCGTTGCTGATACCGTCACGATGGAGAACTTTCTCGGCGGCCGGCCGGTGCCGGATTGGTGTGCCTCACGACACGGAGGCGCGATTGCACTTGCGTGTGGCGATGGTGAGCCTCGATGTCGTTTGCAGAGGCCGAGAGACACGCGGCATGCGCGCCGCGATGCAATTGGAGATGGATGCGGTTGAGAAGAAGCGCACTAGGAGCTTCGACCTTCCTTGTGGTCACTGCGCGATCACCCTTAAGTGGGGTGTAAAAAGTGAAGAAGAGGATGAAGCCGGCACCATCGTGAAGCACAAGGCTCGCTTGGTGGCACGAGGTTTTCGTGCGAGAGGGAGGGGTCGACTTGACGACGCCTTTGCTCCTGTGGCACGGATGGAGTCCGTCGACTCCTTCTTGCGCTTAGCCGCCTGGGAGGGTGGCGTGTTCATCACATGGACGTCAAGTAGGCGTTCTTAACGGCGACTTGAAGGAGGAGGTCTCGTGCACCCCACCGCTGGGATTTGCGATCCTCGGCAAGGAGGAGGGCAAGGTGCTCGCTCGCGCAAGGCCCTCTTTGGCTTGCGGCGAGACGCGAGGGCGTGGAATGCCAAGTTGGATTCCACGCTAAAGGGGATGGGCTTGAGCAAAGCCCGCGACGAGGCTGACCATCTACCGACAGGCGGTGGAGGAAATGCTCTCTTTGGTGGGTGTCTACGTCAACGACTTGGTGATCACCGGCACCAAGGATGCGGAGCTGGCGGCATTCAAGTAAGAGATGAAGTCCACCTTCTAGATGAGTGACCTGGGGCCTCTCCTACCTGGGAATCGAGATGCACCAGGATGACTCCGGGACCACGCTTCGACAGACCGTCTACGCCAAGCGCGTCGTTGGAGCTAGCTGGGCTCACTGACTGCAACCCAGCTCTCACTCCAATGGAGGAGAGGCTGAAGCTGAGCCGCGACAGCACGACGGAGGAGGTGGATGCTACACAGTACCGGCGTCTTGTGGGGAGCCTTCGCTACCTTGCCCACACACGGCCGGACTTGGCATTCTCCGTCGGCTACGTTAGTCGGTTCATGCAGCGACCGGCGACGGAGCACTAGCAGGCTGTGAAGAGGATCATCCGCTACGTTGTGGGGACTCGACCACGGCCTCTACTACCCTAGGTGCCCTGGGGTGGCACACTTCGTCGGCGACAGCGACCACGCCGGCGACATCGACACCAGCAAGAGCACGAGCGGGATCCTCTTCCTCCTCGGCAAGTGCCTCGTTAGTTGGCAGTCGGTCAAGCAGCAGGTGGTGGCCCTATCTAGCTGCGAGGCCGAGTACATAGCGGCCTCCACCGCTTTGACTCAGCGCTCTGGCTCGCTCGACTGCTTGGTGATTTCCTCGGTAGAGACACTAGAGCGGTGGAGCTCAGGATGGACAGCAAGTCCGCTCTGGCCCTGGCAAAGAACCTCGTTTTCCATGGACGGAGTAAGCACATCCGGGTGAGGTAACACTTCATCCGAGGCTGTTTGGAGGACGGGAGCATCAAGGCGAGCTACATCAACACCAAGGACCAGCTTGCGGACTTGCTTACCAAGCCTCTTGGGAGGATCAAGTTCCTTGAGTTATGCTCCAGGACCGGGACGACGCACAAGAGTTAGGGGGAGAATGATGTGATAAGTCTCTGTGTTGACTGGTCTTTGTGGGGCTGCAGCATATGGTCCTTGTGGCTGCATGGTGGTCTTGCTGCCCGTCAAGGACAACATCCTTGACTGGCATCTAGCATCTATGACAACATCTGTTTTATGACATCATCTTAGCATCTAGCATCTTGGCATATGCTTGGCTGGCTAGCAGCCTATAAATATGTATCCCTAACACCTAGGTTGGCATGGCATTTGTGTAAGAAATAAACTAGAAAATTGCCCCAACTCCTAGTGTCATCTTCTCTCAATGAGAGTAAGAATTTTGCTACTACCAAGAGTAAGAATTCAGCGACTAACATCCAGACATCACGCCACCATTTGAGAGATACAAATATAATAAATTCAGGGCTTAGAGGCATAATAAACTACACTATATTGTTTCCCTGTTCATATTTATCGAACAGTTGTTTCTTGTATCCCGCAAATGGGATTTGATTTTTGAGACCTTCTAGAAATTATTTTTGACAATCTGATCCCTTATTTAGGCCCCGTTTGGCACAGCTCAGCTTCACTAGTAATGCTGTTTTTTTTGGCAAACAGCTTCATGAGCAACTTTCTAGGTGAAGCTAAGCTATTTTGGAAAAACTGTTTGGCAAAACAGCTTCACCAACAGCTTCATGCATGGATGAGAGAGAAATGAGGGAGAGAGCTATGATAAGCTACTATTTTCAGCCTCATCCCAACTCATGTCTTTGTGAGAGGAGAAAAACAGCTTCACCCATGAAGTTGTTTTGGAAATGAGTGTTTGGCAAAAAAAAAAAAAACAGCTCACAGAGCTGTGCCAAACATGCCCTTATATGTAATATATCTATGGTTATTTCTGCTTATTTATATATCATTATATTATAGACATCACATAGGATGGCTCATGCTTATCGGTCCTTGCAAGCCTACATTAATTTTTTTTTCTTTATTTCTTGCTGTTCTATCCTAGTTTAGTACATTAATCCTGCTCTTTCATGTGGCTATTCTACAGTGGTGATGCTGATGTGTACAGTCAGGCAGCTTCAAACCTTGTATCTGGCAACAATCTAGAACAGACTATCCAACAAATTCTTGACATGGGTGGTGGTACTTGGGAACGTGATACAGTTGTCCGTGCTCTACGTGCTGCATATAATAACCCTGAGAGAGCTATAGACTACCTGTATTCTGTAAGTTTGATGTTAACGAATTGTTTTACCAATGCATTGCAGCTTCGTCCTGCCTCTGATGTGTTCAATTGTTTCTTTCATTTTCTCAAAAACCTGCTCAATACTTTTTCTGGTATATTGTTATTTGTGAAAAGGTAAATCTTTCTTATTGTGAAAAAAAAGATCAAACTTTGCATAACACATTTAGCATACTTATTTAATATTACTCGTGCAAAGGATTGCATGCAAATTGTCACTACATTAATCTGGTTTTCCTGGTAGGGAATTCCTGAGAATGTGGAGGCTCCGCCTGTTGCCCGAGCACCTGCTACTGGCCAACAAACAAATCAGCAGGCTCCATCACCTGCTCAGCCAGCAGTTGCACCACGATTGCAGCCATCCGCTGCCTCTGCAGGGCCTAATGCAAATCCTCTGAACCTTTTTCCTCCAGTATGTGCTGTCAAATTATGTTTTGACTTAAATGTTTGGACCCTTTCTTACTATGTGAACTGGTATACTCTTTTAGAAACTATTCACTATCCCTACATATTATGTTTGTGGCATGACTGCCATGAAAGGAAATGCCATCGTAACTTTTTTCATACGATATGGATTACATCTATTATTTAGCTGCTTGTCTTGCTGACTTGCATACTATTTGCATGTATGATCAATGCTGTGTACATTTCCCTCTGTTGATGCATCATGATAATGCAAATGTATCGTACCCTTACAAGTTGCAGCTATAGTTACCTGACATTTTTCCATGTTTGTCCTGAAAACAGTGTTCCCTTTCTGTAATATTATTTCTTACCTGTTCTGATACTAAATTTCTGAAAAGGGCGTTCCAAGTGGTGGGGCCAATCCAGGTGTTGTTCCAGGTGCAGGATCTGGTGCCCTTGATGCCTTGCGACAGCTTCCACAGGTAGTAACTGTGCAGCTTCTTACATACAAATAAGTAATGAGCCTGTAATTTACTAACTGTTATTTATCCTGTTCAGTTTCAAGCACTGCTTCAGTTGGTCCAGGCTAATCCTCAGATCTTACAGGTGCTTTTACTGTGTTATTGCTTAGTATTTTTCTTGCCCTTTCATATTTTAATAATCATTTCACCTGAGTGATCAATGATTGTATGGTCTGTTGATTGGCAGCCAATGCTTCAAGAGCTAGGCAAACAAAACCCACAAATCCTGCGATTGATTCAGGAAAATCAAGCTGAGTTTCTCCGCTTGGTGAATGAAACTCCTGAGGGTGGTCCTGGAGGGTAAGGAAAACTGCATAATTATGTTAATATAAGTCATGAGTACAGATATTTACATTGTGCTGTGGTGAACCAGAAACATACTAGGTCAACTGGCAGCTGCTATGCCGCAAACGCTGACAGTTACCCCAGAGGAACGGGAGGCTATCCAGCGGGTACATCTCTTTTATAACATGTTATCTGCAGTTCTTTTTAAACATTCTTTGTCTTGGCCTGAATTCTTTTGTGTTTCCAGATAATTTGCTCATGTTTGCATGTAAATGAAAGTACAGTTCTTTTGTTGGAACACAAATTTAGGCTCCGTTCGGTTGTCAGGGAACGGATCCCTGGAACCATTCCCACCTGGAATCGTTCATTAATTTACATAATTTTGATCAACCCGGAATAGTTCCTGCCCCATTCCAGCATAACCGAACGAGGCCTTGATGGTCTAGGCAGGATGTAACGACAATAGATAACCATTGTATTTTTACATTACGCGTCTGCTTTATAAGTATAATTTTACATTAGTTCTGAAGTTATTCTTGAGGCCTAAGGAGTTGTTCCTAATTTCTACACTAATCCTAGATACAAATTTTATTTTAATTTGGTAATCCCAAATTCTAGATGTAGTTACTATTCTACTTGCAGAACCCAATTTTCTAATTTGTATGCAATAGTGTAGCTTTGCCTTGAGTTTTCTATGCTTCTATGACGTAATTTGAGAGGACCTATGAGTGGATGTGGATGGTGCATCCAAATCTGCGTAGTTGGATATGGATAGTGTTTGTTATGCCAGCAATACTCCCAACTCAGAGCTCTTGCTTGCTGTATTTTTTTTTTTGTATTATTAATTATATTCTCGAACAGCTTGAGGGGATGGGGTTCAACCGTGAGCTTGTGCTAGAAGTTTTCTTTGCATGCAACAAGGATGAAGAGCTTGCAGCCAACTACCTCCTGGATCATGGCCATGAGTTTGACGAGCAGCAGCAATAGACTTTAGGTGGGTTGCATAACAGCAGAGTGTCGTTCTTATGTCTTCCGCCTGTTGAGAGATACCTGATCCTCTTTGCTATGCTGCTATCTATCTTTTATTTCCATATGTGTTCGGAATGCTTTCTAAGTACATATTAATTCAATATCAAGTGTTACACCGTATATGATAGCCTGTCAAATCGTGGCATTTGATTTGGGGGAAGGGTTAGATTTCTCAATTGTTTAGTTTGCTCTTTTTCGTGGCGTAGCTTTTTTAGCTTTGTTATGAATTGCGTTTTGGCTTTTCGAGCTATATAGTTTTTAAAATGTATCTAAAATCTAAATATAATCTATAATAACTAGTTGTATTGTAAAAACTCTTAATCTATAGATTACCAAATTGTAATATATAAATCGAGTATAAAATGGTTTACAATTTAGTAAAATAGTTTACAATTTGGAATTGGAAGTACTTAATCCATCCTAAATTGTAAGACATTTGACTTTTTTGATACTAAGTTTGACCACTCGTCTTATTCAAAAATTTGTGTAAAATATCATTTCTTTCGTTGTGGTTTGGTTTATTAATAAAAATTTTTCAAAAATGACTTAAATTTGATTATATTTGTATAAATTTTTTTAAATAAGACGAGTGATCAAATCTCGAGTAAAAAAAAAAAAAAACGTCCTACAATTTGGGATGGAGGGAGTATTAGTTTTGTAGAGAACAGGGTTCAGGGTGGGTTTGGTTAACTGGACTCGATTTGTTGATTTTTGCAGTTTGCACTGCGTGTAGGGATGAAACTTTGATTGGGCTCGATTTGTTGCCCTTTGCAGTTTGCATCGCATGATGTGAACGGATACTATAGTTTTCTTTCTGGAATTAGCATAGTATCAGATGCAACGGATATTAAGCCCCTAATATTTATTCTAATATGTATCAGAAATCTAACTTTGATTATTTGGATTTGGATGTGGTACGGGTTTCGGTTTTTTAAATTACTAGATAAATGCACGTGCATCAATGCACGGGAAAAAAAATACTCAATGCGTCCAATGAAATATAGTAAAGGATGTTTTGTTTTTTACCTGTATTGGTGGTGTTAGTGTTTTCTTTCATTGATGCGTGAGAATTATTATTTTTCATTCGATTAACCCGTAATAGCGTGGAGATGATAGTTAAAAAGAATCATTATCAAACTTAGGATATATAACTTTTTTATATACTTATAAAAGATGCTTAAAATATATACTTATAAAAAATAAACTTAGTCTTAGCTTTAACTATAATTATTCATAACCACTGGCATACTTAAAAAAAATTCTTAGATCAAATATTCCCGTTGGTTCCAATCTAGTCTGAGAGCACATCTTAATTTTCACAGTGGAATTAACTTATAAACACTTACTAATACTTAACTTTAAATGATGCAATAATTAATTAAAATGACACTTATCGGTTCCGTTCGTTTGGAGGAATCTGGAGGAATTTATGAGAGAAAAATACTGTTTCAGATGAAAAAAAAAGCGGATCAAGTCGGATTTAAGGGCACGCGAACGGGCCATTGAAGTTGCACTGAAATTGTGGAACTTATTTGGCCCAACTTATTTGTACCTCAGTGGACGAAACCTCATCTCGTTTTTTACATGGTAATAGAAATATATATGGATTATCCATATAGTCAGTCTTTTAAGCGACGGACGGATATCGGCAGGCCGGCAGCTCTCCTTTATTGGAGAAAAATGATGCGAAACTGCTGCTTGTTTGCAGTTCCCTCTTCTGCCTATCCTCTCCATGGCTTCGACAAAGATGGCTTGCGCAGCCCATAATATTGTATCTTGGCGGAACTGTGATATAATTATTCTGGCTTCGGTGTTATTGACATTATGCAATCCAGCTTATAGAAATCTCCTCGCATAGAGTTGGAAAGCAACTGCACGGCGCTCTTGCAAAAAGGTTAGGTTTCGTCGTGTATCTTGCTGTATGATTGCATCGCAGGTGGTGTTGGTGTCCCTACGAACAGGACACCATTAGTTGAATATGCGTCTGGCCAAGCGATCATCGATCAAACGACGGACTTTGTAACGTAAGCTTATTCATATAATTATTATCAATTAACCACAGAGAAGCAAAACGAGGTGATTATAAGGTTCCGCATTATCCAATCTGACTGAAGGACAAGTATAGAGACAAATTAGGTGCTCGGTTTCCATGTTTATATTTAACGTGCTACCTGCCCCGAGCACGAGCCATGTCTGGATAGCCACGTCAGGCTTAAATTATTTCATTCACCAAACCATGACCAGGGGAAGCCTAGGAGGACCGGCATCACTCGCATCACAACAACGCTATAGAGCTATCGCTTTACCACCAAATTCTACGGAGACATTATATATGTATCAAGGTTTCTGTGTCCAGAAAATGAAGGGCCTGGTCGGTACCTAGCATTTCTCAAGCGCGAGCACCTGGGTTTTTTACCGTTGGATTGGATGATGCAACGCCACGGCTGCTTCTTTTTACCTCCGTAGCTACCTCCTCTTCTTCCGCTGGCCAATCTCTCCCCACCGTCCTTGCAGCAACGGCATAGGGCCATTGGCAAGTTTTATTCTATAATTTTGAAGGGTCAGTTTAGCTTGGCTCTGGCTTCTAAAAGATCTTAGAACTTTGGTTTTAGCTCCTCTTGTAGACAAACTTCTCTGAAAGAGCTGAAATCAGTTTAGAAAATGTTTAACAAAAACAACTATAGTGGTAGTTTTGTTATAATTTGCCAAGGTTGTGAGGAGCTAGGAGAAACCATATTTTCGTAGCTCTACCTGCCCAATAGGAAAATGGCTCTAGCTCCTCTGAGCACCAAAGCCTTTTCTTGAATGGATGTTTGGTAGGGTTTTAGTTGGAGTTAGAGCTAGAGCCAGAGCCAGCATCACTCTAGAAGCTTTGCAAAACGAGCCCTAAGACTTCCACATCATCTATAGGGGTTGAGACTTTTGCATAGGCTACCCATAGCATTTAATATGATGCACATGATTAGGCATAGTCAAATGAAATGAAACACTCTAGTCCTCGATGCCAGTTTCAACACATTTCATAGACTTGAAAACAGGTACACCTAGTTTCATCATGATGAAATTCATCCCTGGCCTCTCTTCATAAATTTCTTGACATGTCATCATTTTTGCCTATGTGGCATCTCACTTGGTGAGTTTCAAACCTCCACGAGATCTGCAATGAGAATGGCCTAATTAAGTCTTTATAGAGAAGTAGGCTAGCAATCTCTCCGCTTTAGCATGTCATTGCCATTGCCAACTTGACCCTATACGGCTCTTGTTGCCTTAGGGCGGTCTTAGGGGGTGTTTGGTTCCACAGACTAAATTTTAGTCCATGTCACATCAGATGTTTGACACTAATTTAGAGTATTAAATATAGACTAATTACAAAACTAACTGCATAGATTGAGATTAAAGAAATATATGCTAATGATGGATTAATTAGGCTTAATAGATTCATCTCATAAATTAGTCTCCGTCTGTGTAATTAATTTTATAATTAACTCATGTTTAGTCCTTCTAATTAGCATCTGAACATCCGATGTGATAGGGACTAAACTTTACTCTCTGGAACCAAACATCCCCTTAACCCAAAAACTATGAGATGTTTTTCATACGTGCCAAGTTAAATAGACATTGTACATAAAAACCATATTCGCAATGGATGACTTCTTCAAAATATTTGTTTTGCCCAATCAAATATATTCTCTTCCACCATCTACCTATCATATCTCTTTCTATCTTGTTTCTCATGTAGACATATTTTCTTCTTTCTTTTTCTTAGTTCCAATGCCATATTACTATTTTACTTAGTAGATACCATAATCAATGACTACAAAAATCATCATAGCTTCCGGATTAAACTGCCTTAGCCACTTGTCCCTGGAGCCTGGACCTACTTATGGAGTCTCTTTTGTGCCATTTGCTTGTGATTTTCTCCTCTTTACTATGGTGCATATGCTCCAAGGTAGCTCTACTTAGGATGTCTTCAATGGTCTAGCTTAGAGTTAGTTAAATCAATTTTTTAATTATTGAATAGTGCAAAAAGCAAGAGACTAGTATGAACTTAAAAGATAGTCTCACACATTTTACAATGCATCTCGCTTTTACAACACAATGTGCAAAACTGCTCGTCGTGGTCTCCAATTTCCTCAATATTTATCAGCTTAGAGCTAGTGTTAGCTCATACTGTTAGAGGCGCCCTTAACTTCACCACTGCGTCTCATTTAAAGTATGGTGACCCAAAATTGAACCCTAACCCTCAAGCCAGAACACTAACCTCGTCAAAGTTGACAAGATTAAGCTAATTATGAGCCTGAAGGAGAAGCTGATTTTTAGGAAGGGTGGGAGCGAGGGGAGATGGGTACCCTTGAAAAGGATATAACTTCCGCGAAAACAGAAGGTTAGCAAAGAGGACACCGGATAAACAGTTTTAGGGTATTTTTAAAATGCCATCTCAGCTCTTCATATATAGTGATTCTATTCTAGGTCAGCTTTTGTTCTATATGGAAGTGACAAAGACAAAAAAGTATGTGGCTGGAGGTAGCGAGAGCCGCTAGCTGCACATCTTTCCACGTCGAGTGGTCATCAGTCATCACTCGCCGTCCTTGAGATATCCTTTGCTACTGATTGCTCAAGTTCTACCAGGCTACTACCCATCTCCAAGACCAAAGCTGCTGTTAAAAAAACACTCAACCTAGCCTTTCCAGACATTATTATTAGGACCGTTTGGATCGTTTTATTTGGAGAAATTAAAATCTATTTAATAAATTAGACTATTTGTCTTGAAATTTAATATTTCACCACTTTTTTAAGTTCACATATAAGCCTATCTTAAATTCATAGAATGGAAGATGAAAATTAATTCTATAGATCATCATTCTATGTTTCTACTTTGCAACTTATAATACGCTCTTGACTCACTCCTCTACGGTAGAAATGCAATACATAAGTATATCTCTCGTATAGCCAATAATAATATACAAATATAATCCATATACAACCATATTAACTTAATTAATATGTGTCTAAATTATGATTTGTAAAATGAATTTAATTCCAAGCAAACTGAGCCTTAAGGTAATCTTCCTAGACCCTGGCTTTGCTCCTCCTCCTCCTCCAGACCACTCAGCCTGCCCTAACTGTATGTTTGCTCTGGATCGCTGCTCTTCCACGGCCAGCCAATGCATGGAAAGGAGAACAATGCATCAAATATGCAGGAACACAGCTCATGTCTATTTCTTGGAAACTGCTGTGCAGCTAGGTGGGGAGCCAGACTACTGTGTGCGCTGGGATTTCTAATTATTTACCACTGATATGGTGACCACCTCTCCGTTTGCCAATTTTATAGCGCCAACTACAAATTTGCCCCAGAAAAAACAGTAACCGGCCTATGTTTTTACTATTTTCGCTGACATGGCACGACACCTCAGCGCCAGCGTGGAACTTGACACCTCCGGCTGCCTCCGTCCGCTCAGACCAACGACGCCTGTAGCTGCCCATCAGCTCTCCTTCTCTGGTCAGTGCTAGTGGGACCTGGCTGTCGGTACCTTCTTCCTCACTTCCTTCTCAATGAGAGCAGAGCAGGGGCAATGTTGGCCAAAGGCCGGCCGCGGGGAGGCTTCCAATCGTGGGTCGAAACCGCGGCAAACATTGTTGTTCGAGTCGGTGTCAGAGTACGTGTCTCCGGTGACTCGGGTGAACTCAAGAACACAAGAATCACAAAGGGGACGCAACGGTTTATCTTGGTTCGGGCCAATCGATGCCCTACGTCTAGAAGCTGATGATCCTTATACTCAAGAGCACCCAAAATAGGGGGGTTATAACAAAGTGTACAAGAGGTAGAGGGAGATTTGGTAGGGGGTTACCTCGGTGCTAATGCTGAGGTTGCCTCGCCACGGTGGAGTCTTCCCCTCATCGGAGAGGAGAAAGACGACGGGTGTGGTGGAGGAGCTCTCGGTGCCCCTGTCTAGATTGCCCTGCTCTCGGTGCTGAGCAGGAGCGGATCGCGAGGAATGGAATGATCTGTCTCGGATCATCCCCCCTCTCTAGGATCTGTCCTCCCCTTATATTCTGAGGTAGGTCGGGTACATGGCGGTTTGGAGGGATGAGCCTATGGTCTACATGCGCCAGAGTCCAAGAGGGTCTTGCAGCGGCGCTCTGTGGACCGAGGCGATGTCGTGGAGCCGAAGAAGGCTTGGGCGTCGTCTGGCTACTCTGTTCTAACACTGCGTGTTAGGCTGTGTTGGCTTGGACCAGCCTCCCCCGGGTGCGCCTTCTAGAGACTTCTTGGTGGTGAAGGAGGCTGGCTTGAGGGGCTGACGTGTAGGCCCAGGAGCCCTCGAGCCCCTAGAGGCTAGAGTTTGTCTTCTTGCGTCATGCCCCGTGCTTGACCTGTCAGAGGAGTGGTTGATAGTGCCGTGCCCGCGGGGCAGCGCCTGGGAGCCCGTGAGCCTTGGTGGCTCGGGGCGTGTCTTCTTGCGCCCGGGCCTTGGCTGGCGTCATAGGCCGGGCGGGAGCCAAGGATTGGGTTCAGGCTCCTCGTCGATCGGGAGCATGAAGCTCGGGGCGAGCCCCCGAGCCCTGAGAGCAGAGGCAGTGACATGCTCAGACTTGGTCCGATTCCTTGGTCTGAGGGTGCATGCGAGCATACCCAATGGGTATAGCCCCCGAGCCCCCGGGTGATCCTAGAGGGGTCGTTCGGGGGGGTCCATCGGTTGGGAACCATTGATCCCAAGGCTTAACATACCCATATGTTAGGATCTCATCAGGAGCCCTAAGCCCTTCATGGCTTCACTTGGCCTAGTTCGTGATGGCGACGAAGGGCTGAATTTGATCCTTTGGTGATCGAGCTAGCCATGGCGAGAATGGCTTCCACTGATGAGAGTGCGATGCCCTACATGGGGCCCTTTCCCCAACGTGATGGGGGCATTCGACTGTCGAGGCCGAGTGACAGTGGTGCTGACCCCTTTCCTGGTCCTATGTCGCATAGGCCTGTGGCCCGAGCGAGGGTTCGGTGAACTCGTCTGGGAGTTACTGACCTTAGGCCCAGGGGCACCCTTCCTTTGGTAGAGCCTGTTGTGGGTCAGGTGATCGAGGGCATCTGGGCTCTGGCTCGGGGCCACCTGATCACCCGGCGCGCCATGCCCTTCTAGGGGCTTCGGTAGCAGGCCTCGATCCTCTTAGGCTAGCCTTCTTGGGCCGACCTTCTATGGCCATAGATCAGGGTACGGGGAGCATGCCAAGCTTGGAGGGAGGGACCTCGTTGGGCGCGCTGCTCCCGACCCAACTCTGGGGAGTTGGTTGGTTTTGGGGTGCGCCACCCGAGCGCCCATCGATCGGGGGGTCGGGCTCTCCATTTGGGGAGTCGGCGTAGCCACCAAGGCCACTGTGGGGCCTCACTGCCAGCGGGTGAGGTGGCTTCTGGGCGTGTCATTCCCGTCGACGCTTCGCGCAGGTGGCTGATGGCGCCTAGGCTGCCGTGCCTACTGGTGGAGTTAAGGCGTGCACTCCGGTGCCGTCCCACTTTGTCTGGGAGATGGGACATAGGGCCACGTTGAGCAGATCCGGTGGAGGAAAGGCCATGACACTTGGTGCGTGCGGATCTAGACCATTGAAGACGATCGGTGGGCCCAAGGGGGTTGGATCCCCTCAAGTCCTATGAGAAGACGTGCGTAGAGTTGGGCAGCGCGCTTGGTGGAAAGAGGAGCGGGGATTTGACTCGTTGTTAATGCCCTCCTGACTCCATCTTTACTGTGTAGCTACCATCGTGCAACTGCTCAGGGCACGTTGCGAGGATTGAAAGGGCACTGGCCGGTCCCTAGGAGCCCCTTTAGCCGTCGATGGCTGATCAGAGGGCCCGGAGCCACTCACAGCACTTCGACTAGGGCTATAATGGGGAGCCCCGAGGGCGCGACGCCTTCTGTCCCTCATCCGGCTCCTTTTCTTCCTCTCAGATCCAACTCCTAGCGGCCATGGCAATGATGAGGTGCAATGTCTCCTTCCGAGTGAGCCTTGCTCCCCCCTCCCTGGCCAACCGGGAGGGGACTAGCTGGTGGCTGACCTGCCCTCTTGAGCTACTCTTGTGGCTCTATCGATGGGAGCAATGAGGGTAGGCATGCGAGGGCGACACAACGACGCCTGTAGGCTTCTGGGCGCCTATGGGGCTCGAGGGTGCCTGAGCTCCATATCGCTGCTCTTGAGCCCTGACCTACCCCTTGGCTGGCATGCTAACCTTGAGAGGGGGACGTCGGGTCACTTGCATGGCCGGTCACCGGTGGGCTTTTGTCGAGGCCCAGCCGTGGCGCCAACACTTTGTAAATCCAGCGGTTTTTGCCGTCGTATATTGTAATCGGGTCATTCTGAATTAATGAAATGGAATTACTTTCGTTTGTAATCTCATTGCTTATGAGTCATGCTCGAAGACTTGGGTCCCTCATTGGGATGGGCTATTACAACAATGGCCTCGGTGGCCAAGATTGCCAGCGCCTCTTTGCTTGTGGGTGAGTCTGTGAGAACCCTAGGTTTATGGTCATTCCGTGCCCTGGTCATGTCCCCCCAGGGGAGATCCTCAGCTATCGGTGCTCAGGGGCTCGCTGCCTCCCTCGATGGGTCACCACGAGCGGCTCGAGGTTGATACTCAGACATCGTTCAACGGTCGGCCGGTTTCGCTTCTGAGCACTCGGCTAAGGCCTTTGGTGCCCAACCATGAATGTCCCTTGCACTTTTGGATGCTTCGGGTGGCCTTGAAGCCTGGTGGGCCAGCCTTAGAACCCTCAGCGATGCCCTTTACGGGGGCTCCATACCATCATGTGACCGGGAGACGTGATCTGATGAAGGATCAAGAGACAAGGAGATAACTGCAAATGAACGAAATGGATACAAGGGAAGGGAAAGATGACATAGTTGGTAATGTGGTGGTCGGGGCCGTTCTTTTAGCGCTTTGCTAATCTCTCACCCGGTCCTCCTGTTCTGTCCGTTCCATCCTTGCCTCGCTCATGGGCCTTCTGCTATAGTCCTCCTTCAGAGAAGCCAACGTGTGGTTAGCTCAGTCGTTCCTTCAACGTAGCCAAGCGGCTATCGGTGTCGCTTGGGTCAAAGGGGATAGTAACAAGACAAGCAAAGGAGGAGGATCGGGAGGACGAGACTTATCTTGGTTTTTGTTGTTGGAGAGGTAGGCCGGCGAAGGAGGTCAACGGGAGGGTCCTGGCTCAGGAGGCTAACCTTCTAGGCAGATGGCTCAGCAATGGCCTTCCCTCATGGGGAAAGGTCGAAACTCACCTCGATCGGGTCAACCCCTTCTGGGGTGCCGAGCGCCTAGATGGAGGGGCCAACCGAGCCATTGCTGCCGCTAGGAACCTTGGCCACCTTGCTGATGCTCGGACAGTCGACTGCCGCCGCCGCCTCGGTTGCTTATTGTCGGATACCATAAAAAGGGGTACCCTAAGCAAGAACCGAAAAGATTGCTTAGACCTTACAAATATCAAAGCCGAAGGACAACCACGGGGCCTCGGCCGATTCTCCGATTCGCCCCACCGAGGCCCTCTCGCCGAGGCCGGTTCTCCGATTCGCCCCGCCGAGGCCCTCTCGTCGAGGCCGATTCTCGCCGAGGCCCTCTCACCGAGGCCGATTCTCCGATTCACCCCGCCGAGGCCCTCTCGCCGAGGCCGATTCTCCGATTCGCCCCGACGAGGCCCTCTCGCCGAGGCCGATTCTCGCCGAGGCCCTCTCGCGGAGGCCGATTCTCTGATTCGCCCCGCCGAGGCCCTCTCACCGAGGCCGAGTCTCCGATTCGCCCCGCCGAGGCCCTCTCGCTGAGGCCCTCTCGTTGAGGCCGATTCTTGCCGAGGCCCTCTCGCCGAGGTAGTCCCTCTGGCAGGTTGTCCCATCCATTTAATGCGCCTGAATGCATTCGCTACGTCAGCCACGACTGGCAGGGTACAACAACAGGAGCGATGTGACAATGGTCAAATCTCCTTTTTACCATCCCTTACTGACGGTGCAGGGATTGCCATGCCCTGCGGACACACGTCCCGCACTTTTCCACCTAAACCGGGTACGACGCTGACCGCCGAGGCCCCCGCCTCATACATAGGTCACCTCCAAGGCCTCGACAAATCAGGCCTCGGCGCGGTTAGCTACAACCTGCCAGGCCTCGGCACCCCACCAAGTCAAAAAATCCACAGGGCATGGCATGTCACCTACAGTGGAGGCCATGCTGACTAGACATCAACATGGACCCCTACGACTTCAACAAGCTCAGGCATGGCCGGCATAACGCACCAGTGATCAAGTACCAATTGCCATTCACAACCTTTGTCTTGCCTGAGAATAGGCCACGAGATGGATCTTCCTTCCTCGCTAAGGCTCCACGTGTAGCTCTCTCATGTACTCCTGGCTCCCTCCTTGTGGCTATAAAAGGAAGCGCCTGGGGCCGTTCTATGGATCAAGACCACGCTTGCCCTCACGCACAAAAACGCACTCACTCAATTCACGACGCTCCCACGCTGCCTGAGAGCAACGACTCAAGCAGCCCGCACCACTCCACACCGAGACCTAGGACTAGCCCCCTCTCTCACCCAGCTTGTAACCCCCTACTACAAGCACTTTGGTGCAAAGAATACAAGATCGATCTCCTAGACTGGACGTAGGGCACCAATTGCCTGAACCAGTATAAACCTTGTGTCTCTTGGTATCAACATCCCGGATTAGGGGCAATCAGTTCACATTTACTGGTTGGTTGAGGACCCCCCGGTCCGAAACACCGACAGTTGGCGCGCCACGTAGGGGTTACTGCGTGTTAGCTTAATCATCCCAACAAGTTCCGGATGGCAGACCCCATACGACCACTACATCTCGGCATGATGATCTGGTTCGGGAGCCTAGAGTTCATGTCTCTAGGATACAAGTACAACATGGTACTCCTCCCACCCAGAGCCCCGTCAACCAACGGTGACGTCACGCACCAGCAGCCCAGGCGTGGGCGGTGCCCGAGCCGCCGCTCTCGTCACGCTCGCCAGGCGCAACGCGGGCAGGACCACCCCGACACCGCGCGAGCTCATGGTGGCGCACCGCGTTCTGCCGACACCCCATGTCCAGCTATTGGCACAAGGTCCCTGGTTGGGGACCACGACTTGCTGAGCACTGGACATGGGTGAACACTCATGAATCGGCGACGCCCCATCGGTATCCCATGCCGGTTGCAGTCTGAGTCCCTGTTGGGGACTGTCTTGCTTAAAGCTCAAGGGGGAAAGACACCGGTGTCACGGAGCGACGTCCTGCCATCAAGCTCTACCCCGCCACCTCCTGAGGAGCCGATTTCTTTCATCACCCCATTCGACATGTACTGCTATGTGACTATTGCATTCAGTCTCAGAAATGCAGGGGCCACGTACCAGCGGTGCACCACCCAGGTCTTGGGCGAGCACATCGGGTGAACTATCAAGGCCGGCATGGATGACATCAAGGACAAGTCCAGGAAGGCCAGTGACCTCATCGACGACTTGGAAGTTGGTGGCCCGCCCAAGTACTAAAGCACGGGACCTACAAGCTAGCCTACGAGAAGGGCGAAATCCTCACCAACACTTGGAACATAGAACAGATACGTCGCTTCTACCCTTAAATTCCCAAGCATCATACAATTTTCCTCGAAATACAATAAAGAAGCGTTCTTTAATTGTTCTAAATTTTCGAGGAACCCCCCCGAGCCCATCGGTACGGGTTCGGCGTTACGATAACACTGGGGGGAAGACTCGACTCTGCCTCTGCAGAACCGAGCCTCCCTCGGGAGCTAGGGGGGAACCTCCCCCCCAAATCCCAAACTTTGTCTTGAACTCTGACAAATCAATTGCAAAAACCTAAGGACCGAAAGTTCGCCTCGAGGCCAAAAGGTCGGCCGAGCCGCGAGACAGCCTACGCCTGTGGGCTATGGCAACTCCCTCACCACCTTTCGCCCGAGGGGCAGCTTAGGCTCCAAGGAAGTTTTTGCAAAGGACTTGTCTAAAAACGAGACAGGGGGACACCGTTTTTTAGTCGTCTTTTCGAAAAATTTCCTACGCCGAACTCTCTCGCGTACTCTGACAAATCAATTGTAAAAACCTAAGGACCGAAAGTATGCCTCGAGGCCAAAAGGCCGGCCGAGCCATGAGACTGCCTATGCCTCTGGGCTACGGCAACTCCCTCACCACCTTTTGCCAGAGGGGCAGCTTGGGCTCCGAGGAAGTTTTTTGCAAGTGATATGTTCAGAAACAGAGCAGAGAGCAAGGGCTGGGAAACATAATAGAAGATGATTCAGATGCATATATACACAAGTACTGAAAAGGCCTCGACGGCCACAAACGTTATGGTACAATGATGTACGTCCTAATCTATTCCATGACCCCTTTGGCCCAAGTCAGAATACGGGGTCGCCAGCGTCGACGGACGGCGTAGGAGGAGCCACCTTCTCTTCGAACAGTCAGGCCAGCGCCGTGCCAGGGGAACTCCTGATCGCCCTCTTGCTCCATGCAGAGGCTCGAGGGCTCTTCTTGCAAACTTGCCGGGGACCCAGCGACCCGCACTCGCACTTAGGGGCCCGGCAAACGCAATAAACTCCTCGCTAAATAGGAACAAAGCCCCTGGAGGAGTAAATCCACTCCTCTAGGGCCTCGGGGGCTACACCCGGTGGGCGCTCGTGCGCACCCACCGGAACCACGAGAACAAAACACAATCCCGACGGGAGCAGCTGCAAGCCAAGTCTCAACAAACCCTCAGGGAGAATGCTCGCACTCCCCCCGAGGCTCGGGGGCTACTGTCGGATACCATAAAAAGGGGTACCCTAAGCAAGAACCAAAAAGATTGCTTAGACCTTACAAATATCAAAGCCGAAGGACAACCACGGGGCCTCGGCCGATTCTCCGATTCGCCCCGCCGAGGCCCTCTCGCTGAGGCCGATTCTCCGATTCGCCCTGCCGAGGCCCTCTCGCCGAGGCCCTCTCGCCGAGGCCGATTCTCCGATTCGCCCCGACAAGGCCCTCTCGCCGAGGCCGATTCTCGCCGAGGCCCTCTCGCTGAGGCCCTCTCGCCGAGGCCAATTCTCGCCGAGGCCCTCTCACCGAGGCAGTCCCTCTGGCAGGTTGTCCCATCCATTTAATGCGCCTGAATGCATCCGCTACGTCAGCCACGACTGGCAGGGTACAGCAACAGGAGCGATGTGACAACAGTCAAATCTCCTTTTTACCATCCCTTACTGGCGGTGCAGGGGTTGCCATGCCCTACGGACACACGTCCCGCACTTTTCCACCTAAACCGGGTACGACGCTGACCGCCGAGGCCCCCACCTCATACATAGGTCACCTCCAAGGCCTTGGCAAATCAGGCCTTAGCGCGGTTAGCTACAACCTGCCAGGCCTCGGCACCCCACCAAGTCAAAAAATCCATAGGGCATGGCATGTCACCTACAATGGAGGCCATGCTGACTAGACGTCAACAAGGACCCCTACGACTTCAACAGCCTCAGGCATGGCCGGCATAACGCACCAATGATCAAGTACCAATTGCCATTCCCGACACTGTGCCGCTATAGGAATGGGCCACAGTACTGGATCTTCCTTCCTCGCTAAGGCTCCACGTGTAGCTCTCTCATGTACTCCTGGCTCCCTCCTTATGGCTATAAAAGGAAGCAGCCAGGGCCGTTTCTATGGATCGAGACCACGTCGGCCCTCACGCGCAAAACGCACTCACTCAATTCACGCACGCTCCCACGCTGCCTGAGAGCAATGACTCAAGCAGCTCGCACCACTCCACGCCGAGACCTGGGACTAGCCCCCTCTCTCACCCAGCTTGTAACCCCCTACTACAAGCACTTTGGTGCAAAGAATACAAGATCGATCTCCTAGACTGGACGTAGGGCACCGATTGCCTGAACCAGTATAAACCTTGCGTCTCTTTGCATCAACATCCGGGATTAGGGGCACGCAGTTCACATTTACTGGTTGGTTGAGGACCCCCCGATCCGAAACACCGACACTTCCTTTCCTGTGTCACGACCAGGGCCGTCAGGAGCACAGGGGGCAATCCACGTGGTCGCTTGGGCAACGTAGTCTTGCTCGCAGTAGTAGGCTTGCTCGAAGTTGCCCTCAATAGTGATGACCCCCTTGGGGCCGGGCATCTTCAGCTTCTAGTAGGTGTAGTTGGGGACGGCCATGAACTTGATGAAGCATGGCCGACCCAGGAGAGCGTGGTAGACACCGGGGAAGTCGACCACCTCGAAGGTGAGTGGCTCCTTCCGAAAGTTGTCTGGCTGACCAAAGGTGACGTTGAGCCAGATGCGTCCAAGGGGCACAACTTCCTTCCCTAGGACGATCTCGTAGAACGGCACCTTGCTGGGGCATAGGCTACTCTGAGGGATGCCCATCCTATCTAGGGTGCTGGCGTAGAGTATGCTGAGACCGCTGCCCCCATCCATCGGCATCTTGGAGAGGATCGTTGTGCCCACGATCGGGCTGACCATGAGCGGGTAGCGTCCCGGGCGAGGAACATGATCGGGGTGGTCTCCTTGGTCGAAGGTGATGACCATTTAGGACCATCGACGCCACCTCAGGGCAGTGAGGGTGTGGATGGTATTCACCTCTAGCTCAGTGAGGCGACGCTACCGGTGGGACTCATACGCTTAGGAGCCCTCAAAGATCATGAGGCGGCGATCGGCCTTGGGGAACTTGGTGTCGTCCTCCGAGGCGACGTCTGCCAGCTCGCCGGCCTTCGGGGCAGGCTTTTGGGCCTTGCCCTATCGACCGAGGGTGTCATGGATATAGCCTCTGATGGTGGCATAGTCTTTGAGGAGGTGCTTCGCTTGCCCCCTATGGAACGGGCAGGGAGCCTCGAGTGCCTTCTCGAAGTGCTCGGGGCACGCGCCATGCCCGTGAGGCTAAGGCCTGGCGGTGCAGTCGGCCGCGACCACCATCTCCTCCCCGTGGTGCTTTAGGTCCTTGTTTCTCTTATCGTGGTGACGCTGGGAGAAGGTGGGGTTGTCGTAGCCAGGACCACCACTGAGGTGGCTGGCGGCCTTGGATTTGTCGCTGAAGTTGGCCTGGACGGCCTCCTCACTGGTGGCGTACAAGGTGGCGATGTCCAGGAGCTCCTGCGTCATGAGTAGGGTCTTGTAGCCAAGCGCATGAATGAGCACCTCGTAGGTCATGCCACAGATGAAGGCATCGATGATGTCAGCATCAGTGATGTTGGGGAGCTCATTGTGCTTCTTTAAGAAGCGCTGGATGTACTCCCAAAGGGTCTTGTCGGCCCTTCTACCTATAGTTGCGGAGGTCGCATGAGTTCTCAAACCAAGTGTACGTACCCTAGAAGTGACTGATGAAGACAGAGCGGAGGTCACCCTCGCAGTGGATGCTGCCGGGCTCGAGCTGCTTGAGCCAAGCTCTGGTCGAGCTCGATAGAAGCAGAGGAAGGTACTGGACGACAAAGTCATCATCTGACCCCCAGCCTTCATGGCGAGGTATTAGTCCTTAAGCCAATGGTCCAGATTGGTCTCGCCATCGTAGTTGGAGATGTGCGTTGGTGGCCGAAATCGCCTGGGTTTGGGTGCCACCCGGATTGCTACCCCAAACGCTAGGGGGCAAAGTGATCCAGAGCAGCGCCCCCACCCCTCTACTCAGAGTCATACTCTGGGCCGTTTCCTGAGAGGATCTCGAGGAAGGTGCGCAGCGAGAGGACGTCGGCCCAAGTCGCACTGGATAGGATGGCACTCCGTGGCGCCTCGTGGTTGATGTTGGCATTTCTTAGCACGATCACCAAGTATGGAGGTTTCAAGCCCATCCCAGTAACAACACCAGAAATGCCTATTTGTATTTCTTAGCATCATCACTAAGATTGAGTTAACCTTAGCGACGCTGCCAAGAAACATCTACTACGATAGTTCTTAACAATTACAGAAAATATCCGCAAGCGCACGGATCTATCGTTGTAGCATTTCACCCAGAAGTATTCAGGATATCATTATTTGTATTTTCCCAAAGGAGGGCAGGGTATAAGAGTCCAGCATGAGCATGAACAAGATTGCATACATACATTAGTAAACAAATAGTCTAAAACAAGGGTACAAATGGTATTTTTAGGATAGTGGACACACATCTGGGCCAACCACAAGGATAAAAGGAAAACAAAGAATAAAAGAATGTTCCTAAGTGGAGCAGACATGTTCTAATATAGCCATGTAAAGAACAATTAATGATCATACAAGTTATATGACTAGAGTTAGAACTAAGTGTAAGATAGGTCGGGAGGCACTGAGTACTGATCTGCCAGCAACCTCATGCAACGATGTAGACTCCTACATCCCTAGCCGAATGTGGGGGATTACAAGGGATGGACAAGGCTTTCACCACCTACCGCCTACCCCTTAATCGGAGAGTAGGAAATGTATTCACCTGCTCCCGTATACCCGGGCACCACGCCCAATTACATGGAAACTACCCAAATCCCCCTGGGTCCCCGACCCTACGGATCGATAGGTAAAGGACTTGGGCACACCCGAAGGCACAATGAACCGCCACCTCAACTTAGCTCTACTTCTACTCATACAAGATGTATGAATGGTTAAGCATAAAGTTGAACATGTTAAGATCATAACATACAAACTATATGCTAGTTCATATGCACTACTATATTGAAGATATGAGAACAAGGCTACGGAAGAACTCATCATAGTATTCAAACCAAAGTTGCACTTCTTCCAAGGAGCCAATGTAACACCCTAAAAATTGTCTCTTTTAAAGTAGAGTTAAAATGATTTATTTATGAATTTTGTGCACATGAAATATAGGAAAATAAAATTTTTCATTAGTTTAAAATACATTATAAGGTAGCAATATGTTTGATGCATACATGCTATTGCATTTAATTTTATTGGTCGAGTGGTTTTAGTTGAAAAGTCAAAATGGTTAAAATGCTCTTGAAGTGAAATTAAAAATGGCTTTGAAATAAAAGAAAGGAAATAAAAGAAAATTAGGAAATAAAAGAATTTAAAAAGTTGTATAAATTATTTTTGAAAACTTACTAAAATTTGCTCACTTTTATTGGAATTGAAAAGTATATTCAAAACTCTATTTGAATTTGCATTTGGTATTACATTTGAATTTGGATTTGAAAACTAAAAATAGAAAAGGATTTTTATTTGAAAATCTTCTTTTCTTCACTGTTTAGCCCAGCCTCCTCCACCTGGCCCACTGCTGGCGGCCCAGTCCAGCGCATCTCCCCCTTCGGCCTGCTCTTCCCCCTCCCACGCTCGGCCCAGCAGCCTCCTCCCCTTCCTTTCTTCCTCCCGCATGGCCCATCCCACGCTGGCCTGCTCCGCACGACTCGCCCGCGCGGCCCAGCTGGTGCCACGTCCGCTCGGCCTGCTCCGCTTCGGCCCTTCACCGCGCGCCTACGCTGCACCGCTCGCACGCGCTTGGCCCACGCCCGCTGCTCTTTCCCTTCTCTCACTGCGCCCTGGCCCCACCCGTCAGCCGCCACCATCCCTTTCCTTTTCTTCCCCGGCGCGCTCCTCCCCTTTCCTTTCCTTGCTTCCGGTGATGGCGCTCCCGTATGGAAAGCCACCGCGCTGTCGCCCACAGAAGGAAAGCGGCCAATCCGCCCGCGCCCGCGCTCCCCTTCCATCTACTGCAGCCCCGCCGCCTATAAAGCTCCAGCCGAGCCCCCGTCTTCTCCCCTTTCCTTTGCCCGCGTCCAACAGCTCACCGCCGCCGGCGAACTCCTCCTCCCGAGCGCAAATCGACGTCGCCGACGTGTCCCAAGTCACCGCAGTACTCCCCCGCGCCCATTGGTAACTCCAAATTCGCGTTTTGGATTCGTTTTGCTCGGATTCCGCTCACCCGCACCTCCCTCTGTCTCTCTCTCCAGACATCGCCACCGCCGTCGAGCCCGCCTTCAGAGCCTTTCCTAGATGCTGCGCTCCCCTCCAGACGCATCGCGGTGAGCCCCTCGTCCTTCCTCTGCGCTCAGTTCGTCAATTTGTGCGCTAGAACGCCGTAACCGTGAGCTCCAAACCCCGGCCATGGCGCCACCATGGGGAACGCCACCCCGATGAGCTCCCCATTCCCGTTTTGGTAACCTAGCGACTTCGCAAGCGCTTGTAGATCATTCCAACGTATTTGTATTGTCTCGGGATGGCCGGAGTCGCCGGAACCGTGGACACCGGTGAGCTGGCCACCGTCGCCCATGGCTGACCGCCGCGCCGGCACTGTAGCCGCCGGCCGATTATTCCTTTCACCCCCGCGACCAATCACCGCCGTCGGATCTGTTCTGGAGGGCCGAGATTGCGTACCCCTTCGGGGTTTATAAACGGTCTACCAGTTGGGCCATGGACCCGGTCCACCCCGCCATATCAGCGTGTCCACCGCCTCGTGGTGCACCGAGCCAATCACATGCGTCCGCGTGGTGCCCAGTCAGCAGCCACGGGTCAACTCACGGTCAGCCGCGTGCAGTTTTCAGAAAAGCCCCTCGGTTTCCAGTGAATCAACCCGCAATCCAACTCAGTTCAAAATAATTGTTTTTCAGCCTGTTTTTATTCACTTTAGACCCTGTAATTTCCAGAAATAGTACGCCCAGTCCAAAATCCGTTTAAACTCAGATTTTAATTGTTTTAAATTCAAATTTGAGTTCAATTAATTACAGAAATGCCACTGAACCTTATTTCATGCGTAACTTTTACGTTTTAAGTCTGATTTGATCCGTTCAAATTGCGTTAGGATCGTATTTACGTTTTCTACATGTTTATACTACTATTAGGCATGTGTCCAATATTTCAAATTCATGGGTAGATTTAATTTATTATTTAACTAAATGAAAACTTGTTTAAATCGTAACTTATTCGTTTCAACTCTGAAATAGTCCGTTCAAGTTGTGTTTGTTTCATAACGACGTGATCTACGCATTGGTAATGATGTTTACTACATTACTATTTCATAAAAATCATAGTTTAAATCATATCTTGATTAATAATTATGCAACTAGGTTTTATACATAAAATATGATTTGTTTTACTTTTGTTTTATAATTCAAATCTAAAGTTGACTTAATATAATCTATATTATTTATAAATATCTTTTGTATATGAATTCATATAGTTAACATAAACGAAGCCTATAGTTTATTTTTCCACGTATTAAGCAAATCTTTCGGTAGATGTATCTTTTTCACCGTAGCTTCGATTAGCGTGCTTCTCGCGACTGTGTGTTCGTAGTGATACGTAGAATCGTATATCAATCTCTTTTACTTAATTTTTCTATGATTGGTGTACTGTTCTGATATAGATGCAATTGTATGCTATGCATGTATGTGTATGGATATTGTGTGGTGTTCTACGATTGTCCAGTCGGTGAGATACACGTGATGATCGAGAAGAAGAAGAAAGACACCAAAGAATAAAGCTTACCGAAGGATCGGTGTATAAGGCAAGTATAGCATGGGACTATCCTTGTTACCTATTCACATTTAAACACTTAATTCATATTGCATGTGTCTCCCTTGTTACCATTAAGGATATCCTAGATATTTGATATCTTGCACCTTGAAACCTTTGGGATATTGCATGGGAGAGTTTTTGCTAGTGCTTAATCAAAACCATGATCTTGTAACTTGACTAATGATATATGCAATAAACATTAAAACATGACTTTTTAGTAACATGGACACAGGGGGCTGAAGTGTTTATATGCTTCAGATTCCTCTCCCTAAGGACTTATCTGTAAGCGATCATCCGGGACTTACTGAAGACAAATTGTGAGGGCCATATGGCTCGGGCTTTAGCTCAAGATGAGGATCTTTTCTTGCTTGTTAGTGGTTACCTTTGAGGCGTGGGTATGTTTCTTTGCTTTGCTAGGAAGTGTGTACCTGTGGTCTTTGCGATGCCCACGCTTGCCACTCCTAGAGATGGGCTACACATCGGGCGGCCCTAACATGTTAGACTTAATTCTTTGAAAGGCTTTATAGTGAACCCTGCCGACCTTCCTTAGAAGTGGGTCAAGAGAATAGCTACCTCGGGCGAAAGGGTAAATCACAACTCATAGTGAACGGTACAAACTCTGCAGAGTATAAAAGCTGTTATAACAAATTGCTCACGGACTCAAGCTGCCTTGGACACTTATGGAATAGAGATGATCACTAATGGATAATGATGATGCTAATAGTTGATTGTTTATGCTATACATTAATCATGTTTACCGATCATGTGTTTATGGGAATGATAAATTCTTTTTGCCACTCAATTGCTTAAAAGATGACCTATTAAAGCTAATCGCAGCTTAAACCGAAAGGTCGACCTTTTGAGCCTCATGAACCCCATGATATAATTGTTAAGTATGACATGTACTTACGCTTGCTTTTTACTTTTCTATACATTGGATAAAAAATCGGATGGGTACCAGATTCTTTGGTTTGGAGGAGTTAGGCTTGTGGTCAACCGAATACCGTCTGTGGATTTGGAGTCTTCGCTGAGGAAGATCGGAGTCAACTTTCCTTGCTCTATACCGAGGGTACTTTTCTTTTACTAATACGTTATGTAATAAGTATTGTCTCTTGATATTACCCTTATTTGTGGCTATATGTGAGAATTGACTTCCTGGGCTCACATATAGTGTGTATCTGGTTTTGTCTTTAAAACCGGGTGCTACAGCCAAGCTCTCCAAGGTAGCTCTTGCTAGCTCCAAACTACTACTAAAAGCTAAAAGAGTACAAGAGTGTGGTAGTGAGGTAGAGGCTCCAAATGTTGGTGCGTTGAATGGTGAGCACCTCCCCTCTTCTTATACTAGTGTGAGATCGGTTTGGTGTGCTATATATGGAAACCCCTATGTAACCGACCTCCCTAGCATTAATGATACCACCTGAGCAACATGGGCCCAAGAGGCGGTGGTGGTGGTGCGGCCGCACCCAAGGTGCGACCGCACCCTGGTTGGCACGCCTAGCCACCATCCTTCTTTGGTCGGTTGTTGGGTGGGCCTAGACCATGTCCATGCCAGTGCTCAACCCAGAATTAGCATTTGGATGGGCCTTCTTCTCCTTTGCAAATGATCTACTTTGTGCTTTGATGTATGGCGTACTTTGACTATAATTCCCTAGTCTTCCAATATGGGTCCTGCAAAATAGTAAGCTTGTAATACAAGTGGAACTATGTCAGTAGTAAAGGCATATGTCTAAAAGTTTGCCTAATTTCTCCTGTTTTGGATAGTAATTGGCGGTCAGATTTGATCGTTAGTGACCACCAATAGCTGACGAGGTGCTCCAGCTCCAGCTAGAAGGATGCCGCCACATTCTGGATCCCAAAAGGTAGGTCCGAGAGGTAGTACTAGAAGCGGTCAAGCGGCGGGAGCACCTCACTAGTGGCGATCTAGTGATGAACATTGGCCAGTATGTAGAACATCTAACGGTGGTCTGATATAGTGAGGTGCGGACCTAGACCACACCGGATCTGTTGGGCCAGGGCCTCGAGATCTGCTCCCGGGAGGCTCGGCGGAGGAGGCAGCGCTAGGGACTCGTTGCCATTGGCGGGCCTCATTGAGCGGGTAAAGATCGTCGTAGCAGTCGGTGACTTAGGCCAGGCTCCCAAAGTTGAGGACCTGGCCCAAAGCGAAGGCACGGGATGTGATGAAGAACTCACCAGGTGTCGGTGTTTTGTAAACCGGACAAGTAAACTTATACGATTGTTGCGCTACTCTAGAAAGATGATGGTAGCATCCAAAATACATGATGATTTATACTATTTTAGGCCAAAGCCCTACGTCTAGTCTCAAAGATGATCGAGTGTGTGTTCCTCGCTTGAATGCTCTAAAGTTCTTAACATGGGGGTGCAAGAATGGTGGAAGAGGAAGAAGAGCTAAAGCTAGGAGATGGACTGCCTAAAGAGAAGCTCTAGGAGCCCTGCTACGATTGAGAATGAGTGAAATGGTAGAGGATGTGTATCATGTGTGCCCTGGCTGCCCTTATATATAGTTCGAGGCTAGGGCACATACAAAGCAATAGGTTCTCCTGACCAAAGGGTCATGAGCGTGAGGGAGGGCCTAGCTAAATTGTCTTGCAAGCTACGCTGTCTTGTGGAGCACGTCCAGGCATGGCTGTGATCACGGTCTTGTGGCCATGTCGTGGCATGGTGTGGCATGGAGCTACTATGCCGGTCATGGTAGCACTGTAGGCATGATGATAGTTCATCAGTCGTCCTGTGCGATGTGGTCTCTGCCATAGTCTTCATCTTTGTCTCCTAGTTTCCTAGAGTGTCGTACAGGAGTTGGTGGCTGTCTCTAGGTCGTTGATTGCCTTCTTGTCTTGAGGAGCTGGGGGCCACGATCCCTATCATTGGGGTCATGGTTCCCTCCAGCCTGGATGACCTCTAAGTCAAGGCCCTTGTTGTGGATCCCATCCCGTAGTGGGTAGGATCGTACACTCATCTCGTCGGGCCATATCTGGCTGGTGGTCATCGTACCTATCGTCATCGCTTTGGGCGATATTGTCTTGTCTATGCAGTGTGGCATAGGGAAGGCATCTGTCCGAACCGAGGTGACTGTTGTTCCCTTGGTCCTTGCGTGTTCAGTGCGGCGTGCTTGTTCTTGTCAGAGCAGACACGCTCGGCTGGGCTTGACCTCTCTATGTTCTCTCTAGGGGTTGTGATGGGGGAGAGGTCGTGCACCCTCGAGCGCCATGTGGATAAGGCAAGAGGAAGGGGTCATAGCTGACCCCAGCCTTAGTGTCCGGCCTAGTTTGCTTAGCTCAGCTAGGCCTCGGTCATTTGGGCCTTTGCTAGCTGATACGTTGCGGGCCGCGTGGCCTACTATCTAATCGATGCCTTGAGACACCCTAGGGTTATGACCCTGATAGTAGCCCTCGAGCATTTTTATGATCATGAAGTGATCGTGAAAGCGCTGAGATGCGTGTGCGTTGTGCGCGGGTTCATAGTCATGGCTTATTCAAGCTTCGTTGCTCGATCCCTCGTAGGCAAGTGCGTTCAATGCGGTAGGTGGTCATTGTGTGTTATCCTATTAGGATGCCCTGACAATGTGGTACGTGACTGCTGAGCCCTGCCGTGTCAATGTGGTGCGTATCAGGGTTCGTGACCCAGGCGGGGCCGAGTGGTCTCGTTGACGCTGTACCGGCCCTACCTTTTGGAGGGTCTCAATTTCCTCGACCTCACGCCGGCATCTGATATTAGCTATGACCTCCCTTGGTTCGCCACATAGCATGGGGATCCAGGCCGTTTAGTCCGCCCTTGGGCCTATAAGTTTGGGCCTTCCTTATATTCAAACCACTCATGGTTGTGTCTACAAATCGCTCCCTACCTTCCTGCCGAGGGAGTGAGGAAATGGGAGAAAAAAGTTCAAGGAGAACTGTGTGGTTCCCATCATATGTCCCTCTGAGGATCGATTGGGGTGATAGGAGCCTGTGTTGCCCTTTTAACAGCTGGTGCTAGAAGGGAATTTGTGAGCAGAGAGGTGCGAATCGGTGAAGATTTCAGTTCCTCGTGAAATCATTGGGAACCTGACACCTTCTCCTCTTGTCATCCCTGTCTATTTTGGTCCATGGGCTGTGATAGCATGACGAGGTCCACAAGACATTTTGTCTTACCTCTCTTGTGCTTCCACAACCGGTGGACTAAGAGGCGTCACCATCACCCATGGTAGTGTCTGGCGTTTTGTGCCCCTTGTGCGGCATGGCCACATCTGTAATCATTAGGCGCTGGATAAAGGGAGATTCCTCTTTATTCACGCCCCATCTTGTGAGCGGCTTGCCCGCTCTAGTGGTTTGAGGGTATTTGAATTTTGCCAAATTCTTTCTCCTCGTGCTGTGGTTTCTTCTGTTATCACGGTGTGCCCCCTAGCCCATGGGTCAGGGTCATGATGCTAACACGAGGTTGTCGGATAGGAAGGGTTGCCACTCCCAAGTTGGGTGGTCGCTTTGTGACTTTTCTTGACCATTGGTCTAGTTTAGGCTTATGGCCCTTGTTGTAAGCGTGTTGAAGTTGTGACTACGATTTTTGGGTTTTGCATTACCTCGTGAAGGCAGCATCATTGCTTTCCCCGGTCCATTTGCCCTGTTGATCTCTCCTAGAGAGGTTGTGAGCCTCTGTCAGTTCACGAGTTCATCGGAGTTGGCCTCAGGTCCTGGACCTAGGCATCAGGAAGGACGATGCCATGTCTCGTCTTCTGTTCGGTTTTACTAGAAGGGTATTCTTTCTATAATTTTTTTGAGTTGTTCCCCTGACCTCTCTCATGCTTGGTCGCGAGGGTTTTTGTGATCATACATCGGCTCATAAGTCTTGGACCTTAGGGTTCTTCCACATGACCGAGCTATTACTACTACAAATTGACTTATCACTATTGCCACTTTCATTGCCGTAGCAATAGAAGCGACTGTGTTATGCTTCCACCACCGGTTGGACCGATAGCGAGGTCTCCTGAGGAAGGAAACTGGCAGTTGAAACTTGTACCATCGACAGGTTAATAATAGATGCGGCAGTGGTATTTTCTTGGCCATATGAAAAGCCGAGCCGACTAGGATACGTGTTATGGCCGATGGCCCTCCACGACTGTTTGGTCTTCCAGCGGTAAAGTGAGCGTGAGTTATTTCCCAACTACTTGCACTTCTCCATCTTCAAGGTTGGCCTATTTAACTAGGGTTTGGGTGCACCTCTTGGCTCAATCCACACACTCTTGAATCCACACACTCGTGAGCGCTTCTGTATCTTTCCTCATCGCCAAGAAGTGCTTTATCTTCATCCTTGCACCTCTCACGGCCTCCTCCTGGCCGTGAGAGGTGCAAGATAGAAATAAAGCACCTCACCGGGTGTTTGGAGAAGGCCTTCAAGATTGGGTGCTTTAGATTCCATAACCTTGCTTCCCTTTAGCATCGAGATGCAGATCTGCATCCCTCGACACTAAGAGATAGCAAGATCATGGAATATGAAGAACCCCACTGAGATGATGGTGCAAGTTTTTCGAGGTGCTGCCGCTGAATAGGAGCTTGACCTTGATGATTGCAGATCTTCTTGCAGATCTTGTGTTAACAGAAGATCTGTAATCATCTGGTTCTCTCCTGTTTAGGGGCTTCATACTCGATTGGGGGTGCTTCAAGTTTGCGAGGCGCTCATTCTTTAAGATTGGGTGCTTTATATTCCATCTTGTAGCTCTCACGGTCAAGAAGTAGATCACATCCCTTGACTGTGAGGGTTGCAAGATGGAAGGTAGAGAACCTCACTGAGGATGAAGTTTTGCAATGTGCTACATCATTATTTAGATTCCATCATCTTTATACCTCGAAGTATCTGTTGCTTTGTATGTGCAAACCATCATATGGTACGGATCTATTATCGCGTAGACCTCAATGGAAATTTACTATCGAAATATTTAATTTAGGTCGATGCTTGATAGTCGAGTCTCATCACTCAAAATAGCTGACACCTAGAGTATCGCCTTTAGAACAAAAAATAACAATAAAAGACATAGGATCAAAAGTGACATTCAAACAGCAGATTGTCTACTTATAACTTATAAGACCCTAGATATAATCTATGGTCCTAAGAAAACATTGTTTACAACATTTTGTGCATGGATGGTCACTGCGATAGCCTCGACAACATCAGTGAAGTCTCTAATCAGGTCCTCTTGATCTTCCGCCGATCAATGTCCGAAAAACCAGGTTCTAGGTGATGGAGCTTGTGCCTTGAACATAGATGCGCTGCAGCAAGAGCAACACTGGCACCATAGCAAACACCATGAGTTGCCACTTCTCGGGCGTGAACTTGGATATCCTACAGGCGATCTTCAAGAGAAACACCATTGGCGTTATCTGCTGCAACTACGCTAAGTGCTACATGTTGGAGGGTCTCATGGTGATTCTCTAGGTAGATCTCCGGCGATGAGCCTCCTTGATCTCGTGACGAGAAGCAACCAACTATTCCTCAAGATCTAATGAAAATGAAGGATTATCGGATAAAGTCGCGAATATAAAAAGCAAAGACTCTTCAAAGAAATTTTACCTGCTGCCCTAGCATGAGTTTCATCAGCCCTCATCTGAGCAACATTGGTCTCTTCTTCAAATGCAGAGAGGGTTGTTTTAACGGCATCGAGACATTGCTCGAGCTGACCTACCTCAAGCATGGCTTCAGAATATAGGTTTCCGGCCTCCCTCCTTTCATGGATAAGATTCCGAATATCCTGACCTAACTCAGAGGATGAAGATGAAGAGAAAGATGAAGATACCATGGACCTAGCAAGATGTGCTTCGATAGCACACACAATCAATTGTTGTCCAACCTCCACCGAAGTTGGCCGATGTACCGTAGCATGAGAGGTAGCTCTGCATATTCAAAGAATTAATGCAAGGCAGCCATAGAGATAAGAAATCATTCCCTCACCCTTGGCAACGAAGAGGGACACGAAGACGTGAAGGCAGATCCGTGGCTTCTAGAGTTCCCTCCCTTGGACGCTTGCCGTGAGCCATTGTTTAGAAGAAGACTGGAAGGAGAAAACGAAGAAGAAAAGATATGTGACACAACACAACAAATGAACACAAGCAGTATTCCTTCTGCTCTGCCTTGCCTCCAAATTTATAGCCCCAGGGGACAGTGGGTTCATAAAAAATTTAGGAGCATGTGTTCATACTAAAATTTATTCCAAAATTTGGGGGCATGTGTTCACACTAAAATATAGGAAGATGCACAGGAAGCACAAAACTCAGGGAAGCATGCATGAGTGTTGAGTGTCGTCCCAACTTCCAACACAGTCCCCACTACTTAGTAAGCCAAGAACCGTCATATACCTCATCTTCCCTGATGCGTGCTCATCTTAACTGCACTAAGTCTGGATTCATCTTCAAGGCTGGCCTATTTAAGCCAGGGCTTGGTGCACTTGAAGTTCTCGCCCCTCCCCTCCCATCCACTCCCCTCCCTCCATATCCCTTAGCATTACACTGAGTGAGAAAGCGGCAACTCCTTTCGTCCACCATGGTTCACGACACTTCGGTAGCTCCGCTGTTGCTGGGAGAAGGCTTTCAAGGTCGGGTTCTATAGCTGGCTTACTGGTGGTTATTCATCTTGGGTGTTAGAGAAAGTTCCACGAAGAGATGGGAAAGAACGATACCATCTTCGGTGCCTGGGTCACCGATGACACGACGGCTAGGCTCATTGATGGTCAGCGTACGGGAGACTTCTAGGTCAAAATATCAGTAGGAAATCCTAGAGGGCAGAGGGTGCCTTGCTGTTGCCAGAAAACCATTTGAGCCCACAGATCTTGACCTAGGATCTCTCGATGCCGTGGCATGTGTTCCTCCCCGACGTTGACGAAGATGACGCGGGCAAGGCTCCTCACCCTCTCGGATGTTAGAGGGAGTTCTGTGAGGTGGTTCTTCCCCAGGCTTCTTTCAGGTGTTGTCCCTGCTCATGGTGAAGATTCAAAGGCACGGTGAAGGTTAGTTACGCCTTTGTTTAGCTTCTACGCTTCATGAGATGTCCATCGCTCAATGTGGGGATAAAGCTATGGTCATCGCTTAAATTTGGCTTATGCCGATGCTTATGCTGAATTGTTGTGAGAGAAAAACACTGTTCATTCACTGAAAAGTATTGCTGAAGTAGTGCTGAAGAATAGGGCCAAGGTTTTTGTCATCATAACTGTAGTTGCTGATAGATCATTGTTATTGTACGCCTGGTGAATGAAAAGTGTAACAGAGTTAATCGAAAAAGAATGTCTTTTGTTGATTTTTAACACTGTTACCTCACTGTGATGCTGGTGGGGTGTTGGTTTGTATGTGCAAACTGCCATATGGTGCGGCTTTGTAATCACGTCAATTGTTATTGTAGAGATCAGTACCTTTATTATGCAACAACTGCTGACAAACTTTGTCATGTTAGCATCCATTGTTATTGTAAAAAGTACATTGTGTGTTCAGTAAGCTACTAAGACCTAGCTGAATTACATTGTACAATTATGTCACCGTCGGATATAAGCGGCGTTGAAAAAATTGTATCACCGCCGCTATTCGCTGTTAGATGCTAACATCTTCTTGCTGTAACCTGCAAAAATAATGTTCATAATATTTTGTTCCTTTCCAACGTTTAATTTCCGTATGACACACCCATCATTAGATGCTATGTACCATCCTCTTTAAAACCCAATCACCACCGCCGGTAGCCTTCACTGCCGATATCGTCAAAATTTGCAAGCCCACGCGAAACTCACGCGTGTTTTTAGAATTTTTGGCACGTTTGTAGTTAGCTTACAAAGACTGCTACCCACCTAGCCGCCACCCTGTCTGTCTCCTCCTCAAGTGCTTCTATTCCTCACCTACTCATCGGCGTGCAAGCCACCACTCACCATCGACAAGCTAGTGCTCCGTGCCAGTACGCCTCACCGGTACGCCCACATAGATCCAGCGATGACTAGGCTGGTACTCATTACCACCTTGGCCGCTTGAGCTTACTACCACAAGATCCAAAGGCAAGGGTATTACTTTCTCGCACTTCCCTTATTTATGTTTCTTGGCTTTTTATTCCCCTCTTATCTCATCTGAGTACAAATCAAGCTTCCATCTGATCATTAAGGAGCTCACGAGCACATCCCCGTAGGTGCTCCTACTCTGATTCAGACGACAGCGCTGCCGCTTCCATCGCCGACCCCGCTCCACCACATCCTAGTCAAAATGGAGGAGGAGGCCACCAACAAGAGAAATGAAGTAGACATCCTCATAGATGATGTCTTGGTCCTTATCCTCCACCGCCTCACCGCCGCACCTTGTGCACTTGCAAGTGTGTGTCGCTCCTGGTACCACCTCGCCGGCCCCGCTCCACCAGATCCTAGTCAAAATGGAGGAGGAGGCCACCAACAAGAGGAACGAAGTAGACATCCTCATAGATGATGTCTTGGTCCTTATCCTTCGCCGCCTCACTGCCCGCACCTTGTGCAGCTACAAGTGTGTGTCGCTCCTGGTACCGCCTCATCTTTGAATCCGAGCACCATAAGGAGCTGCCCCAGTTTGTCACCGGATTCATGTATGGCAACTGGAAAGGAAATGCTGATTCGCCAGGTCCACCAATGAATACCCCTCCTTTTCCTTCTTGCCCTTCCCCATTCAGGATTTAGTCATCTTAGATTGCTACAGAGGCCTCTTCCTCTGCTGGTGCGTTGGGCTTCGCTATGTTGTCTGCAATCTGGTGACTAGCAAATCAATGGTACTGCTGCATAGCAACCTTTGTAATGGTTCAGGTCGCTTAGGGTTCGATCCCACAATCTCCTCGCACTTCCATGTGGTAGAACTATGGGTAAGGTCGCTTGGGGTGTTAGTTGTCAGCATCTACTCATCCAAAACTGGAGCATGGATGTGTACAGAATCTGAATAGGGAGAGGATATTCTAGTATGCAAATTTTTAGGAATTGTGTTTCTTAATGGTTTTATGTACATGTTGGAGGTGTCCCACATAGTTGTTGTTGATATGGAGGGAAAGACATGGTGGAAAATTCTAAGGCCACCAGGTCCTGCAATGTTCGTCCATGGAGATCAGGGTCAATTGTGTCTAGTATTGATGATATTTTCAATAAGTCTGACCTTTCAATCTAGATCCTTGAAGACTATGCTACTAGTAAATGGACATTAAAGCATACGATGAACACGTTGTAGCTATTTGGACTAAACAATATTGGACTCGGTTCCAAGCCTACCAATGCGGACTACAGAGTGATTGCAGTTCAGCGAGAATGGAATTTGATTTTCCTTGTTGGGAAAGACAGAACACTAATGGCATATGACATGAACCGTAGAAAAGTTCATGTCCTCCCTGCCCGGGTTGTCCGCTATCCAAAAAGTACCTGGAGTATTTATTTGGATAGACCTCACTATCTGCCTTGTGTTCCCTTGTTGATGGAGTCATTAGCTAAGCAGTAAAGGTGCACATGATGTATTTTGTTGTTAGGACATGTCTTTGTTCAGGTAGGGAGTTGTTTTGAGTCTATATATAGTCCAATATTAGCTTGGTAACTAAACCAATGGTATGTTGAATATTATTAATTCTGCTACTTTGCATTGTGCAGGTTTTGGAGTCTCGCTTTTGAATGATTTTCCTACAATGGCTATGGGAGGAAGAAGAGGAGTTTCCATGCTGCATTGGCTGCCAAGCTGATCAAGGAGTGCCAATCTAAAGGAGGGGAGCACATCTACCTCATTTTAGTTATGTAAGTCTGTAGGGAGCAGAATCTTTATTATGCTATCTATGTACCGCTTGTGTTAATTCATCTGTTGACATAGTTGTTCTGTTAGTGTCAAGCATTGTTATTATAACAAGTACTCTTCATTGTGGACATGATGAATGATGTGTAATGATTATATCTGTATGGTGTGTATTCAATAAGTTATTAAGGCCTAGCTGAATTAATAAATACATTGTGAAAACTGGATGCAATTCTATCATTGTCGGATGTAAGGATCGTTGGTTGTTTTGTTGTCACCACTGTACCACTCGCCTTTGGTGAAGCAAACGGCCATAACCACTACTATTCATCTAATGTGGTAGGGGTCAATAGTGCATCACCACCGAATCGCTTAGTAACCCGACACCGACTAAAGGATCATCACGGGTGGATCGTATTGCAGCGTGATGGTGACCATGCCCTATGACTAGATGGTTCATATGCTAAAGTGATAGTGATGTTTGCCTCGACACAGGTGGGTCACGCTCCAATGTGATGGAATAAGGATCTAATCACGAACGGAGAATAAGCCATGCGGCGGTGTTAGTGCATACCCACACACGCGGGTCATGCTCTAATGCGACGGCAGTAAGGACCTTATCACGGATGGATGATAAGCCAATACGGTGGTGTAGTGTACACCTAGTCGGTCTCAGATACCGACACACGAGATGGCTATGAGTATCACTGCCCACAGCTTATTGCCAAGACCAAAATTGGACTGTGATGTGGGTTATGATGTGGCTGTAAAAGGTGTGAGTGTAGTAGTGCGTGATCACGTTTTGGGCTTCACATTGTCATGTTACCCTAGCCACCTACCTCGTCGATCTCTCCCGGAGAGGTCGGGGACCTCTGCCAGTTTGTGAGTCTTGGAAGCTAGCCTTGGGTCTTGGACCTAGGACATAGGGAAGAGCTTGGTCGTGGCTTGGCCTTGATTCCTTTCGGGGTCATGGGAGCCCGACTCCATTTTTCCTAGTGTCCTTATCGACCTCAAGAGTCGTCGTTGCCTTATCTTAGGTGGGTTTGGTTTCGGCCCACGTGGGGAGAGGCATGTCCACCGTAACCACATTGTCGGAGCGGTGCGCCTCATCGGGGTCTATGTGTGTTTCGAGCGAGACCCAATATCCTCCCAATCGACGTGGAGTTCGGCTGTGCCTCACGTGAGACGTCCCATAAATCATCGATCGTCAATCCCGTTGATCCCCAACCGCCTCCGCAGCGGCCAGAGGGCAAGATGCCTCTCCCTAGAGGGGGTCAACCTAGGAGACTTTGAAGCGGATGACTTGAACATATGGAGAGATGAGCCAGTTAGCGCCACACCACCGATTAGAGCTACAGGGGGCCCATCTCAACCTGCCCCTATCCCTTTGCGGCTATTGACGGTCACTAACGTCAATTATAAATCATCAACATAACATGTATTTATACTTAATTCTATCACCAAACATAGGTATAGGTGTTTAAACTAATAAATTCCATGAGTTTTGGTGAATCTGTGTTTTCAGCAGGGTTTATCTATAAAACCATCAAGAGGGACCTCTTCGTTAAAGAAAATTATGGAATTCCGCCACGTAAACAGCGTGGGAAGATTCTAGAAGACTCCAAGAGGCTTTCCACCGACGTAGACCCTGAGGGGCTACCATGTGGGCTGGCCGGCCCCACCTACTGGCCGCCCGGCCCCTAGGCCACCTGTTAGCCTCTGAGTCACAGTGTCGGTTCTCCACCGCCTCCTAGGTTGCATCTACGCCATCCTTTAAGTCGGTTTGATTCAAGGGCTCACATTGGATGCTCTGGCCTATATATACCAGCCCCTACCACCCTCTCTAGAGCCATCCTGAAACCCTAATTCATATCATGAGGATCAGAGCCAGCAATCAAGAGAAGATTAGTCCTCCATAGGATTTAGTCTTGTAAATATAATACTGAGATAGAGAGTGAGGGAAGAGTTTGGAGGAGATGTCGGCCTATCGGTGCTCTCTCTACGGCTTGTACCTTGGTGGATCCAAGTTCTACTTGACCTTGCCTTTGAGATTTCTCTAGTAATCAACTTCTGATTCAAGTAATTGTTTATATTGTTCATCAGGATCACAATTCTCTTTTGAGTGCTTTAATCTATAGACGCTCTAGGTTAAAGTATTAATCATAAGTGTAAGCATGGTGCTTAGACTTAGGTTAATCGTGGATGCACCCTGCATTTCGGATGGTGGTAGATCACATGTGTGACATTAGTTCTATATAGCATGTACTATATAGCTTTGTTGATCCTTTGTAGTCCACCTCCCGTCTGTAGGCGCAAGTAGGACGCAGTTACAAAGGAAAGCATCCTTTGCTAGTGTCTTTCCCAAGTAATGTCCCCAGTTGAATAGTAGAAGATATAGCTTACCCAAGTCAGAACTAGAGAACCTTAGTTTTCTCTCTACGCTCCTATTTATCTCAACCTTGTTGCTACCCCTAGTTAAGTTAGATCCTAGTTAGTCTCATATGTTTCCCTATGGATACGATACTTGGAATGCTTTCGAGTGAAAGCTACAGTGGTATCCATGTGCTTGCGGATTTATCTGTGTGCGTTAAATATACCAACAAGCTTTCTGGCGCTGTTACTGGGGAAACAGTTGTTGAATTAACTTCGAGCCTAGCTTAACATTTTATCTATTATTCTTTCTTTTATTTTACTATTTCTTTTAGCATGGATTCCACTCCTATCTATCAATATGCTAAACTCACGAGTGCAAGCCTCAATCCACCAAAATCTTTAGGGCATATCCTAACATCTGGCTATGAGCTGCGCCTGTGTTTTATAAAATTGATTCGGGATAAATCCCTCTTGGGAGAAGGTAATGAAAACCCATACTCACACCTACAAGAGTTTGAACAGACCTATGCATGCTTGCGTATCGCTGACATGTCTGACAAAACCATAAGATGGAAGTTGTTTCCGTTCTCTTTGATGGGAAGAGCTAAACATTGGTACAGTCAAACCGTAGGAAGTATGCAAGGACATTAGGAAACGTTATGCTCTAAATTTTGCTTACGTTTATTTCTCATCTCTAAGGTGGTTAGCCTTCGGAAAGAGGTTCTAAATTTTAGACAACTAGAAGAAGAATCTCTTAGTACATCATGGGATCATTTTAATGAACTCATCATCACTGGCCCGGACCTTGCTATTCAAGACCCTATACTTCTTCAACATTTTCACATGGGTCTTAGTAAGGATTCCATGGAATCCCTTGATGTAGTGTCTAGAGGAGCCCTCCTTCATTTGTCCACTAGTGAAGCAAGGGCTATGCTTGATAGAATTAGTGGAAAGACTCCCTGCACTAGCATTCATAATGAACTCCCCAAGAAAGAGAAGAAATCATCTCCCAATCAAGCAGAGGAAATTCTGATAGCCAAATCACAACCACTTCAATCCCAAGATTTAGCTATCAATCCTAAACCACCAATACCCCAAAATCTCCCAAGAGAAGAAGGAATTCCAACTTTGGAAATCTCTATTGAAATTAAGGATGACCTCTTTGGTGTTGATTTTTGGAGAACATTAAATTCTCATCTTCATAAGAGAACTTCAAGCAAATATAATTCAAATTCTCTCAAGAAGGGATCTCTTAGAAAGTGTCCTTATTCTCTTATAGGACATTGGGAAGAATTCAAGGATGGTATTTTATGTAATGCCATAGAAGGAGAGCTAAGCCATCTAGAAGCCATTCCTATCCTCTCCCCTTCTATGTCCATATTAGATGTCTCATCTGAACCCATCTTTCAACCCATCCTTGACCCCGATGATCCTTATTATGCTCTCTCTCCTAAGTTTCATGATGACCATAGAAATCCACTAAGATAGCCAAAGTATAGGAATCATGAAGGCCACAAGGATGACCAAAAAGAGCAACGACAATGGCTAGAATGTATTAAGAACTTGTATGCCATTGCTAAAGAATGGATGGACAAGGACGAAGCCTTATGGGTAGAATCCAAACTTGGCTTATATCCAAATGGTGAGCTTAAATCAATCTTTTTAATAAACATGACTCATCCAAGTCTGGAGGAGGCCTTAGACGAGATCAACCCGAGAGCCACCAATCCATAGGAAATCTTGGATAATAAAATGTCCAATGAATATCATAGGCATGGAATGATGGAGACAATGTTTCCGCCTATAGACATTCATGAAGAAACACCCTTAGAGCTTGAGAAGGAAGATAACATCAATGAGCATGGAAGTTATTTCATGAACACCTCATCAAATCCATGCTCACATGAGAAATCTCTTGAATTAATTGGTCTCTCCAACATTGCCACACACGAGATCTTCAACCCCTCATTCTCCTTGTTCATAAAGACTTTGAAAGGGTGGTTGTAGATGTATATATTTATCATAAATATTGCAGATCTCATTATGTGAATCTTGAGATAGGTACATAAAGGTTGATGTTGGAGGGGAAATCACTTCACCAACTTGAGTACAATTAGAAGGTTTTCCAAGGACGAGCTTTTGTCCTAAAGCAAGCACTTTCGGGAGATAACATGAGCTTTCACTTTTTGTTGTAATGCTCTTGTGAAGTGAGCATAGAAACATAATTGTGAAAATATTTTTTGGGTATTTTTGTCACTAACCATTCCAGGTTTGAAGAAAAAAGGATGAAGGATGATGACGCAAGGTATGTCCAACCAATCATCATGCAACACTGAATCACATCCATCCAAACTTGACTTTGCCTTGCAAAATTCAAGCCTAGGGGATGGGCTTCTTTGAAAAATCTTATGCCATGTTGCTAATTCATCTTGGTTGTCTCTACCTTTAAATCATGCTCTTTCATCTCCAATTGAATAAATCTCTCGTAATGCTTTCATGCTACCTTTGTTTACTATAGTATGTTAGAGGTTGGAGATATGTTCATACATCTTTAAATTAAGCATGGAGCTTAGTTTATGGGTGTTGATCGTACTTCCAAAGGCTTTTAAATTAAGCATGGTGCTTAGGTTAAAATGCCTTCCTTAATCAAATTAGACGTGGTGTCTAGATTGATTTTTGAACCAAGAATATGCTATAGTAGATATTGGTCATTTTGTTGGACTAACCCTATGCAGGAAACTTTTAATTCAATATTGGTAAGTCACAAGATGAATTCAAATCGGAGATGAAGTCAGGCACATAATGAACTCTAATAACATTACGCAAAGAAGACACAACTCATTCATCATGATAGAAGAACTGTAAGTATCAAAGTTCATTCACTTTGTCTTCTACTACAAGTTACCTTTGCCTTGAGCCATGCTTGTATAAAACATGATAAACAAAATCTATGCTAAAGCAATCCTAAAACCATCTTTTCATTAGCATAGATGTAATTCATAAAATTTGTGGACAACAATCCATAGTTTAAATTTGTTGTATTCCCTCGGGTATGTCTCCACTAACATTTTGTAGGGATGAATCAATGCAAGCTACGCTTGTCCATGGTTTGGCATGAATCTACAAACCTAGCCACCATTGTAGCTATGGAACAAAGAGGATGAGTGCCACAAAACACGATAGTAATCAAAGCACTCACTCATAGAAAGTGGATGAGCAAATCAATAGATCTGAGGCACACAACAATGAATGAGTAGAGCAGAAGGTCCAACAAGATGTCAAGATCAAAGAGCAAAAAGATGGCATAACAAAAGAATGAGAAAGAAATGGTGCAATTTAGGAAACCAAAAGCTCATGAACACTCAAGCTGCAAGGCTAGCCAAACAAGGAAAACTTCAAGAAAAAGGGAAAGACCATCATGAGTCAGTTACTCTTTGTCACATGGTGTCATCACACACCAAGGACAAAGGTAATATCCTAAGGTAAATGGGCATTACTTAAAAGACTTTTCCTTGATTCTGGTATGCACATAAATAAGAAACAAAATATGTTTGGGTTATAACTCTATCACCTCATCAAACCTAATTAGCTCAACATGTCTTGTTCTTTAAGCTTGTTCCTAGCACCACTTTCTTGATCTCATAGTCTTAACCAAATAAGCTGAATAGTGCACACCCTAATTCTGGAAGATGATAGTCATAATCATGTAAAGATTAATACCTTATGGACAATCCTTCCATAGGTTAAGCAGCTGAATCTTTTGATCTTATCACCCATGACATAAGTGAACAAAACACACAACATCAACTTCATCTTCTTCAATGTGCCTAAGGTTAGAGAAGAATAAGTAAAGTTTTGGTTATATTGGTGTTTTCCCACCAACAGAGCCCATGCACTTGATCTCTACCTTGTCTTATGAGCAGGACACACTTCAAGCAAAGTGTGGGGGAAGAGAAGTCGACTCCCCAATTTCTATAAGTAAAGGTTTTGAACCTGCTAAACTAAAAATCAAAACTCAAAACCAAGTCAGGTTTGATGAAAAAGGTGACATCACCATTAGAGGCACCACCACAAGAATCCTCATCTTTAGAGCGAACCGAGGTACTTGATCAACGAACTTCATAAGGAGAAGTCCAGTTCAAAGGACTTAAAACACCAAACCCTCACCGAAAGAGCTAGCTTGGGGGAGAAGCACTCCCATGTATCTAGGTAAGTATGCTTTCCCTTTGTTCTAGTTTTAGTTTCTTTTAAATTGTTAAGAAAATGGTGAATTGAAAACAAAATTAAAAGGTGTGTCTAGTTTGCTTTAATTTATTTTTAAGAGTTGAATAAGATAAAGAGGACTCAGAATAATCTCATAAATGGAAATGATGAATAGTTGCTCTATTGTAATTTCTTTCAAGTACCTAGTTTTCAGCCTCGAATTCTCCTGAGTTTTGAATATGACTGATTTGATATAAAGATTTACTCTAAACTTGAAACTCGTGGGTAGTGAATGCTTGATCTAAGTCTAGGTAATTGACGGATATGATATGAGAAGGTCTGAGCTGTTGTTTATCTTGTTCCAAGTGACCCTAAAGTTCTGGAGATTTATCTTTTGAAAAATACAAAATGCTACATGATGAGTTCATGTATGACAAAGCTTGAATTCCCACCAGAGCCATACATGTTATTTAGGCTACAAAAACCTCCACATATATGTTGCTTGCTTTTGCATTGAGTTTTGTCAAGCTTTGTTGACCCTTATGAGAGGTTTGTCATGCTCTTAAAATCAAGATCACATACACACTACAGATACCTGTTGCTCCTACACTAGGAGTGAATACAAAATATGCTTGATAGGTTTTTCATCCACCAAATAAATGCTCCAAGTTCTTGTTGCTATCTCTCAAAGTTTTGTTGCAGAAAAGAGACATAGGGCTATGCAAAAGTTATTCATAAAAAAAGAAGAAAAAAAAGAGATGAGAAAAAATGGACAAGTGTTCGAGATATTTAAAACAATGGGTACTTAGATGCCCACCTGAAAAAAATAGAAGAGAAAGAGAGATGAATAAGATAGCCTATGCTCTCTAGCAAATGTTTCCAAGTTTCAAAGGAGAGATATGTTTTCAAGGAGCATAGTAGAATTAGATTAGCCACCATATATCCACACACATGCACATCTTGATTTGATTGTATGACTCGACTCTCTTTGAATCCATTATTTGACTTTACAATATACGCATTGCAAGTATGCTCTAGCTTTCTCCCTACCTATGAACTCCACATAAGCCTTAGTGGTAGGAAGAGAAAAAGGCATAATATCTTTATTGCCTTGGTGAGGATCCACAAATACCATATATATTGAGAGACTTGAGAGTGTCATACAATGGAATCTCTGAGTTTTATTTTGAAAACTTATAAAACTCGAACAATGGTGGAAGAAAGAACTTGAGACATAGTGCTTGACTTGATCGTTCTATCTTTCAATTGCTCAGGACCCAAGTGAAGGTTAAGAAGCCCCATGGTTGAAGGTAATATGGGTAAGTTTGAAAGTTAGATCAGTCTATTCTAATCTGGAGGAGAATTTTTTATTGAACACATGTGTACTTTTGAGGCGTGAAAACATTGTAGCAACTCCTGATCCATTGCTGAGTTTAGCTTTGCTCAGGGACTGGCAAAGGTTAAGCTTGGAGGAACTTGTTGACGGTCACTAACATCAATTATAAACCATCAACATAACCTATATTTATACTTAATTCCATCACCAAACATAGGTATAGAGGTTTAAACTAATAAATTCTACGAGTTTTGGTGAATCTGTGTTTTTAGCAGGGTTTATCCAGAAAACCATCAAGGGGGACCTATTCATCAAAGGAAATTATGGAATTCCACCGTGTAAACAGCGTGGGAAGATTCTAGAAGACTCTAGGAGGCTCTCCACTAAAGCATACCCTGAGGGGCTTCCATGTGGGGCCGGTCAGCCCCACCTGCAGGCCGGCTAGCCCCTAGGCCCACCTGTCAGCCTCTATGTCGCAATATCGGTTCTCCACCGCCTCCTAGGTTGCATCTACGCTGTCCTTTAAGTCAGTTTGATTCAAGGGCTCACGTTGGACGCTCTGGCCTATATATACTAGCCCCTGCCACCCTCTCTAGAGCCATCCTAAAACCCTAATTCATATCATAAGGATCAGAGCCAGCTATCAAGAGAAGATTAGTCATCCATAGGATCTAGTCTAGTAAATCATAGTGAGATAGAGAGTGAGGAAAGAGTTTGGAGGAGATGCCGGCCTATCGGTGCTCTCTCTACGGCTTGTACCTCGGCGGATCCAAGTTCTACTTGAGCTTGCCTTCAAATTTTCTTAGGTAATCAACTTCTGATTCAAGTAAGTAATTGTTTATATTGTTCATCAGGATCACGACTCTCTTTTGAGTGCTTTAATCTATAGATGCTCTAGGTTAAAGTATTAATCGTAAGTTTAAGCGTGGTGCTTAGACTTAGGTTAATCGTGGATGCACCCAGCATTCCGGATAGTGGTAGATCACGTGTGTGACATCAGTTCTATATAGCCTGTACTATGTAGCTTCGTTGATCCTTTGTAGTCCACCTCATGTCTGTAGGTGCAAGTAGGTCACGGTTACAAAGGAAAGCATCCTCTGCTGGTGTCTTTCCCAAGTAATGTCCCCAGTTGAATAGAAGACATAGCTTACCTAAGTCAGAACTAGAAAACCTTAGTTTTCCTCTCTATGCTCCTATTTATCTCAACCTTGTTGCTACCCCTAGTTAAGTTAGATCGTAGTTAGTCTCACACGTTTCCCTGTGGATACGATACTTGGAATACTTCTAGGTGAAAACTACAGTGGTATCCATACGCTTGTGGATTTATCTGTGTGCGTTAAATATACCAATAGCGGCCTCGAGCCCTTCTAAGGACCAGCCTAATAGAGAGTTTCCTAAGCATGATGTGGGGTTGTGGATGTGGAGGGCCTCTCGTCGTGTGAGCCTAGGGGTTATTGACCTCCCTTAGCAACGTCGCATCCTGATGGTGCCCTCTCGTGAGCAGTTGTGTGGCATAAAATGCGGGCACATGAATCAAAAGATAACGAAGACGAAAGGTTTGAGGCTTACTCAGCATATATGTTATCGCATTGGTATCCACCACTCAGTCTTTTGTCCGGCCACCTTCCTGCGCTATGAGAAAATGGTTAGTAAATGCCAGAGGAAACGCATGCGTTCGATGAACCTTCTATGACCGTTGCTAGGTCTTGTGTCGCCTGGGAGACTTGAACCGCCGCGTCTTTCGCCTCTTGATTGCGAGTGCATCTTGGAGTTTGCGCTCGTCTTGAATGCCACCCACCATCTTCTCCATTGTTGTCTTTGTGCCGTCTATTTAAGCCAAGGGAGAGGAGGGTAGCGAGTCTCATCCCCCACTTCCAAGTTTCCCCAACATCCAGTCCGAGTGAGAGAACGGCTATTTTCTTCAAGCGTCATGGTTTGTGGCCTGTCCTGGCAGCTTCGCCGTCGTTGGGAGGGATCTTTGGAGATCGAACTCTATCGCACCCTACCGGCGTTTGTCCTCCACAGGTGTTAGAGGAAGTTCTGTGAAGATGGGGAGGAACAATGACATATGAGGCTGAGGCTGCTGGGCTCCCCCATGGTCGGCGCGCATGCGGCTCCCAGCTCTGGGTCTGGGAGCATTCGAGCATCGACTCGGTGGCTCGTGTTTGTTGGCTCATCACGAGGCGTTCCTCCCCTGCTCTACCGGAAGCGGCATCGGGGTGGTCCCTGGTGGGGCTCCTCTTCCTTATATGTTAGAGGAAGCTCCATGAGGTGGTTCTCCCCTAGGCTTGTTTTGACAGTCCTCTCCTGCTCACGGTACATCTCAGAAGGCTAAAGATACCTTGTACTGGTCTCTCCGCTTCATGAGATGTCCATCACGAGTGGGAGGGGATTCGATGACTGTTGTAACCTCGGGTCCATCTGGTCCTATAACATGTTAGACCAGATGTCTTTGTTCATGGTTTAGAAGCCAGTGATCCTAATACTGAGGACAGCGTTGTAATCGGCAAATGCATAAGTCTTCGAGGCTTTGATGTATGCATTGTTTTTTTCTTTCTGTTGTCTCCATTGTCAACTTTTGAATGACTTATCTCAATGATCCATGGCACGAAGGGTTTTGCCCGAGCTATTATGTCTCTGTGTTGTTGATTCTCACGAATCACACTGCCCGGCTAGGCTCGTCGTCGAGTCATTGCCATGCTGTGGTGATTAATGTTTGTACGCCTCAACATACTCCATCGCAATCGAGGGAGACGGTGTATTTGTCCTGGCCAAGGTCGTTCGCTCGGTCTTGTTCTCTTGAGTGCGCTAGATCGACCATGGATGACTATTTGCTTCCGCTCGAGCGAGTTGGCTTATTCGAGTGTCATCTCGCTGAGGGTTGCTTAGTTGCCATGGAGCCTGCTGCTCCCGCATGTGGTTTTGATGGCATGTGAACCTATCTTGTTGTGTTTCCGCCTATATTCCTCTTCCTCAGGTTGGAATGTGCTCCTTCTCCGTTAGCCATGTGAGCATAGGTGCGTGCTCTAGCCTAGGGTCTAGCCCACAGAGCTGAACGTTATGCGGCCCAACACTACGGTCAAGGTGTCGGGATCGGGTCACTGATCTGTTTTGATGTAAGGAGGAAATGAGAAGAGGGTGTAGGCTTTGATTTTCCCTATTTTGCCAATTCATGCAGAGCAGCGCTCTGCTTCCTTTCGATCCACACCCACGTGAGGGCCCCACTTTGCCCTAGAGCTAGTTCGGGAGGCTTGGCCTAGAAGGCACCCTATTGTAGTTGAAAGGTCAGGAAATAGTTTGTCATTCTGTCCTGCTATGGGTACGCATGGAAAGGCTTGAAACAGGCCCCTCGTTTGATGACAGATGGTGCTTGGGTGCTTCGCACATAGTGCAATAGTGCACAATTGGCGTATTCGCTTGTCATTCTGCCATTCTTTCACTTACTTTCTGTTCGAATTGGAATGTCCTTCATCCCCTTAGTCATATGCTCTCAAATGTGTATCTTAACCTAGGGGCTAGCCCACGGGGTTAAAAATCTGCATGATCTGTTGGAGCGACCGAACAACGAGGGATGATCACAGATCCAGCACGATGTGAGAATAAGGCAAGAGAACAACGCAAGCTTTCTTTCCTTTTGCTCCCTTGGTCTTGAGTGAACAAGTTTCCCATTTCCTCTCAGGCTCATACGTAGGAGCCTGGCCTCGCCTAGGAGCTGGTCCGCTGGGTCAGCCGGGGCGACCTGAGCAAGAGACGAGGACGCGGGTCACCGGCTCGTCGCGGTGTGGGGAGCGATTAGAAGATGCTCAGGAAAGGGTCGCTGGGATGGTGAGGAGTACGGACATGTTGTTCCATGGCTCGCTCCATGGGTCGGTTGCGGTTCTCTGGAGCTAAGGCGAGCCTACGTGTGTATGTGGACATGTTTGGGTAGAGAGGTTAGAGTTAGAGTGGATGCGACTGACCGATGTATCATAAGCTGTCGCGGGACTGGTTGCCGTTGCTTGGGGTGCGAAAAGCCCCCAAGCGTCTACTCGTGACGAAGTCGTTGTGGTCTTTGGGCCATGAGCTAATGAGGGCACTTCTTCAATGCTTGGAACGGTCATAGCCGATGTGGATCGATCTCTCGGCTATCTTTGGGTTGACCTTTGCTGGCTCGATGTTCTCGGTGGGCCCATGAGCTCCCGAGGGTGTTCTCTTCGTGTTCAGCCCGCTGGAGCTTTTGGCTAGGAAGGCCCATGCGTTCTGGTGCTTGAGCCCTCGTGGTGTGATGACATCATGATCGTCATGTCCCCACCTCTAGATGTGGTTGTTGTTCTCGATGAGGAGATGGCGTGACCCATTGCTGTGGAAGTGGGTTCTAAGTGCAACATGGTTTGGTCCACTCATCGTGGTGTGTGGTGCATTCAGGGGGCCCGCTTGCTCGGATGCATGCAACTCCAAGTGACAGCTGGTAGTTCACTGGGGCGTGATGGATGGTTTGCCCATCAACCAGGATTGGGCTCTGGTTCCAGGCTTGATCCTTCGTGGTGTGGCACTCGCTAGCCACCAAATCACTAGCAATGACACCATGCAGCACGGGTAGTTTCATCGCTCATGCATGCCCTGACACAGGGCGTCTTACTATTTGCAGAGACGTTGTTCGGGGCGTGGTTCTACCACTGGACCTAGGTTTCCCACGCGGTTGGCCTGGACAGGGTAGGAGCCAATGACAGGCGTTGATCTGTTGGTTCAAGTGATCTCATGTTTCCCTAGAAGGATGTGGCTGCCACGGGCCACCCCTTGGGTGAGCTCGCCATGAGTCACGGGCCTTCAGCTCCTTGGGTGGAAGTCCCCACCTTGGCCAGTGATGAGAGAGGAAGTTGGCCCCCTATGTAGGAGAACTCTAGGATGCAGCCCCCGAGGGCAGTTCTAAGAGTGTGTTCGCCACAGGCCATGGGACCCAAATCTATATGGCGGAGGTTTGGGCCACGGCTGTAAGCGGACATGGGTGTTGGCCCTTTGGTGTGGTAAACCATGTGTTTTCCCAAAAGGATGTGGCTGGTCGAGGCCATTCCCGGGTGTGTCCATCGTGAGTCGTGGACCTTTGGTTTATCGAATGGAAGACTTGGCCACGGCCGATGATGAGTGAGGGTACTGGCCCCCTTATGTAGGTGGACTCTGGGATGGTGCTGTGTGAAAGGACCTAGGATGCCGCCTAGAGGGGGGGTGAATAGGCATTTCTGAAAAATAACACCTTTAAATGCGGAAACAATTAGAAAGGGGAGTTTCCAAAGATGGAAACTCCAAATTAAGAGTACTACCACCCCTCACAAGTTAGCCACAAAGTAAACAAGGTATAAAGAATATATCTAGAAGCTACAACCCTGCAACACCAAGTTAGAACAGAGAATAAATATTTTCAGTCATGGCAGCAGGAAATACCGGACGTGTTCGGTATGAATCTCGGACGTGTCCCAGATACACGATTTCTCGCAAATCGGCCCCGAACTTGCTCCTTTCGATTTCTATCTTCAAACCAAACTGCAGGCACCTAATGGAGATGACAATATACACAGAGAACTGCAGAACAGCTAGAGCAACACAAATATCAAATGAAATGCGAATTTAGACACGATATTTGTTTTATCGAAGTTCGGACTCGTTCGAGTCCTACTCTCCGTTGAGGGGGCTGCAGGCGACCAGTGAAGGTCAGCCCTAGAGGGTACCACGAAGGTCACTCTAGCTGGAGTCTTTTCCAACTCCTTTTCCTCCTTCCACTAATTTGATTCCGAGTAGGCGGAATCGAATCGCTACTAAACTTTCGAAGCAACCACAATCTCTCGGTTGCTCTCCCATGACGCCTAACCGCTCTAGGACCAAGAGTCCAAGAGTAACAAATGCGAATCACGAGATTGACAATATGCACAAGTGCTCAAGTGGTGGCTTGCTCTCTTTTTAAAATTTCTCTCAACCCACAAATTGATTTTGCAATTTGGATCACACACTCACTAAGAGAGGGTTTAGGAGAGTTGGCAAGGCTCAAAAACGTGTGTCTATCTCAAGTGAGAATCAGCAGCCTCCAAAGGTGGAGGCTTGGGGGTATTATAGCCCCCTTGAAAAACTAGCCGTTTTATAGCCGTTGCAATACGGGACACGTCCGGTATGCATACCGGACACGTCGGTATGACTCGAGATCAAGCGCTAACGGGTAACTAAGTTACTGATGATGTTGTGAGGCGCCGGAACTCCCGAAGTATGCGGGACTTCGACCGTCGGAACTCTCGACTCAAGTCGGAACCCCGACCCAAAGCAATTTTGAAAAACATGGCGAGTTAAAGTTAGTGAGGTGTCGGAACTCCCGACGCATGTCGGAACTCCCGACCCTCACGGCTTTTTGAAAACTAGCCGTTGGCTTTCGGTCATCCATACGGACACGTCCGGTGTGGTTCGGACACGTCGGTATGACCGTGACAATGAAACCTCTAAGTCTGTTGAAGTGCGAGACGCCGGAACTCCCGACCCATGCCGGGACTCCGGACGAAGCAACCCGAGAACAACAATTTTACAATTTCTTTGGACAAATACCGAACACGTCCGGTATGAATACGGACACGTCCAGATTGCCGAGCCAAAGAAGAAATCGATTAGCACATTTGTCGCTCAAATAATCAAACCTCACATGGGTTGGCTTGAGCACTTATGAAACATTATCTATCAACATGATGCATCCCTCTTAATAGTACGGCATACCTATTAAACTCAAGATCAAAGGAAAAATGAATTTATACCACTTGAGTTGATTTCTTTTGAATTGATGCCGTCCCTTCCAATCTTCATCAAGTAAGGGTGCTAACAAGTTGATGTTGATCTTTTCATTTGAGCATAGCCATCTTGAGCATGTGACTTGATTCCATTCATCAAATTTGAATAACCCCAAATGTATCAAGTCACTTCCATCAAATACTTCATTATAGATTTGATTCTTCACATCAATATGACCATCTTAGCTTGATTAGTACCTCAACTAAATGCAAGTACTTTCTTCTTCACCCTAGCTAGGTTCTTCGGCCGCCAAGCCGTCGCTTGCCCTTCACCCTTGCTTAGTACCTCGAAGCCTTTCCTTGCTATCTTCACCATCTCAAGCCATCAAGTCACATCTTGTGTTGAATCATCCATTCATATGTATTGTTATCTTTTTCATTTTAATTTAGCAAGCTTCAAATATGAGACCATTCCATATGCAATCCCTCATGTCTCATTAACTAATAATCATGAGCTTGCTTTCACATAGTACATGGAAATCCCACAAAAAAATAAGCCTTCACATGAATTCCATTTGCATTGTTGTCTTGTGCTTGAACTAGATTGTTTATACAACAACACATCATTTTGGCTTTCATTAAGTACCTGTGAGATAACCTATTACCTGTTCACACTTAGCAAACGGGTTAGTCCTTTAATCACGTTGTCATTCAATCAACCAAAACCCACTAAAAGGCTAGATGCACTTTCAATCTCCCCCTTTTTGGTGATTGTTGACAACTTGATTAAAGCTTACAAAATGATATAAACATTTAAACTTTTGGGTTCAATGATTTATGAGAGGCTCCCCCTTAATATGTGCTTATGATTAGAATTCACAAAATGACCTCAAATGTCAATTGCACATACTAAAACAAATAGGAGACTCCCCCTATTTTCATAACATCCGTGGGGTGCATGTGTGTGTGACAAAGAGAAACCGTGATGCATATGACAAGATATATCATACAAGAATAAATATAAAGGCATCACATCAAATATTTTCATTCTAGCATGCATAGTCCTTATGAAAATAAATATGACACATGTAATTCATACATAGCACTCATTACAAATTTTCTCAAGTCCAGAAACCACTGATATATAGATAAAGATCATGTCTCAAGAGATACATAGATAAAGCATAAGTCTCATCTCTCACAAGATATAATCTCAATGAAGCTTAAAAACAAACTACAGCCTGTAGTACATGTCTTCAGGTACAAAGATAAGCAAATGACGTTATCCTGAAGCTTTAATCAGTCTCTCTCCCCCTTTGTCATCAATCACCACAAAGGTCCAACAATGACATACTAAGGACAAAGGGGCTACAAGCTGTCACTAATCTCTGGCATCACTCATCATCATCATCATCTCTCCCATCATCTTCGTTATCAGAGCGGGTAACACCAGCCGGACGAGAACCACCGGCACCAAATGGGTCGTAGCCACCAGAGCCGTAGTAGCCGCCACCACCTGTCAAGTCACTCCACCAATCTGTAGCATAGTCGTCGGTAGTGCTGGGACGTGGCTGAGAGTGAGTAGGCACACGAGCCTGAAGTGGTAGAGTGTCAGGGTGTTCAGGTGCCTGCTGCTGCTGCTGTCGCTATATGAACTCAACATACTCTCTATCATATCTAGCCTCGCTGCTGCTCCTCGGTCTCGAAGCTCACTCAGCCCTCATCCGATAGAGGAGATCTAGGAGGATCAAGCTCAAGATTAGAAGCAATTTGCTTCAAAGTCCGAGTGTCCTTCCTCCTAGCCTCCTCTCTCCTTCTGCTTTGCCTAGTCTGGATGTCACGGCACATCCCAAATATGGAGTGAAAAGCACTGCGGATAGGCGAGGGAGGATCGCCACGGCTTGAAGTAGAATGTGAAGGAGCACGTGGTGAAGGTGAAGCTCTGCTTGGTGCACCACTTTGAGGTGTGCATCGCCTCCGGTGTCTTCTTCTTTGCTCCTCCCGGTCCCGGCTGGAGGTAACCTGTCTCAGCAGATCTGCAATAATTTTCGTGGCCTTGTGAATCTTATCATACTCGAAAGTGTGCCTGGTCACCGCTCAATCATATGCATGATATAAGGAGCAAAACCACAGCCCTTGAGGGCCTCTCTCCAACACTCGATCTCGGACCAAATAAAATCAAACACGTCAAGGGCCGAGCATCCGGGTGCCATCTGTGGAGTAGGTTCTGGAATAATCTGCAATGTTGCCCTTGTCTCCACCCTTGCAGTCAATAGTCTTTCTGAACATCCTGTCCAGGTATCTGTAGGTAGGGTGAAGACCTAGAACCTTCCCCACAGCTCCTCTCTCACCACCAGGAGGATACATATATGCAAGGTTGCTCGGGGGTAACACACCGCCGGTGTGGATCTCTGTCCCTCTGGAGATCATCCTCCGAGAAGCCAAGTGGGCGGCAAAAACATCATAGTCAACACTGCACTTTGGCCCTCAAGCATCCAGTGCATCCGCCGCTCATCCTCCTCAACAAACAGAGTAGCATAGAACTGAGCTACTACCTCTGTGTTCCAGTCATGCTGGAACTCCATGATCTCATAAGCCCCAGTGCGCTGGCAAATAGCAATGGCATGATCAATTGAGGCCTTCGCAACTCTGTAATGTAATCGCGGTCAATCCATCGAGACACAGCAATCATGTGGTTCCTAGTGAGAATCACACCGGAGTAGATATCCGGTGAAAGGTCTGGAAGCGGTGATCGATCAACCTTAGGTAAGCCCCTCGGATCAACCCTTCGCTCATCTCTAGCTCTCTGGTCATACCCTTTCCTCTCTGTAATCAACTCTGGGAACATAGGAGGGTACATTGGGCGAGACGTGTCTCAAGGAGACCATAGTGCATCCCCCGACCCAGTGGCCGAATCGAGGAACGGCTCCTCCTCCTCCTCATCCGAGCTGTCACCGTCTCGATCTCTGTCGGTGCTCTTCCTCTTTCTTTCATCTCTAGACTCCACTGAACTCATCGTGTTCGTGTGGAAGAAGAGTTCCGGACCCCCTCAGATAATCGAGTCTGCCTTGCACTAGAGGCAGCCTCGGTGGGTCTCTCTATTTGGTCGGCTGAAATCCAGGATGCATATCCTGTCTCGCCTTCTTGTACTTCTCAAGTCTTTGGATCATGCCTCGTGCTTGGACCTCGGCTCTGTCGTCCACTCATGGTCTGCTGGCCCTGTATCCAAAGATTTTCATAGAATTTTAGATACATGCCCATTAGCTTCTTCTCGAATTGTAATTAGACATAGATTCTTTTATCCAAGGTTTTACAATCACCTTGACATTCCATTGTCACAAGGTTTGCAAAACATAGATACGTAAGAAAGCGTGCCTAATAAACAATTCTAGGATAGCATTGAATCAAAGGAAGCGTGGAGCCTATCATTGGGTCATACCTACGGACACGTCCGTAGAGCATACCGGACACGTCCGGTATGGGCGACCAGCAACCCTAACCAGGGTTCCTTGATTCAAACCAACACGGATTAACACCAAACTTTGGGCATTGCTTCTCCATCACCAATGCAGCATATTGACCGAAGGAATTTTCAAATCATGTATTGACCAAGTAGATCGGACGAGGTCCGTGATTAGGGTACCTTGAGAGGAGAGAAGAGAGAGCGATGTGAAATCCAAATCCACGGGCCTTCAATCCTTGATCCAAGCCTTCTCCAATGCAATCTCCCTCTCTCTCTTTTCCTTGGTGAAATCCTTGGTCGCCCTAGGTGGGAAGAAGGGCGTCGGCTGGTTGATTTGGAGGAGGCAAGTCTGTTTGGGCCGAAGGGGTATGCTCTGTTTTTATAGTCCCGCTCATACCGGACACGTCCGGTATAATACCGGACACGTCCGGTATAATACCGGACACGTCCGGTATACGCGGGCTGGCCCAAATAATTCCAAGATGTGTTCTCACTCTTCCAATCCCTTTCTCTGTTGTTTCTCAGTCCAAAAAGGTGTATGATCTTGATCCAAACCGAGTACTATTACTTTTCTTATCTAATGCCATCAATTTATTTTCTCTTTTCCAAATAAATGGCATAATCAATAATTTGCTTGCTTGAGAGAGATAAAGTGAGACAAAGTAGATTGTGGACTTAAGAAAAACCATGTCATGTGTGATTAGCCGATCAAACAATCAAGGAGAGCCATAATCACCACATGACAGGGCTAGGTCGCAAAGACCAAGATTCAAATAGTTTTTCAAGTTCACACCACCTACACATGCTAGTTATGGGTTTTGAAAAACATCTCTCCTATGTCACACAAATGCACATTCTAACATGTAAAGGGCCTTAGATGCACTTACAATACATGTATGTAAAAACATACCTTTGCCTTGAGCCCACAAGAATACCACTAAGAAGATACATGGCATGATAATCTTTATGTTGACCTTGATTGCCAAGTAATCATGCTTGATGCAAATTCAATTTTTCATTCAGAGGACTACAAAGAGTGCTAGATAAATTTGTTAGTCCACAATGGTGCAAAATAGAAATTTAGCTCCCCCTAAATAAGTGCTTCAAGTATTTTGAATGACTTTCAACAAGCACTTTTATTCTGATAAGAAATTGAGAGCCAATTTTCATTTTGACCATAAACCAAATAAGATTGCCATATTTAAAAGTGAGTTTAAGAGATGCTCACAATCCACTTAGATTTGATAAAACACAAGCTTCTGAGTATGTTAGGGATATATGAAAAATGTATGGATCGAATACTCAGTTGCAACACAATTAGTGTTCTGGTCCATGCAATACCGGACATGTCCGGTAGTATACCGGACACATCCGAAATACACAGGACGGAAACACTGACTTTCTATCCCTGGCCATACCAGACACGTCCGATAGTTGCAAGATAGAACCAATTAATTTGCTGCTTGTGATTCTTCGTTTTAAATGTAATATTTATTTATTCTATACTTGCATCTCAACAAATAAATTACTCTACTAGAGAGCTAATAAAGGCATCGTAAGGCAAATATGATAAACATCAAGTAAAACTTATTAACCACTTTCAATATTTCACAAATATGTCTATTTGTGACCTTTTGTACACAAACCGAACAAAGTGGCTATGATATAAAGTTTAGGTACTTGTTACCAATGATGAGGATGAAATAGATGATATATTTATTGAATTATCTTCGGGTCAGCCATATTAGGGATTATGATAAGAATTGGTTGATAGATTGAGTGAATATTATCAAGTTGCTTGCTCAACCACCCCGAAGCTTTCATCTCACCACCAAGTACCTATATTATCAACCTAAGCACATTTTGGTACCCAACTCTTGTTGGGTCCTTTTGGGTTAGTCAACAAGTGTTTAGGCACCCAAATGGCCTTAGTACTAGTTTGTGGTGAACACATCACCTTGCTAGTGCTAATTCCATTTGTGGTCTTCCTAAGCATATTATCATAAATAATTGTGTTCGGCTTAGGGATGTTACCATTTGGGCAATCATAGCTTAGATGCCCTTTTTCTTCCACAAGCATAGCATATGCGACCTTTGTTTGCCCTATGCTTGTTTTTTGCTTGTATGGACATCCATCAACCTTGTGGCCCATCTCATTGCACCCATAGCATCTTCTAGTTGCAACTTGGGCTTGCTTTCTTGCTTCTTTGTTCATTGGGTATTTCTTGGTAGGATGCCCCAATTTCTTGCTCATGAGACAAGCACATTGTCCATGACTCTTCACTTGCTTGGCCTCCTTGGTAGAAGCCTTTTGATTGGCGGCTTCAACCTTGTCGGCCCAACTCTTGTGTGGACACATATCCCACTCATGTCCATACAATCCACAACCATAGCACATCCTTTTCCATGTTTCTTGCTCTTGGTTGTGTTGGCCTTTGCTTGAGATGTGATTCTTTTGTTGGGCTTTGGAGGAAGCAAGGTTTGAACCCTTCTCAAGCTTCTTCACCATGTTATCACGGTTATCTTGAGAAGGTTGTGCTTTCTCCTTACCCTTCAACCGAATCACGTCTTTCTTTAATCTTTGCACTTCTTCTTTGAGCTCTATGTTTTCTATAAGATTTAGCTCAATCAAGATTGGCTTGTTTGAGGAGCACACTCATTAGTACAAGAAATATTTATTTGAGATGGTGTACTAGTGAGCGGATGTGTGAGAGGTTGAGAGAATTTTACCGATGTAATCACAACCTCATGAGCCACCTCAAGCATGATGCTTGATTCTACTACTTCCTCATGAGAGCACTTTAGATGAACATAATTTGCTTGTAGCTCATTATACTTGCTTGATAGTTCATCTAGCCTTGCCTTGAGCTCGAAGTTTTCCTTCTCTAGTTGTGAAACACTAGAAGAGGAATTAGTAACTAAAGCATGCTCGATTGATAATTTTTCATACCTCTCATTTATTGCCTTTAGCTCTTGCAATTTGGAGATGAGAAACTTTTCTTGATTTTGAAGCGATTGCTCTTGCTTCTCAATCTCTTCTTCAAGCTCATCATTCTTTTCAACTATCTTCATGATGATGAACTTGTCTTTATGGTTGAGATGATCAAGGTTGTAGTTGTCTTCAATTTCAACATCACTCTTATCTTGATCATCTACTTGTGCTTTCTCCTTTTCTTGATCTTTCTTGTTATTCTTCTTCTTGCTTTTCTTGGCCATGAGACACAAGTGATGAGTATCATGAGATACCGAGGTTGACTCATCACTTGGTCGCCATCGGGCTTGAGCATCGCTACAAACAAATGCTTGTTTGTCTCGCTGCGCCTCGCCATACTTGGACGACGTCGTATGGTAGGCATACCGGACACGCCAGTACATGCAGCAGACAAAGCAGGTCATGCGCTTGCTTGCACTTCTTGTCTCGGCTCGGCACTCTTGAGGTTTTGTGAGGCTTCTTCATTGTATGAAGACACAATGGATATTCTTTTCATTGACTCGATCTCAAGTGCATCATCACATTTGGATTTTCCATATAAATCAAAAGTCTAGTCCAAATGAGATGAGCACTCTTCTGAGGTGGTTGTCCATTGAATATTGCCTCATCTTGAACCTCTACACTTAATGTACTCAAAATAATATTAATAGCTTGAGCATTGAGTTGCACGCATATTTCTTCCTCTTTTGATAAATTTTTGTAGTTGCTCCAATCAACTATAGAAAGAGGTATGCTTGCATCTACAATATGCTCAACAAGAGGACTAATATCTCTAAAAGCATTGAGTACATGTATTGACCAAGTTAGAAAGTTTGAACCATCATTTTGGAGAAGCACCGGCTCCAACTCGATAGGCGTCGACATCCTTTTCTCACGGCGGTGAAGCTTTAGGTGAGAACCTCGCCTCGATACCAATTGAAAGGACCTAGGATGCCGCCTAGAGGGGGGGGTGAATAGGCGTTTCTGAAAAATAACACCTTTAAATGCGGAAACAATTAGAAAGGGGAGTTTCCAAAGATGGAAACTCCAAATTAAGAGTACTACCACCCCTCACAAGTTAGCCACAAAGTAAACAAGGTATAAAGAATATATCTAGAAGCTACAACCCTGCAACACCAAGTTAGAACAGAGAATAAATATTTTCAGTGCAGGCAGGAAATACCGGACGTGTCCGGTATGAATACCGGACGTGTCCGGTATACACGATTTCTACAAATCGGCCCCGAACTTGCTCCTTTCGATTTCTATCTTCAAACCAAACTGCAGGCACCTAATGGAGATGACAATATACACAGAGAACCTGCAGAACAGCTAGAGCAACACAAATATCAAATGAAATGCGAATTTAGACACGATATTTGTTTTATCGAAGTTCGGACTCGTTCGAGTCCTACTCTCCGTTGAGGGGGCTGCAGGCGACCCAACAAGGTCGGCCCTAGAGGGTACCACGAAGGTCACTCTAGTGGAGTCTTTTCCAACTCCTTTTCCTCCTTCCACTAATTTGATTCCGAGGCGGCGGAATCGACCGTTACAAACTTTCCGACGCAACCACAATCTCTCGGTTGCTCTCCGACGACGCCTAACCGTCTAGGACCGAAGAGTCCAAGAGTAACAAATGCGAATCACGAGATTGACAATATGCACAAGTGCTCAAGTGGTGGCTTGCTCTTTTTAAAATTCTCTCTCAACCCACAAATTGATTTTGCAATTTGGATCACACACTCACTAAGAGAGGGTTTAGGAGAGTTGGCAAGGCTCAAAAACGTGTGTCTATCTCAAATAGAATCAGCAGCCTCCAAAGGTGGAGGCTTGGGGGTATTTATAGCCCCTTGAAAAATTAGCCGTTTTATAGTTGTTGCAATACGGACACGTCCGGTATGCATACCGGACACGTCCGGTATGACTCAGATCAACGCCAACGGTAACTAAATTCTGATGATGTTGTGGCGCCGGAACTCCCGAAGTATGCCGGGACTTCCGACCGTCGGAACTCTCGACTCAAAGTCGGAACCCCGACCCTCAAGCAATTTTGAAAAACATGTAATCGAAGTTAAAGTTAGTGAGGTGTCGGAACTCCCGACGCATGTCGGAACTCCCGACCCTCACGGCTTTTGAAAACTAGCCGTTGGCTTCGGTCATCCATACCTGGACACGTCCGGTGTGAATACGGACACGTCCCGTATGACCGAGATGATGAAACCTCTAAGTCTGTTGAAGGCGAGACGCCGGAACTCCCGACCCATGCCGGGACTCCCGACCGTCGGAACTCCCGACCCACGCCGAAACTCCCGACGAAGCAACCCGAGAACAACAATTTTACAAATGTTGGACAAATACCGGACACGTCCCAGATGAATACGGACACGTCCCGGTATTGCTGAAGCAAACAAGAAAGAAATCGATTAGCACATTTGTCGCTCAAATAATCAAACCTCACATGGGTTGGCTTGAGCACTTATGAAACATTATCTATCAACATGATGCATCCCTCTTAATAGTACGGCATACCTATTAAACTCAAGATCAAAGGAAAATGAATTTATACCACTTGAGTTGATTTCTTTTGAATTGATGCCGCCCTTCCAATCTTCATCAAGTAAGGGTGCTAACAAGTTGATGTTGATCTTTTCATTTGAGCATAGCCATCTTGAGCATGTGACTTGATTCCATTCATCAAATTTGAATAACCCCAAATGTATCAAGTCACTTCCATCAAATACTTCATTATAGATTTGATTCTTCACATCAATATGACCATCTTAGCTTGATTAGTACCTCAACTAAATGCAAGTACTTTCTTCTTCACCCTAGCTAGGTTCTTCGGCCGCCAAGCCGTCGCTTGCCCTTCACCCTTGCTTAGTACCTCGAAGCCTTTCCTTGCTATCTTCACCATCTCAAGCCATCAAGTCACATCTTGTGTTGAATCATCCATTCATATGTATTGTTATCTTTTTCATTTTAATTTAGCAAGCTTCAAATATGAGACCATTCCATATGCAATCCCTCATGTCTCATTAACTAATAATCATGAGCTTGCTTTCACATAGTACATGGAAATCCCACAAAAAAAATAAGCCTTCACATGAATTCCATTTGCATTGTTGTCTTGTGCTTGAACTAGATTGTTTATACAACAACACATCATTTTGGCTTTCATTAAGTACCTGTGAGATAACCTATTACCTGTTCACACTTAGCAAACGGGTTAGTCCTTTAATCACGTTGTCATTCAATCAACCAAAACCCACTAAAAGGCTAGATGCACTTTCACTGTGGTGAGTAGTTCTGAGAGTGAGTCCGTCATAGACCGTGGGATCCAGTTCTCTAGAGCGAAGGTTAAGACCGTGGCTGAAAGTGGACGTGGGCGCTGGCCCTTTGACGCCTATGAACTAGTAGTTTTTGTGGCGGATGTGGCCTTCGTGGGCCATTCCACGAGAGAGTCTGCCGGTGTTGCGAGGAGCCATCGCTTCCTTTTCAACAAACGAGAGTGTGCGACTGTCCCCTACCTGGCGCGCTAACTGTCGGTGTTTTGTAAACCGGACTAGTAAACTTATATGATTGTCGCGCTGCTCTAAGAAGACGATGGTAGCATCCAAAAGACATAAGGATTTATTTTGATTTAGGTCAGAGCCCTACATCTAGTCTCAGAGACGATCGAGTGTGTGTTCCTTGCTTGAATGCTCTGAAGTTCTTACAATGGAGGTGCAAGAATGGTGGAAAAGGAAGAAGAGCTAGAGCTAGGAGATGGACTACCTAAAGAGAAGCTTCAGGAGCCCTGCTACAATTAAGAATGAGTGAAATGGTAAATGATGTGCATCATGTGTGCCCTGGCTGCCCTTATATAGAGTTCGGGGCCAGGGCACATACAAAGCAATAGGTTCTCCTGACCGAAGGGTCGTAAGCTTGAGGGAGGGCCTAGCTAACTTGGCTTGCAAGGTACGCCTGTCGGCGCGAAAACGTGGTAGCCACGCCGGGTGGACACACAGCAAGCCAGAACGATCTAGAGATCTGCTTGGCTTCAACGTAGGACCAGTCGATCCTGCGAATTCCCAAGGGCATGCCAGTCAATTTAACCTGCAATTGACAAGAAGAGAAAGTTTATCAGTAATTTATGGTGGAACATGCTGGTTTTGCCTAGACAGTTCTAAGTGTGCCGCTTCGGGAGTAGCAGACGGGAAAATCGACTAAATAGCCGATACGAGAAAAAATCGACTATTAAGGGCTGTAACACTCGTGGGTCATGATTGATTTTATAGTAACGAACAGAATGCACCTAGTTTTAATGATCCTTTCCCTTAAGCTATCAACATGTATGCATCAAAGATACATCACTGGCTAAATTAGATTTGATCAATACATGGTGTAGAGCCAATGAATCCGGTGAAAAGGGATATGCCACGCAAACAATCGACTATTTAATATAGATGATCCACGAATCGTCTAGATCTAATATATTACCATCAATAGTGAGGTTCGACCGGATCAATGCAGCTATGATGATGATAGTCTAGAACCAGAAAATCCATAGAACCGACCATACTTCAACAGGTTCATGAAAGCATGCCATATCTGTGAAAGCACAGGCAAATTGGCTAAAATAGCTGATTCAGGTAGAAAAGGGATTACAGCATATGAACAATCAACTGTTTAATATGGACAGATCTATAAACTCATCAAATTTAACCTATTATTCTTAACAGTGGGGTTCGACCGGATCGATGGCAGCCATGATAAAGATAACAGATCAAACCTTTAAAATAAATAGGTCTATTCACATTTAACAGAATCATGAAGACACACTATAAGCGTTAAAGTACTGGCAATCGGCTATTTAGCCGATGCAGACATAGCAAACAGCCAAGGTCACGCCTAGTCAAAAGCAAATCTACCAACTAGCATACTCCGATTTAAAGTGCTAACAGTGGGGATCGACCGGATCATTATAGCCATAATAGCGAGCTATAGACCAGATTCAACTAGCTAGTAAATCTTCTCAAGATCAGACATGCCTTAGCCACGTACTATGCACGATCAAGATCGAAGTAGAACGGCCGATAAAACATAATCCGTCAGTTAAAGTAAGAACCATCGCAATGTGACAAAATAAACGCTAGACTAAAAGGATGTGAGGCCGATCTAGATCGATCTCGATCGAGCAGGTTGATATTGCTGAAACTAATGACAACAAGAACATCAGCAAGATCAGTAACTTAATGAATCTACCCGAAGGATGCCACCCTTAGGTAGAGCTGATAACTTGACCTTAATCTAATTCAAGCAGTGGAGGTCGAACTTAACCGTTGCAGCCGTACTTGAACTAGATAAAGATCGATAACTAACTTATACTAGAGCTCGTAAGAGGTCGGCCGGACCGATGCGGCCTTACAAACAAAAGTATAAGCCATGATGGTACTTATAGACAAGCTGGAGGTCGACTAGATCGATGCAGCCCTACTTGTTGAAGAACTCGCCGAGATCTATAGTACTCCTACTCCTAAGGGTTGGCGTGAAGCCGAAGAAAAAGTAATCGGTATTGATTGATTGGATCCTTTCTTACAATAGCTGGGGTCCAATATTTATACCCAGAACCTAAACATGAATCCTACTCGAGTATGACTCATTACAATCTTTGGTATAAGAGAAAACATTCCTAACTTAAGATAGCTTGAACTCTAATCTTTCCATTTTTGTAGAGTCTGACATGTTTTCCTCCCCTGACGCCATCTATACGTAATCCGTTGATGATATCTGCTAACGTCATCTATAAAATAGCCAATTTCTGATACCACATCAAAACCGGTTGATATCGATTCACATCTGATCGATCTCTTAATGATACAATCTTGGAAGCTTCGAGTTCCCGCGTTCTTCTCTTCCCAAATTTTGGTGTAAACAACGCCATCTTGTGGAGCACGTCTAGACGTGGCTATCGTCACGGTCTTGTGGCCATGTCGTGGCATGGAGTGACGTGGTGCTACTATGCTAGCCATGGCGACCCTGTAGACACGATGATAGTTCATCAGGCGTCCTATGCAATGTGGTCTCTGCCGTGGTCTTCGTCATCATGTCCTGGTTTCCTAGGATGTCGTACAGGAGTTGGTGGCCGCCCTCAGGTCGTTGATTGCCTTCTTATCTTGAGGAGCGAGGGGCCACGATCCCTATCATTGAGGTCATGGTTCCCGTCAGCCTAGATGGCCTCTAAGTTAGAGCCCTGATTGTGGATCCCATCCCATAGTGGGTAGGATCATACACTCATCTCATCAGGCCATATCTGGTCGGTGGTCATCGTACCTGTCATCACCGCTTTGGGCATGGCATAGGGAAGGCGTCTGTCCAAACCAAGGTGACTGTTGTTCCCTCGGTCCTTGCGCGGTCAGTGTGGCGTGCTTGTTCTTGTCAGAGCAGGCACCCTCGACTGGGCTCGACCTCTCCCTGTTTCCTCCAGGGGTCATGACAGGGGAGAGGTCATGTGCCCTTTGAGCATCGTACGGCTAAGGCAGGAGGAAGGGGTCATAGCTGACCCCAGCCTTAGCGTGCGGTCTAGTTTGCTTGGCTCAACTAGGCCTCAGTCATTCGGGCCATTGCTAGCTGATATGTTCTGGGCCGCATGGTCTGCTAACTAATCGATGCCTTGAGACACCCCAGGGTTATGACCCCGACACCAGGGAAGCGGACACCGCTATCTGGGGCGATGCCACTCACTCCGGCGACGAGGCAGGTGGCTCCGGCCACCGTAGAGCCTGAATCGCACTTGACGCTGCACCCTACCTGGCGCACCAGCTATCGTGGGGCTGGAAACGCGACAAGTATTGTTGTTGGAGTCGATGTCAGAGTATGTGTCTCTGGTGATTTGGGTGAACTCAAGAACACAAGAATCATAAAGGGAACGCAATGGTTTATCCTAGTTCAGGTTGATCAATGCGCTACGTCCAGCAGCTGATGATCCTTATACTCAAGAGCACCAAAAATCGGGGGTTACAACTGTAACACCCTCGGTGTTACACCCTAAACAAATTACTAAACCATGCCATGAGCATCAGGTTTATGTGATAATGCATGTGGTGGAATGTGTGGATAAAATTTTTAACCTAAGATGATCAATATAAACTATTAAATGAGAAGCTATTCAATAATGCGTGTATATCAAGTAGGGCTTAAAACTAATTTTTATCGAACAAAAATACTATAGAACATATATGTGGCACTTAAATAAAGTTTGGAATATGAACTTGGTAGATGACAATGAAATCCTTGCTGTTGAAAAACAACATTGCTAGCTAATATTTTTAATAGCCTACAAAAGCAATTTGGAATCAAGTTTAGCTCAAAAAAACTTAGAATATTTTCAAGTATGTTGACAGCTAGACAATGCTATGTTTGGCAATTTATTTTGTAAAATCGAGTTAAGAAGTGGTGTCATGTTTTAGCTCAGGTTGGTAGCCTCATATCCCCTCTAGAGCATGGTGAAGATGGTTTAGGTTCCATAGCAACCGTTTAGTTTTTATAGGCACATTAAAATTCATGTAGGACATGATTTTGGGCTAGTTCACCGGGTGAGCGCGGTAACCACGCCTCGGGGGCGCGACGTTGCCACACCGGCTCGCTCTGCGCGTGCACGCACGCTGCCGCGCATGTCCGGCTTCGACTACCTGGCCTGACCACCACTAGCTCTGCCGCGTGGAGCCACTACTGCTGCTCGCACGGCTGGGTGGCGCTGCAGACTGCCTGACCGTGCTACCGCACCGCCGACCTACCTCGTGCCATGATGCAGCCACTGCCGATGTCGTCAGATCACTATCGCGTCCACGCCTGTCCCCTGTGCCTATACTCGCTGCTGCCCCGGTGAAATGCCTCGCGCATGTGGCCGAGCTTGCCGTCGCCTTGCCATTAATGGCATTGCGCCCGCGCAGCCATGCCGGTCGATGGATGCACGAGCCTATCCGATTGCGTTCGCACGCGTAACACCTAGATCACGCCGGCCATGTCCCGCCAAGGCAAGACCGAGATGAGTCCACTTGCCGCCTCGCTCTCTCTCTCTCCCTCTGCTGCCATCGTCGAGCCGCACCATCAAATTGGCCACCGAGTGATCACTTCCATTTTAATTTAGCACGTTTGCGGCTTCACCATCAAGTTCTCTCGCTACCCAACCCCACCCAGCCATGAAGAATGCACTACCAAGCTCCAATTTGGCGCTTTTCCCGCTGCCGTGCCGATAAGGCCGCGTCCGGCCATGGACGAGGGCAGCCCTCCTTCCATCCCTTCCGAGCCAATTCACCTGCACCACTAGCTTCGCCTTGCCTCCCTCTCCACCTTGCGCACGTCAGTGGAACCGCTACCGCCTTCACATCGCCGTTGATGCGACCGCGCCACCATGGTGCGCCGCCACACGGCTCGGCTGCACGTGGCTACACCTCCTCCGCCATCCTCCACCCAAACCGTCACCTTGGCTAGGCCCACATTAGTCTACTGATGCCCCCTCGCAAGCCAGTTAGGTTCTTAGGTGCTCTGGTTTGTCGAGGCAACCGCGCCACCGTCACGGACGGCCATGCACTACCGTAGCTAGCTCCAGCGAGTCCTGCCGCCCCGTGTTGCCGCTTAGCATAGCCGCTCGGGTTGGGGATGGTGACCGACCCGATAGGTGGGCTGGCGCATGTCCTAGGTGGCTGGTGCGACCGTGTTGTGTCGTCGTCCGCCGCGCCGCCACGCACTGAGCTACCCGGGGTGCGCGCTGGTGAATTAGGGAAAGGACGGGGGGTTAAGTGAGAAGGTCTGAGGGAGGGAGAAATAGTATTAGCACTTAGTTGTGATTTGGGAGAAGTGTGAGGCCTCTTTTGCAAAAGCGCCAACACGCGCGGGACTCCCCCGCCACGGGCCGCCTCGCAAGCGGGCCGGCCTTGTGTGGGCCACGCCAGCGGGCCGCTGCGCGCGCTGCGTCACGTGCGCCGCGCGTGTGGGCCGTGTGGGAGATTGGTTTTTTTTCTAGGAATTAGTGAATGGTTTTTAAATTAAATTTCTGAACTAATCTTTGGTGTATTTAGTTCATATTTATATGTGTTGACACTAGAAGTTATTAAATCGTTTGAAAGTGCTTCATATTATTGAGTTAATCATTGTAGGAATTTTTGTGGTAAATTGGTGATAGCTTTAGTTCTAAAATGTTTATGGTAGCTTCATTGTATTATTATGTGCTCACTGTAATTTTTGTGGCCTTAGAATAGACTAAGCATTGGGGTAGTTAAATGTTCTTTGTTTCAAAATAAATTAAATCTTTAGTAGAAATAAAGATATACCCTTAATTTGTAAAGATAAGTGTTTGTTAGTGAACCCAACATTTTGTTTGGTGAAGATGATAGTTAGCTTAGTATCTTAGTTATTAGAGCTAGCTTAGTAGCTTGATAGGTATATTCTTATTTAAGAGTTGTTGTTGCCTAAATACTAAATAGCTGCATTACTATAATCGCATGCATATAGAGAACGAGTCGACGGAGATTGTGACCACCGATGAGCACGAGTTCAAAGAGATCGTTGAGGAGTACAAGGAGGATATTCTCGTGTAGGAGGAGGTCCCGGAGCCGCCACTGACTGATTCAGCTGACACCGCGCATGACCAAGGTAAGCCCTGGTGCATAACCTCTATTTTATAATTCACCGTATATATATGTGTTGTGCACATGTCCTAAGAGTCTTACTAGTGTAGGTTCGAGTAGATGTTATGCTTAGGTCATTGGTAGCGTGAGTAACCTGCCGTTACTCACAATAGGTAACTATTATAATTATTCTCATTATAAAATGATGAAAGGAAAAATAGAGACTAGGCAGGGATATGGTATGGATATTGGTGGGTGTAACAGGTTGTGTCCTACGGCTAATGGGGCTTAGCTTGGTTACACTGTTTTCCCTATCCATGTCGATTGAGGACCGTCGGTTGCTGTGGATGGTAGTCAAGTCACAGACTTATTATCCTGAGCACATACTTGCTTATGGGACCGGGAAGACTCGTTACGCTCTTGTCGTGGGTTCCAGCTCTTTCCGGACCAACTGATTGGAGGTGGGGAAAGGTGGAGGTCTAAGCACCACGTTGAGACCGGGTCTCGAGAGTGGGGGCTTGGGGTTCAAGTTTGGACAAGGACCTGGACCTCTCGATAGGACTGAAATGGGTTGGTCTCGTTTGTGCTTAGGGTACAAGTGGGGCGTGTGTTTCGGGGTACTCAGCTGGGATACATTGGTTTGTGAATAGCCATTTCTATGAGATGGTACGACGTGGCTATGATCTAGCACCGTAGTAAGAACTGAAAGAGGAAAGATAGTGAAATGATTCTAATTGTTCAACCCTTGCTTGAAAGTAGAACAGGTGCTTACCTAGAATGGTTAGCTAATGAAGTAATCATGATTGCCAATAAAACTTGACTTAAGAACTTACTATTAGTAATGCTTTTCGCAAACAGAAAGAAAACAGCAAACCATATTGCCTATCATATTCTTTGGAGTCGGGAAACTATTCCCTTTAGTCGGGTAAGTCTTATGAGTATATTGTGTACTCAGGGTTTATTCTACCCTGTTGCAGGTACAGCTTGAGGAATTAGCTCTTGTGTGGAGGATTCTTCTGGTGGACACAGATGGATCCGTGTCTCATTTTCGCTAGATGATTATTACATTCCGCTGTTTCATTATCACACTCTGAACTCTGGTATTGTAAAAAATAATTTCCAAGACTCTATGTTGTAAGAAATGGATTAAGTGATGTAAGCTCATACTCATTATTGGATTCTGGCGGTAAAACGTAGATTGTTTCGAGTTCTCCATTGGGGTTGGCTCGACGGAACTGTTCGGTTTAGCCACTTTCGGGGTCCTTAGTGTCTAGTGGAAGACAAGCGCCTCGAAAGTGTGTTATTTTGGACGGTTCTGCCACAACAACAGAGTGTACAGGAGGTAGAGAGAGATTTAGTAGGGAGTTAGCTCGATGCTAATCCTGAGGTTGTCTCACCGCTAGTGGAGTTTTCTCCTCGTCGAAGAGGCGTAAGACGACGGGTGCGGTGGAGGAGCTCTCGGTGACCTTCTCTGGGTTGCCCTGCTCTCGGTGCGGAGTAGGAGCGGATCTGTGAGGAATAGAATGATCTATCTCGGATCGTCCTCCCCCTCTCTAGGATCCGACCTCCCCTTATATTCTGAGGTAGGTCAGATACATGGCGGTTTGGGGAGAATGAGCCTATGGTTTACATGCGCCGGAGTCCAGGAGGGTCTTGCGGCGGCGCTCTATGGACCGAGGCGATGTCGTGGAGCCAAAGAAGCCTTAGGCGTCATCCAGCTGCTCTATTCTGACAATCTGCATGTCAGGCTATGTCGGCTTGGACCGGCCTCCTCCAGGTGCGCCTTCTAGAGACTTCTTGGTGGCGAAGGAGGAATGCTCGAGGGGCTGATGTGCGGGCCGGGAGCCCCTGAGCCCTTGGAGGCCGCGAGGGAGTTTGTCTTCTTGCGTCACGCCCCGTACGTGACCCTATCAGAGGAGTGGTTGACAGCGTCGCGCTCGCGGGGCGGCGCATGGGAGCTCCCGAGCCTTGGTGGCCCGGGGCGTGTCTTCTGACGCCCGGACCTTGACTGACGTCGTAGGCCCGACGGGAGTCGAGGATCGAGTTCAGGCTCCTCATTGATCGGGAGCTTGAGGCTCGGACGAGCCCCCGAGACCTGAGCAGAGGCAGCGGCATGCTCAGGCTTGACCTGATTTCTTGGTCTAAGTGTGCGCGAGCGTATCTGATGGATATAGTCCCTGTACCATCCTAAAAAAGGTCAATCGAAGATCCCTCGGTCAGAAACCGTTGATCACGAGGCTTAACGTGATCTCGTCGCTCAAGCGGCCACGCTGTGGCTAGCTCAGCCCGCGTGCTCCGGGGCTAGCGGTGGCCTCTTCCCGTCATAGAGCAGAGGAGCACGCCATGCCCCAGACGAAGCTCATCCCATCACAGAGCACAGGAGCCCGCGCAATGCCCCAGGCGTAGCTCTGCAGGGCCCACACCTGTGTCCACGTCGTCCTGGCCACACTCGATGACCAGCTCACCATGCCGCTTCCGCTCCGGGGCGTGCTCACCTTCTCCGGCGCGTCCATGAACCCCGCGCGCTCGCCGACGACCCCGCCTCTTCCTCCTCCGCGACCTACGGCATCGCGGACTGACCCTCCCTCCTTCTCCCTCGCCTGAGGCCGCGCCGCTCGCTTGGCCACAGCCCAGCCGGAGCGCTGATAGGGGCCGTCGCCGCCGCTGGGCCGCTCGGCTCGAGCCGCTGGCGCACGAGGCCAGCGGGCCTCCGGGCACCGCAGTGCCAATTGCGGCTACTAGCCGGTGAGCGCGGGCCCAGGTTGGACGCGCAGCCCCTCACCGCCCTTGTCCGCTGCTGTAGGACGCCGTCGCCGCCGGTGCCATTGCCATGGCGGCCGCCGCGCACGTGGCCAAGGCGGCATGAGCCACCTCAGGCCGTGCTGCAAGCGCCCAGGGACGCGCCCATCTGCCGGGATGCTCCCTCGTCCTTACCTGCCGCCGAAGGCGACCTCATCGGCCGGAATCGGCGAGCCACCGCCATCCCCTGCTCTGTATTTTTGTGAGGACTCACGGGCGACAATATGCGGAAAGGCAAGGGGCTGAACGAAAACAGCAGATACACATGAATAGTCCCGCGTAATGCCAATTGAAGTGGGGCTGACGGGTAGCTGCTGACGCTGTTGGTCTAGGCAGACGGTGACAGCCGGAGGCGTCAAAGTTCCACGTTGGCACGCTGAAGTGCCGTGCCACGTCGCCAGCGAAAATGACATGTGTTCTGGAACAAATTTATAGTTGTCACGGTAAAACTGGCCAACGAAGAGGTAGCCACGTATCAATGGCAAATAATTAGAAATCCCGTGTGCGCCGTAGGGATACATAAGAGGTGTCTTGTGACGTGACACGAGGAAGACGACGGAGGCTGGTCTACAAGTACTGACTAACCATTGACAAGTGAGCAACCGAGCGCACTGCGGCAACGGCAATGGTTGTTGGTCCAAGCACGCATCGAGCCAATCATGCAGTGCAACGAGTGAGCTGATGTAATAAGTACCATCATCTGCTAAAGGCTAGACGAAGAGGGATACTCCTATCTCACAGTACTCCCTTCCTTCCTAAATAATTATTATTTTTATTTTTTGAAAAATAACTTTGACAAATATATAAAAAATACTAATATTTATGATATAAAATATCATTAGATAAATCGTTGAATTTATTTTTATAATAAATTTATTTGAAGATATAAATATTGCACGTATTTTTATAAATTCAGTTAAACTTACGTAACGGAAACTAAAAGTGACAGTTATTTAGGGACATAGGTTTTGTGGTGGCATCGCGACGTTTGGAGTAGGTGGCGAAGGATATCTTTACCCAGGCATATGGGTGGCGATCTAGTCTTAGATTGAATATCATTGAGTATGCTCAGTCTTTTATCTTTAGCTGTGCCCGTATCTTTTAGGCAGAGGTTGGAAGCTTTTCGTTCTGTTTCAAAGTCGTGTAGATGTACTGCTACTAAAATGCAATAAAATCTTCCGTTTCTAAAAAATTTAGGGAGGTAGGAGCATGTGTGGTGGGGAGGCGGTGCCCGAATCACCGGATCTTGCTGCTGACTCGACTGACCGGTTTCTTTGTCGCTGTGGTGGTGATGGCCGATTTGGTGCCATCTGTTTGTCCAGCCTCGTGTAGTAGTCGTAGCATGCATTTTGCGGTTGGACGTCCTGTCGGGAACCAACGCCCCACATTGGCACATTGCGATCAGGAAAGCAGAATTGCGACCTAAACTGTGGTACGTGGAGTAGTGGTACTAGTAGTTGTCTGCTCCGTCCGTTTAAAAAAGAATATTATTATGGATCCGTACCGGTCAAAGCAACTCAAATTTAACTAAGTTTATAGTAAATAATATTAGTATTTATGTATTTAAATAAAATTTATTATAAAAATATATTCTATAACTAATCAAATATTACTTATTTTATATCATTAATGATAATATTTTTTATATAAATTTAATCAAAGTTTAAACTATTTAACTTCTCAAAAAACGAGAATTGCATTTTTTCATGAGTACCAGGTAGTGCATGGCATCTGGCATTTGCACATCAGAGTATCATCACTCATCAGCCCGCAATCTGATGCAGGCGACTCACTCTGTCTCGCATGCATGCTTCCGGGGGCAGAGACTCCTATCCAGGTCAGGTGTGTTTTCCTCGTGGCGTCCCCAACAGGAAAGATTAAATCATTAGCGATTTGAGCTCCCAAAACATTAAAAAAGGAAGGTCAGAGCGCAGAGTAATACAGGCCTTGTTTAGATGGTAAGTTTTTTCATTCTCTCTATCGCATTAAATCTTTAGACACATGTATGGAGTATTAAATGTAGATAAAAAATAACTAATTACACAGTTTGATTGTAAATTATGAGACGAATCTTTTGAGCCTAGCTAGGTCATGATTGGACAATAATTGTCAAATACAAACGAAAGTGCTACAGTGCCCAATACTAATTTCTAACCCCAATTTAAACAAGGTCACAGTCAATCTAAACAAGGCCACAGTCTGTGAGAGAGATTTTATTGAAAGACGTGCGAGACCAGCTGCTCCGTCGTCACTAGCGCGGTATTTGATCACCCTTCTCCTCGCCTGTAGAAATCCAAGTAGGCTAGACATTTGGATCCCGTTGGGACGCCCTCGCGGATGGGTGGTTGCTCCACTGCATGCCACAGGTTCCTGGATTGCCGCCATCTGACCGCACAATTGGCTGTAACACTGGCCAGCAATGCAGGTGGTTGCGACAGAAGGGCTAGATCGCACAGTTCGGATTCTGGAACCACTTGTGTGTTGTGTCGAATTGTCGATGAGGTCACACACCAGTGGATTTACTGCGTTTGCTGCTTGCTCTCGTTCGGTACTAACAGTATCTTAAGTGGTTAAAGTGGTTGTACTTGTAGCAGCAGGGGCTTTTCGGACCAACATGAAGAGAACGTATCTGCATTTGCGTGCTATATACAAAGCTAATTATAAAACTAATTGTATAGATAGAGACTAATATACGAGATAAATCTATTAAACATCGTTAATCCATCATTAGCACATGTACAGTAGCACCGTGTTTGGAAATCATGGCTGATTAGTCTTAATAGATTCGTCTCGCAAATTAGTCTCCATCTATATAATTAGTTTTATAATTATTCTATATTTAATACTATAAATTAATGTCCAAACATGCTACGTGAGGGGGAAAACTTTAATCCGAGGTACGAAACACCCCTGTATAGGATATATATATACTAGTACAGTATACTCCCTCCATACCCGTATTAGCTATTGTTCTGGGCACTAAGCCCATTTTCACAAAGCCTGTCGTCGCTCGCCCGTGCAGTGCCTTATGGACGCGAATGCCCTCCCATCGCCGCTTCGCTGCTGCGCCGCCAACTACTCGCAATTAATCGCGCATCGACGCTCGGTTATTGCGTCGCCGCCCGTCGTCGCTCTCGCGTCAAGGCGGCACCACACACGCCGCCTCCCTTTATCGCGTCCCTCACCGCCGGAGGAAGCTCGCGCCATGGAGGAAGCTTCGCGCCAAGGAGATCGGTCGCGCCATGGAGGAGCCTCGCGCCATGGTGGTTCGCACCATGGAGGAGTCCGGCGCCATGAAGGTCACTCGCGCCACGCGGAGGTCGCCGGACTCGGAGATGACGATTGCCTCGAGATGGTCTTGGACTCGGACTCCCTCAAGATCGACCCGGACGACGTCGAGATGGTGCCGGACTCCCTCGAGATCACCCTGTTCGACGTCGAGGTGGTGCCGGACTCCCTCGACATCGCCCCGTTCAACGTCGAGGTGGTGCCGGACTCCCTCGACATCGCGCCGGACGCCGTCGAGGTGCAATTTGGCTGCGGCATGTTCCACGGTGGCGGCTTCTTCGAGAAGCCAAGCTTAGTGTGCACGTTGTCCGTCTTGTTCATGATGACTACGATCTCACTACTTGGATACTACATGGCATAGACAAATTTGATTGCGATTTGTTCATCCACGATGTGGACAAACTTGAGATGGATGGAGACACAATACTAGTACCGAACACGTTGAGAATGAAGGTGGACAAGATCTACAACATGAAGAAGTTCAAAGATGCAAAGATGAAGGAAGATGCAAACATGAAGAGTAAGGTACATGTCTTGCTTCTGGCTTGCAAAATCTAATTTGCTACTACTACATTCTTGCTTCAGATTGAAAAAAATTTGGTACTACATTCTTCTAATTTTCTGCAGGAAGACTAGCAAGTGCGGCTAGCAAGGAAGCTTCACAAGTTATTTGGAATGGGAGCCGATCTTCTCTCTCTAGTCTTTGTTTTTGAATGTGAATTTTGAACTTGTTACATCCTTTTATCTTCATGGCTTCCTTCAAAACGGTTTGTAGTGTCACAAAGATCCTATTTGCTTTGTGTGGTGAGTACTCTACGAATGCCTACATGAAAAGTGAAAATGAATCAATGAGTACTCCATTTAGTTGTTAAAGAAGCAATGTAACAAGTGAAAAAGTGAACAATTTACTGTTGCTTACTGGAACAAGATCTTTAATTGTTTTTGCATCCTTCTTATATTGTATAGCTTGTATAGCAATTGGAAAAAACCCCAAGTCTAGAATGTTGAAATCAGGAGAATTGGGTGGTTGACAAATAAGTCAATATCAAACCCATCTTGCTTAGCGACCTCACAAAAAAACAGGATCATCCACTTTTAAATGAGAAGGTGCATTATCTTGTTGTATGAATATTGGCTTGTGCACATCTTCTCTTGGCCATTTGGCTCTAATGGTCGGCAACACTTGATTTAGCATGAAATCTCTAATGGCATCCCTTGTGATTGAAGTTATTGGCTTGATAACTTGTTCACCACGAAGACGGTTATGACTTCCTCTAATAGCATTTTCATAAGTGACAAGTGGAAAGCAACCGATTTTCCCATCAAAAATGCACTCTCCATTTCTAAATCTTGGCCGAGCACAAACACATAAAAACATGATCCTAGGAATGTAATTCTTGTTCTTGCAAGTGCGATGTGGTTCATCTTCCTCGGGTAGCAAGTAGTATTTCTCGGATTTTTGAGAAAGGTAGAACCATTTCTCATCAATGAACACAAAGTCAAAAAAATCCTTAAACTTTGGATCACCAACCAAACCTTGCTCAATCATGTCAATGCACCACTTCAACCTAGTCTTTTTGTTAGCATCAGTGAGGTAAGGTTTGATGCTACTAGAGTGGCGCCTAAGCAAACCCTTTTTCAAATACCTTTGTATCCTAGATTTGATAATACCAAGTCTACTAGACACATCTTCTATGGTCATTCTTTGCTTTAGAGGAATGTTGCATGAATTGTTCCAAATCAAGAGGGATTGCCTTACGGCCACATCTACCCTTCTTTTGACTAGCAACCACGACCGGAATGTTTTGAGCAAGTTGGGTTTTACCTCGCTTCCATAAGTTACGAACCGATCGAATGTGTACACCAAAACCGATCGGCAACAATGCTTGTATCTCTCTTGCCTAGTTTCCCATTTTGCTTCTAGCCAACAATGCTTGGTACACTTGTTTTCTAACTTCTTCAGGCATGTCATGCTTTGGACGGTTTACTTGAACGGGAGCCTCAACATCTTGTTCTAGCAAAAGGAAAAAAAAACAAGCACATTCATAGTAATAATTAGCCACGACATGTTCTAGCTATAGGAAAAAAACAAACTCATTCATAAAACTTACCAGGCAGGTTTTGTACATAATTGAAATCAACCGCACCAAACTCGTCTAGTGGCAAGTTCAAATCAAACCCTGTCAAAAAAAAGAAGAAAGAAAATGAGAAACAAAACTACACGTTGTTGATTTGAATATCAAAAAAAGAACAAACAAACTGAGTACATTACCATATGTGGTGTGATCCTCCATTATTGGCTCATTGAGATCGAATGGAAGATTGTCGTCATCATCTTCTTCTAAACGAGCGTTCAAATCGAATGGATTAGCCATTGCAGTACAGAGAAAAGAGAAGAAGTGGAGAAGGAAACAGTGGAGCACGGCACAGATGGAAATAGAAGAGGTTGAGATGGATAGGATGTAGCACCGGTTAAATAGGAAGGGGTAGATGGACATACGGCCAGAGAAAACGAGAGCGCGCACGGTGCTATGCAACGAAAAAAAAAGCGCCAAAGAACGAGCTGTATGGAAGGCTAAATGCGCGCGTCGCTAAACATTCGAAACCGCGCAAAAAACGAGAGCGTGCACGGGCCAAAACGCGCGCGCATGAGCAGCAATGCGCCCACACCCGACCCAGCGAGCGCCATGCAAAATTGCCACTCACAGCGAGGCCCAGCACAAACGCCATTTGCACAGAAACAGTGCCATGCAAAATCGCCAGTGACAGCAAAAAAAAGATGTGGCTGCCAGGGATCGAACCCGCGCCCTTGTCCTCAGGGCGTTAGCCTCACTGCACTAGCCAGTCTAAACCATGATTGTTTCTCATATAGGTTGCATCCACAACCGTATTTAATAGAGGCAGACAGGGAAAAATACCCTCTAATTAATTATTCCTTGGTAAGCACAATCATGTCCTAAAATATTTGCACTGTAGCATCCAAGTGCTTTGCAGACAGCAGCCTGAACTCCTCGGGAGCAACGAGCGAGGCCCCCGTCGGGCGCGCCCTGTGTGGATGAGGACGAAGCAACAAGATTCTGGCACGACAATCCAATTCACAAACTGTTGACTGCTCGTCTGCTCCACTCCGTCCACGTGCGGTGCAGTGCTGGCCTGCTGTGCTGTAGATGGTGGCGCACGGCGATTCCTGCACCGGGTTCCAGCGCAGCTCGCCGGACTCCGCCGAAACGGCCGCTTTCGGCTTTCTCGCATGCAAAAAGACGACGTGCGCATGCACCATCTCCTGTGCTGTGAGGCCAGCCGGCTGTTCGGTCGCCACTGATGTGCGTGCTCTCCAAAGAGGACGGCGGAGACGCGCGATCCCTTGCCGTCCACGGGCGTGCAATCCTTCCAGCGAATGCACACGACACGTCGAGACGTCGACACACCTGTTTCCGCAGCGTCCTGCCTGTCCATGATTCCGTTCCGTGTGCATGTGTTTTTCAGCGGAAAATCAAGCGCCAAATATTTCTAGACACATCAATTTTACAATCCGATACATTACTTACTAACGTGGCTGGTCAGGCCACTAGATTATTTTCTTGCGAAATCCTGTAAAATTAGTAGTGCATTACACCAATCAGGCATGAACTTGTGGTGGAGATCTGGCCCCGATGCGAGACCTCTTTCGGAAATGTGAAAAGAGGACAGGAAGAAAGGAGACTTTAGGAATGGAAATCCTACGCATACAGACAGTCAGTACTTGTCACACGGGTACCATCACTTTTGTCACGATGTGCCTTTGCTGGCTTTGATTGTCCTATCTACATTGCATATGATTTGCCTCTGGACGAAACGAATTTTAACTGACGGTATATCATAATTATATTCAACTAATAAAATGTAAAAAATAAAGAACGAATCGTGCCAGTTATCTGTTATGGATTTTTTTATCTCTCTTTGGCAAAACTCAACTCTATGTTATCGTATCTTTTTTACCTCTTTAGCAAAGCTCCCGTTCTAGGAAAATCAATAGATTTTTTAAGTTGGATATTTGTAGCTCTAGAAATTTTTAGATCTGGAGTTAGAGGCATCCGAGACTATTTACATAACTCATTTTTCTTATAGTGTAGAGGAAATAGGAATATTTAAACCACATTATTTAAGTCTATAAAATGCAGATTCTAAATGGATCTCAGAGCTGGAGCCATGCTAAACAAACTCTATATGAACTCCATCTCCGATCCACTCACCTCTACTTTCGGTAAACCTGATAGTTGGCCTACTAGTCAGGACATGATGGTGGTATCCATAAGCTCAATAGCCTCGAGTTTAAAAGAGTGATGAGGCAGTAATGGCTTTGTGGTGGGTCACAAAGATGGTAGTCGATGAAGCAGTGAAGGCCATGGGGAAGCCTTCTAGGGGGCTATTTGGCAATGCTCATTGGAGCATGAGAATCATTCCTGCTCTTGATCAAACAGTAGAAATTCGCACAAATTCTAGTGAGGATTAGACAAGAGTTACTTCTCCATTTATATCGGGATCTTTAAAAAAAACCCTCTTCACAATGCTCCCTATTCAATCCCCACCAAATCACTTCTCACTTGCTCCTCGTCCAGTTCCCTTACCAGAATCACTCCATCAGAGATTCAGGAAGTTGGAGCTAAGAATCAGGGAGTAGAGCTCCACCATACAAAGCTGTAATGTGGTTAGTGTTGGTAATGGTTAAGGGTAATGTTGCCACTAGAACCAGATGGGGGAAGAGGATGCTGCAAGAACAAATGAAAGACATTGCTAGAGAATGAAAACAATGTTGGGGGGACGCCTCAGCCCAAAGGCCCTATGATCATCCATTTTGGCTAGTCAGTTGTCAAATTTGTCCAACAGTGGGTCAGTTCACAAGGTGACTTCACAAAGACACCCTTAGCGATGGGCCAATGCGACATTCACACAACAAAACGCTAGGGCTTTATGTGGATATAGATAGAAGATGTCAGCGAGGTGTTCCCAGAAGGTGTCATGCTTCGAAACAATAGGGAGAACACAAGGCACGCGAAGAGCCCTTAGCGAAGTAGACCAGAGGTCCAATCCGACTTGACTTTGTATGTCTTTTGGGTTTGTCAGGACTATTGTATTAGCCAGGAATATTTTGAGTATCATTCCCAGAGAAGGGCAAAATGGTCTAAGTGTTGTATATATTGCCACTGTAAATAGTGTGTTCCCAAGTAATGAAAGAGGATGGATTGAACAATGTCTATTATTATTGCCTTTGCTAGATTCCACGCCAGGCCTGTTCGGCTGGTATTAAAGCCGACTGATAAGCCGGCTGAAGCTGTTTTGTTGTGAGAGAAAAATACTGTAGATTCTAGCTGATAAGCCGGTTGATAAGTTCAAGCGAACAGGCCCAGACGACAATGGTTGGTGCCCACCCGTGGTCGTAGCCAAGCTTTCCAATGCCACCAAAAGGTCAAAGCAGAGCTAAGATGCAGAAACTTCCAAGCGAATACCATCATCGATCCCCTAGCAATGCTAGAGCTTCTGAAGTGTAGTTGAGTAGACTGCTCTTACAACAATTCCTCTTGAGGGCCTCTTGATTCACATCAAGTGAAGAAGCTAGAAGTACAAGGATAACAATGGAAAAGCCATCTCCAATTCTACAAGAAGATAAAGTAGCATGCGAACAAGTGTATAATGAATACAAAACAAAAGCAATTCTTGAGGCCTACATAGAAGAGATCAACTAGTGATGTAATTTTTATAGCTAATTACTCATCTAGTTCGAGCACCTATGTCTTCTTGTAGTAATTTCTCCGTCCTAGTAACTTGTAGCTTTATTGCCTTGTCCCGAGCCACAGCCGAGTGTTTAAACCTCTTAATAGGCCTCACAAGGCATTTATCAATCTCAATATCATCCGAAGCTTTTTTAGAAACTTTTTGCCTTATATTTCCATGAGGCTCCTTCGGGGCAAAGACCCTATCTTCATAATTGATAATGCCATTTGCAAAAACCATGTTCGGCCTAGGCTTGGACCCCCAATATTTGAGTCTTAGCTTTGAATTGGTACAAAATATAAGAGCTACAAATGTCGTCGGTCGCCCTCTCAACACATGGTATGAAAAGAGTAATCGCTACTACATATATTCCAAAGGGCGTTGAAACCCATCAATTTCAACAATATCGTCAACCTCATGAGGGATCCAGCGGTAGGCATCCTGACGCAATGCATTCAGGGTATCATTCTCGAAGGGCGGGGGTAAAATGGCCAAAGTGTTGTAAATAGTGCCATAATAAATAGCCGTCGATGATAAAAGAGGTGTGTTGTCCATTATTTTTTATTGCCTTCTCTACATTCCACACTATTGCTGGAGTCCTAGGGCTCCTACAATAATGAATGGTGGATCCATGATAATCCGATAGAGGGGCTGATTATTTCCCTTTTGCCTTTTCTCCTTCTTTCTCTTCTTCCACCTCCATTTTTTTCTCTTTTCCTTTTATCCATGCCTAAAATTTTTTGCAGGGGATTATGCGCTCAATTGTCCACAGTCCACACGGTGATAGGAGGCCTAGAGTCTCCAGCCCTAGCATTGGATCTGACCCTAGGGAATTGAGTTGTCTAGATAGTTTAGGGAGAGACGGAGGAAGGGTTAAAAGTAGTGGAGCTCACCAGTGGGCTGTGTTAGAGTTTTTTTCAACTATAAAAATAAATATTAATATTGGAGCAGTGTTACATTCATCCACTTCAAAGAAGGTAGAAATACAAACCAAGACCACAACCAGTGGCAGATATAGGACGGCCGGTTAAGGCCTTGTTTGGATGTATATGTATTCACTCCAATCCACATGTGTTGGAGTGGAATGGAATGGAATTTAGTTTAATTCCACTCTAATCTACTTCAACATATGTGGATTGAGATGAATACATGCGCATTCAAACAAGGCCTAAGGGGGCTTGCTACTACACTTTTTCCTCTTCTTCTCCGTGTTTCTCATTGTCTTCCTCCATTTTCTCCTTCCTCTTCATAACCGATGCATAAAAATTGTATATATATGTATGGAGAAGGGGGATCCATTGTCCGTGCAGGGGTAAGGGGCTTGATTCCCCATAACCACAAGAGCCCACGCTGGATCCTCCCTGAGCCACATGAGCACAACATGGAGCTAGGTATCGTTGACTAGCATCAACATGACATTAGGACTTGGACTGTCGTGTTGAAGCGTACCCAGCCGCCTTGAGAGGACTTATTGCGGCTGCGACTGATTTGTATAGCTGATTTGTTGTAAGAGAAAAATATTATTCTATGGTTGAAAAGTAGAGGCTGATAAGCTAAAGCGAACAGGCTGCATCATGGTGCCACTTACTGTGGAGCGGCATGTTCCCACAAAGATCCTGACCTAATCCATGGTGTTGAGGCCGAGAGCCACCTTGGAGTTGTGAAATACCAAAGTGCCCTTTATTGTAGTTTGTGTCATCCGTTCTAATACGTCTTCGATTTGAATTCTCTTTCGTAGCTGGACGCGTGCTATTCTAATTAGTATGAGCATGGATCGTGCTGATTCGTCATGTACTACTACTCTTAATAAAATCAGATATGACTCTTATACTTGTGGAAGTAAAGGAATAGATGGATCGGGAGCAAGTGACAGCCCGAGAGGCGGAGAAAGAAATTTTCTCCTTTTAATATTATTATGATTATAATGTAGTAATATATTAATGTATGTGTATATAGATATAGATTTGTTTTTATGTTAATCATCTGTGTTCTGTAATAATTTTAGTATTTCTCACTTATGGGGATTAAGCCTATTATTAAAAACTGTACTATATAGATATAGATAACCCACACAATTAATGTATAGTGTAGCCGAGTGGTATGGTCCCTGTTAAGTTATAAATAAGTCGAGTGGATATTGCCAAGGCAGTTACGTACGCTAGCCTCAGTTGTGGCTGTGCAGAACTGCACAAGAGCACGTCGCCTCCACCACCACGAACAGAGGAGGAGGCCGCCATGGCCATGGAGGAAACGAGCAAGATGACGGGCAGGACGAAGGGCGGTCTTAGAACAATGCCCTTCATCTTCGGTAAGAGAGTTTACTAATCAACGGCAATAATTGTGTTTTCTGTGGAGTGGGGGTCTTAATCTTTGCGTTTGCACTTACACTGGCAGCCAACGAGGTGGCGGAGAAGCTCGCCGTGGTGGGCTTCTCGACCAACATGCTGACGTACCTCACCACGCAGCTGCACATGCCGCTGGCGAAGGCCGCCACCACGCTCACCAACTTCGGCGGCACCTCCGCCGCGACGCCCCTCATCGGCGCCTTCCTCGCCGACGCCTGCATCGGCCGCTTCTGGACCATCGCCGCCGCCTCCGTCGTCTACCAAGTCGTACGTGCCAATTGCCAAGCAGTGTATACAGCTTCTGAACTGAGGCTGCGATTTAATGAATGATCACTGACGTTGCACAGGGCATGGCGCTCCTGACGGTGTCAGCGGCGCTACCGCAGTTCCGCCCGCCGCCGTGCAAGCCGAGCGGCGCGGTGACGTGCCAGGAGGCGGCGCCGTGGCAGCTGGCGGTGCTGTACGTGTCCCTGCTCCTGAACGCGGTGGGCGCCGGCGGGTACCGCCCCTGCATCGTGGCGTTCGGGGCGGACCAGTTCGACGAGTCGCGGGCGGCGGAGCGCGCGCGGAGCTGGGGCTTCTTCAACTGGTACTACTTCTGCAACGGCGCGTCCATGCTGCTGGCCGTCACGGCGGTGGTGTACGTGCAGGACAACGTCGGCTGGGGCTGGGGCCTCGGCGTGCCGGCCTTCTGCATGGGCGTCTCCGTCGCCGCCTTCGTGGCCGGGTACCCCATGTACCGGAGGCTGGAGCCCGCCGGGAGCCCGTTCACGCGGCTCGCGCAGGTGGTCGTCGCCGCTGTCAAGAAGCGCCGGCTGCCGGCGGCGGACGTCGACCCCGCGAGGCTGTACGAGAACGACGAGCTGGACGCGCCCATCTCCATGTACGGCAAGCTTGTGCACACGGATCAGCTCAGGTACGTACCTGCGTCCGGTGCCATGCTCTGCTTTCACTGCCGTGCACTGAACTAGTAGGACCTAGGGGTGTTCGGTTTGAGCTACTAAACTTTAAACTTTAATAGCTACTAAATAGTTTAGTCAATTTTAGTAACTCAGAGTTATTAGAGAAGACTAAAGCTCTTTTAATAGTTTTTAGTCATAACATTTGATTAAAAATTTACTAAAGTAACTAAAAGCTACTAAATTTAGTAACTACTAGGCGAACCAAACGAGCCCTTGGGAGTCCATTTTTATGTGGTGGTTTGACTGGATCGATTGGCGACAACCCACAATCTTAGCCGATGAGCATAAGAAATTGCCAAGAAAGGATCACGGATCGGGCAGATCCAATCACAAGGCCATGTCAAGTGGCGCCAAAAATGGACATCGTGCCATGTCGCAAGCCTGCAACGGTACAATTTCTCGTGCTGTCCGGTCTAGACTTTTACACCGAGAGAAGAAGATCACAACGCACGGGTCCACGTTTGTTTTCTGAAGGAACAAGCGTGATTGCAGTCTCGGTTAATTGGAACTGCCGCTACAAATTTAATTGCAATCATATCACTCCAAATTTATGTTTCGTCCATAACATAAATTCGAATTTCGATACTAGCTGTCACTCCAAATTTGAGTTCACCTGCCACCGTTTCCCGGCATGCAGCTTCTTTGACCGCGCGGCGATCGTCACCGACGGCGACCTGGTCACGCTGACGGACGCAGACTCCGGCAAGCCATCGCCAGCCCCTGTCCCGAACCCCTGGCGCCTGAGCACCGTGCACCGCGTGGAGGAGCTCAAGTCGGTGATCCGCATGGGGCCCATCTGGGCGGCGGGCATCCTGGTAATCACGGGGTCATCGACGCAGCACACCTTCTCCCTGCAGCAGGCGAGCACCATGGACCGCCGCCTGGCGCCGGGCCTGTCCACGTTCCAGATCCCCGCGGGGTCCATGACCGTCTTCGGGCTGCTCGCCATGCTCCTCACCCTCTTCGTCTACGACCGCGCGCTCGTCCGCGTGGCGCGCCGCTTCACGGGGCTGGACCGCGGCATCTCCTTCCTCCATCGCATGGGCGTCGGCTTCGCCATCAGCGTGCTCGCCACCCTGGTGGCCGGCTTCGTGGAGCGGCACCGCAGGGGCGCCGCGGCGGCGGCGGCCGGCGCCACGGACGCCGGCACGTCCCCGCTGTCGGCCTTCTGGCTGGTGCCGCAGTACGCGCTGCACGGCGTGGCCGAGGCCTTCACCTCCGTGGGGCACCTCGAGTTCATGTACGACCAGGCGCCCGAGAGCATGCGCAGCACGGCAACGGCGCTCTTCTGGCTCTCCATCTCGCTGGGAAGCTACGCGAGCACGCTGCTAGTGGACGCCGTGCACCACTGGAGCTCGGGGCCCGGCGGCGCCAACTGGCTACCGGACAACATCAATCACGGCAGGCTGGACTACTTTTACTGGGTCGTCACGATGTTGCAGGTCATCAACCTGGTGTACTACGCCATTTGCGCCAAGCGGTTCAGGTTCAAGCCTGTGCAGCTCCACAAGAAAGAGGAGGAAGAAGGCGGCAAGGCACTTGTGGATCTGCAAGAGAAGGTTTGAGCAGCATAAACTTTCAGCTGTCAGGTAGAAAGAAAGTACTTCCATTACTCCATCAGTGCTAGGAAGATCCTCAGAAACTCCCTAGTTAATAGTATATGTATCTGAGCATCTGTATTAGTCAAGTAGATCAAGGAATGCAAGGAGGTTGTTCAGGCAAGCAACCTCAGAAATTGTCAATGGTCACATGACAGCTTTGTGAATAGCAGAAGCTATCTGGTCTGGTCCTGAGACTTGGCACAGGTCAAAATTACAACTCAACTGTTAGCTTGGCTTATAAGCCATACTTTTTCAGCCAACGAACATTATTTTTCTCTCACGACAAATTAGCCAACAGTACTTTCAGCCATGGCTTATCAGTCATGGCGATCAGGGCTTTGTAACTGGATAGAAAGCAGGCACGAGGCACATGTCTGAACCTTGACGTTAATGCATACTGTTTAAGACTCTGTTTGTACATTAGGGTCTAGGGATAAACACAGAGATTGTTCAGGTAAAATTACGCAACACATTTCTCAGTGCCAGAAATATTTCGATCTGAATCCTGGCATAGCTAACAGATTATTAATATTCAGACTTGAACACTTGGTAGTAGGAAACAGGTTTGCTGCACCCACAATCAGACATGAATTCCCCCAAGCAGAGCTTTTCAGGTAAACAGACTAGGGTGCATTAGGTGTCGCCTCTGATCTGTTAATCGCAGTAGTAGTACACAATAGACCATCCAAGAAGAACGCGCGGCGAGACGCGAACCTGTCGCGGGACGGGCGGATCAGACGGTGAACTTGATCTCGAACCCGGCGGACGGATCGACGGGCTCGGCGGGGGACGGGACGACGGCGGTGACGGTGGCGGCTGGAGGGCCGACGGGGAGGCGGCGGGTTATCATGTCTTCGATCTTCGCGGGGTCTCCAGAGAGGAGGGCCTCCACGCTGCCGTCGCGGCGGTTGCGGACCCAGCCGGCGAGGCCGAGCGACTCGGCCGTGGACGCCGTCCAGTCGCGGAACCCCACCCCCGTGACGCGGCCCTTCACCACCACGCGGACAGCCTTCCGTGCGGGCTCCGGCTGCGGCGCGGATGGTGGCGTCGAGGCGTCGGGATCGACGGAGGAGGCCATGGCGCGGGGAGGAAGCAGCTGGCGGTGGAGACTGGAGACTGCAGAGTGGAGAGACGAGACGAGACGGCCGAAGCGAGGAACTGCTGGAACTGGAAGATTCTGGAAAGCCAAGGCCTGCCCTAGTGGAACAGCCCAAGCCCGGCTCAACAAACTTCGTGACCCCGCGCGGCTGGGTCGCGCTCGCGGCCCGTGGCAGGGTGTGATGGGCCAAGGTTGTGGGCTGCTCTTTTAACCTTCTTTTAAAAATGTGAAATTATTTGTCTATACTCGTAGGGTCCCTTTTCCATGGTTACTTCTCTCAAGCAATTGCTACGTACATTTCTTGCCTTTCAGCTTCTGTCAATTTTCTACGTCATGTGCATTATTTTCATTTGCATGTACATCTTCAACGAGTCCTCCAACTAATCTGCATCGAAGGCTATCTCCATAGCAGCAGTGCACACACCATAATCATGCATATCCTCAATCTTGTTTAAAAAAATCATGTGAGGTAGCAATACCAAAATGTTTTTGTGACTCTTGGCCAAAAAAAAAAAAAATCCGTCCTTACTGGAGATACAAATATTTATATATGCAGTATTTGTAGTGCTTTGTACCTATAAACATCACCTCTTTATTATTACTAAGCTAATGGCCCCCTTGTTCCTTTTCAGGTTGTATTGTTTCTTTGGTTTGGATTATATTATTGCAAGGTCAGTCTTGGTATGCTATACTAATGGCTTTTATTCAAGAGACCCTTTAGTTCATTTTTTCAAATGCATGTAGTTTTTTTTTTTGAACTTTCAAATGCATGTAGTTTATACAAGTTATAAATTTTACAGTAGCTCTGGGTGATAGTTTCCTATGTGTAAGATTCCAGACAAGTATTCAGAAAAAACACTGCAAGTAGTATACACAGAATGTATACCAAGTAGTGTTAGGAAGACATTAAAGATTACTTACACACACAATGCACACCAAGTACTGTTAGGAAGACACTGGAGATTACTTACACACAATGTACACCAAGTAGGGGTAGGAAGACACTGGAGATTACTTACACACACAATGTACACCAAGTTGTGTTAGGAAAACGCTGGAGATTACGTGGGTGATATAATGCTTCTCTTGTTGTAGCTATTAGCTTAGATCTCTAAGTCCTAAGCTATGCAAATCAAGTACTTCAACTTTCGAAATGTATACGGAAACATGAGTTAGTGACAAGAGAGAATTCTACGTGAAAAAATAGACAAAGATTGACCATTGCATTATAGGTTTCACTAAAATTGAATCTAATTTGCCAAACATTTTACCAAGTATTTAACGACTCTATTTCTACATGAGTTTTAAAAATAAGCTAAACACAACAACTCATGACATTTAGGAAAAATCTCTTAAGTGTCTAGTTTACTCAATGTACTTATACAAAAAGTAAGTAAAAAAGGTTTCTAAGTTGGAGTCAAATTCATTTGTTGCATCACCAACAAGAGATGCAACAAGTTACCAGCGCGCCAGGGACATCGATGATCCTCTCAGATCACTCGTGACTGTAGCGTGGACACTAGACAATCTCCATAGTTTTTTTCTTTTCTGAAACAATCCATAGAAATATTGAAAGCAAATCTAAGCGCAAATGCGCCATCCACAACCGTTTTCTCTCGGAACAGAGCAGATAATTACAGGCACGGCATATTTGTCAGAAACACCACAGTTCAGAGGGCTGCATAAAACATGATCACAAGAACCGAGTGCATCAAGCAGTCACAATCCTGGTCCACTCATCCAGGCAGCTCCTCGTCGTGGTTGAGATTATTTGATTCAACGCCGTAAGTTAGCACTAACAATCTCCAGGAAAAAGAACGTACGTATTCTTCAGTAGACAGATTACCACAGGCGAGTGGCGCCGTACGCCAATGACCACGCTGCACGGATGGGCGACGAACCAACCCACCAGTCAGGCGGTGGGCTTGCGGTGGAAGCCCTCGTCGAGGGCGACCGGTTCGGCGGGGGAGGGCACAACGGCGGTGACGGCGGCGGCGGGCGGGCCCACGGGGATCCGCAGGGACACCATCTCGTCGACCTTGTCCGGGTCCCCGGAGAGCAGCGCCTCCACGGTGCCGTCGCGGCGGTTGCGGACCCACCCGGCGAGCCCCAGGGAGCGCGCCGTCTCCACGGTCCAGTCCCGGAAGAAGACGCCCTGCACGCGGCCCTTCACCACCACGCGCACCGCCTTGGTGGGAGAAGACTGCTGCGGCGTCGGCGGGTCGCTTGGGCCGCCCGCGGATGCCGCCGCCATGGCGCGGCGGGGTGCGGTGGCGGCGGCGAAGGGGCGGAGGAAGCGGGGGGCCGTGGCGGAGGCGGAGCTGGAGGGGAACATTCTGGAGCAGGCAAGGAGAATGCGAGGCGATGCGATGCGATGCGATGGTTGGACCATGGACTGATTCGGATTCGGAGCCAAGGCTGAGTCTGAGCGATCTGGTGGCCTGTGTCGAGGTAGCCCACTGGACCGAAGCAACACTTGAGTTGGCCTCAACCCCGACGTAGATTTGTTTGGTTCCGCCGCATGAACTTTAGGGGTCGTTACATCGAATCTTTACACATACAATTAGAGTATTAAATATAGATTAATTATAAAACTAAATATAAAGATTAAAATTAATTTGTGAGATAAATTTATTAAGTCTAATTAGTCTATGATTGTAATTTTTTTTATTATCTGAACACCCCATACGACACCCCATATAATATCTGATGTGACACCTCTTAAACTTTAGCCCCTACATCCAAACACCCGACACTTCGACATCTAGGATAGTTGTATTTTTTTCAAGGATCTTCTTTGTATTTTTTCCTTAGGATCTTTTTTTTTTCCGTGACGCATGTGTATCTCAAAACGCTCTTAGCGTAAGAACTAGATCAGGCATCTCGACCCCTCTTAATAGTATGGTGGAAGAAAAACAATGGCCTATACTACTCACAAAGATCAAGTTTGCACTTAGAAAAGATAGTGTCCTAACCTTAGTATCCTTTGGTCCAATTAATATATAGAATCTGAAATCTATGGCCAAGAATACCATGTACCATGAATATCACTAATAATAGTCATTACCCCCTGTAAAATACACATTAGTTATATAGTCTTGTGTTCATCAATCATTCATACAGACATATATTCATCAATCACTGAAACCAAATTTAGGGGTTCAATGTGTTCACACTACCACTTCGCTAGCCAGCCGTCTTAATCTCAATCGCCGCCACCGCTAACCTCGAAGCTCCCTTTAGGTCTATCGAAACATGTATAACTCCTCCAAACCCTCACCCCCTCTCCCCTACCCCACCCACCCACCCTAATAGGTCACCAGCAGAGCTCACAACAAGTAGAGAAGAAGGGGAACTTGGCAATTAAAAAATTGGATGTGGGTAAAATGATTTCACCCAGATGTGATACAGCAAATTTGTTTTCATTAATATATGTTGTTGATATGTGAGCATCACTTAAAGCCACAAGTCACATCTGAATCCCTAATTTTTTATCCCATGGACCAAAAACCAAGTGTCAAGAAACAGCTAAATTCTATTGCTTGTCGATCAGATTTCAGAGTGTTTGGACCCTATAAAATACTCACTCCATCCACACAAGAATGCAATTTTAACACAGTACCATATCAAAGTATCTTGACTTTGACTAACTATAAATAAAAAATAAATATTTATAATATCAAATAAATATCATTAGATTTATCATGAGATATATTTTTATACTACACTTATTTGGTGTCATAAATATTAATAGTTTTACCTGTATATTTGGTCAAGCTTTAGACATGAGAACCAAGAATGCATCTAGGATTGCATTTTTTGTGGAGAGAGTACTTGAGTGTCACATGCCTTCAAAAACATGAGTTTCAGATAGGCATGTCCTAAAATTGCCATTGCTAAATTTGGTCAAAATTTCTTAAGTGTTACAATATCATGAAATATGATTTGTCACTTTTTATTATAGATCACAATTTTGTCACCAAGTATTTTATGGTTCTACATAGATGTAAAGGCAGTTAGAATTGCATCTCAATGACCTATCGAAGATTAAGATTTTTTGTAAAGGTATTGAGTTCAAACACTATTTATTTTAGTTTCTTATTTGTTTATGCACAAATGTACTCGCAAATTTGCTAAATCAAAAGAAGAATTTAATAGTCAGTATTACAATATATTTAAACTACATCGTTACTAGACAACAAACATCCTTTTTTGAAACTACAACAAACTACATCATTACTAGACAACAATGCTAACTTTGTAGTACATATATATGTAGTACACAACAAACAGAGCTCACATGATCAATAGTACCCAAACAAATCCTCCTTAACTTTGCACGGGTGTTTGAATTTCTCTTATGGTCAAAATTTAACAGAGCTATTCTTTTAGTAGTAGAAAA